>VZRJ01011303.1:986150-1023542 GCA_013397565.1 Ptilonorhynchus violaceus
CTGCGGGCGGGGCGGCGGGCGCTGCCATCTCGCGGCCGCTCGGCGGCAGCGGCCGCCATGTCGGTGCGGGAGGGGACGCGCTGCCGGAGGTGCGTGTAGAGATACACCCGCGTTTTAGCGGAAAAGTGTTGCAAAATGTGGAATATGTAGAAATTTTCTTACGAAAGGATGTTCTTGGATGTTTGAACTTTGTATACTTTCAAGCCTAATCGANTCTCCCTGCGCTGCCACTCCCAGCGGCCATTTTCTCTCCTTCCCCCCTTCCCATCCCTTGTCGCCCCTCACAACCTTCCTCACCGGAGCCGGGACGGGGCAGCTGCGCCCTCATCGTCCCCTCCCGGAGGGAGCCGCGGCTGCCGGCGGGGCTGCNAGAAGGGAGATTTAATCCGTGAAACAGAGAGCAGCCAACAAGTGCCAAGGGATGTCCAGGTGTTAGAAAGACGAATTGTCGGCAGAATCGCCTTGTTTAGGCTCAGGGCTCGACCCAAGAGACCCACCGACCCAAAAGAAGGGAAAGACTGAGCATACTGACTAATTAGCATGGGAAGCAAGACAATCATTAACCAACAGAAGATAGGATACAAATTAATAAGAGGACTATGTAACTTGTAGCCAATGACCACTTAATTCCTTTGTTTGCTAAAATATATAAATAGTAAAATGTTTCGATAGTCAGGGTGCTGGATTTGTGGAATACCGGGGAGCAGCCAGGCTTGTGCAGCTCTGAAATAAACAGTCAAGGCCTCTCTCAGTGTGTAATTATTGGCATATTGCACACCCGGTAAAGAATCCGATTTTTGTGGACAACAAAGGGATTTGTGAAATAGTGAGCAACCCTGTTTTTTCTCCCACAAAAATAAAAGGGGGAGAAAAGGAGAGTAGGTCTGTCTTGAGTCTCATGTCGGCATCCAGGGATGAGGAGGCAGAGCTGGAAGACCTGTTGCTTTGGATTTCTCCGTGTGACTTTTTTTTGTTGTTGTTTTACAGAAACCCATGTTGACACATTCCAGAATCACCCACAGCTTTCCATGCACCTGAAGGCAATTACCAGGTCAGGATTTCTGCAGTGAAGGCATCACAGCAGGGCGATCTTGCAGTGGAGGTGCTTCATTTTGCTGGTGATCTCAGCTGTACTTTACGTATCTTTTACAGGTGGAACAGGGCACAGCCAGCACACCTGTATTGTATCTCCCAGCCTAGACATTTGTATGGCATTATCTTTATGTTAACAGGGAAATAATGGACAGGAGCACTAGAACCTGGGCAAATGCTAGAGCTTTAGGAAGGAATTCTTTCCTGTGAGGGTGGGGAGGCACTGGAACAGGTTGCCCAGAGAAGCTGTGGATGTCCCATCCCTGGAAGTGTTCAAGGCCAGGTTGGATGGCGCTTCGAGCAACCTGGTCTAGTGGGAGGGATTCCTGCCCATGGCAGCAGGGTTGGAATGAGATGATCTTTAAGGACCCTTCCAACCCAAACCATTCTGTGATTCTGTGAACAAATTTCCAGCTGACCTTCTCTGCTGCTGTTTCATCACTTAGCTTCTCTCTCCTTCAAGATTTTGTTAACATGAATTGTTCAGATGTTCATTGATTTATAAATACGTTATTTTGTCAGCCAGTAGGAAAACAGAAGTTGTAAAGTCTTAGAAAACTCACATACGGGTACCCCTTCTTAAGTCTTAAATATATATAAACTTAAATATGTATTTACTTAAGAGTACAATTCACGTAGTAAAAATTGGCTTCCCAGTTTGAAATGAGCACCTGCTCTGTGGTGTTAACATATGTTTCTCTGGAAGATACTAACAGGAAAGAAAGGCCTGGAAAACAGCCACTGAGGCTTGAGCTTGATGGTTTTAGAAGCTGTTTTGTGACCTGTAGAGATCAGACTTTAATCAATAAATCTGTCTCTATTTTGACTGCAAGATGAAAAAAGTTTGCAGTGCCAAAGCTGAAAGGCATTTTTTTTCCCCACTATTCAACAGTTTTTTTTTCTCCTCATGTTCACTGATGACAGAAAAGGAGCTTTGTAGAGATGCAATACATTTCATAAATTAATTCCCATTGGAGATATTGTCAACTCCTGGACAGCAAACTGGAGAAAATGCTTAATAAACATCAGTTTGGCAGCAAGAAAAGAGTAAACACAGTTGCTGAATTGTTTTGTTTCAGTCTGTGGAGGAAAATGAGCCAAAAGAACTACAGGTAGCAGTTAGGGTCTGACTGGTAAGCACTGATGAGACCCCGTCCTGTTTGCCAGACTGCCAAGGAAATGAGGAAAAAAATAATCTCATGCAGTGTATATTGCTTTTGGGATTGAAGCACAGTGTTCAGGCCATACATATGGCAAACTAGCCTTCTTGGGGATACACTGTGCTGCTGCAAACACGCCCTTTCTGAGAATTGCTCGGGCTTAAGGGTCATCCCCTTGATCCTCCCTCACTTGGGAAAGAGGCTAAAAGATTTTTTTTTTTAAATCTTACATAAATAAAGAAACAAACTCTAGAAACTGCTCCTGGAAAACAAATGGACATTCATGCAGGAGTAGGGTAGCTGTATCCCATGCCTGTGGTCAACAGGAGGTGGCAGAAAGGCAAAGATTTCTGCCACTGAGGCTATGAGAAATGTAAATCTGGGGAGAATGTGGCTGCTTTTTTTTTGTCAGAGATCACCCTCAAGATGCAGATGTTCCTTAACCAGAGGCAGTAAAACTGATTGTTTTACTTTGAGAATTGTTGCTGCAGAAGCTAAGTAAAGGGATTTAGGGATGAAATTAATTCAGTGATTGTTCTGTCCAGGGCAGAATGATGAAAGGGAATGAATCCCTGATTTAGAGGCTCTGGAAATGGGGAATGCAAAGAATCAGGGAAGTGTGCGGTTTTTCTTTGTTGTTCTTGTCACTCTTTCAAACCAAATGTCTGAGTGTACAAAAAAAGTGTGTAGCCAGCACAGCTCTAGAGCAAACAGAAGCCTGAATTTGTTAACTGAAGGAAAAGCAGAAAAGACCCTTGTGCCAAACAGAGTAATCTGTTCAAGCCTGGTATTAAGAGGCTGGTTTATATGGGAAAATATACCTGCCTTTGGTGGATTATGGTCTTATCAGGATCCCACACTAGAGTTGTAAAATACTCCTTTGGATGAATAGGCAGTGGACAAAGACAGCAAGAAACTGGACAAGTTTCAGGAGTGGGATTTAGTCTCCAGTCTTTTGGCATTTTAGTGCAAACTGTTCAGCACTGCTCTCGAAAGCTGCAAACTTTGTACAGGGATGAATGTTCACTTGTCACCCCTACTAGAGAGCCTGGTAAAGAGCAGGACCGCAGGAGCTGGGTCCCACTGCAGGTGTTAAGTAAAGCATTTGCTCTGTTCCGAGATCTGCAAACTGGAGTCAGAATTCTCAGCCTCTGCTTTCCTCCCACTTCATCCTGTTAGGAAATGTGAATGGATATCTTATTCTGGAAACTTGGTTTGTCATTTGTGTTAATAGAAGCAGGACAAACTGTCCCTAATTCTAACAATAATTTTGTAAGTCACCATGGCATAAATGGTAAGTGCTCTGCACTGAGACCGTTACCATAGAAAAGCAAAATGCTGCCTATTCCTGTGCTGCAGTATTGCATTCACACTCTCACAGTCATGGCTCTGGTTAATCTGCTTTCTGTGATTTGCTGGTTGTTTATAAGAAATGAGTGCCTCTTAGGAGGCTGTTATTAATGCTTTTTTTTCACTTGTATTTCATTCTCTGATTAGGAGGATAAAAAAATCCATGCCATGTAAACCTACACTCCCCATTCCACATTGCATCTCTTCTCACTGCAGCTTATTTACAGACTGGAAAGTGTTAGTGTGCTGTGGTCTTTCATCTCCATATGTTTAAAATGGCCTTTAGGTGTGATCAGATCTGCAAAATTCCAGCCTCTGAAACATTTCTTCACCCCTGATATTCTTCCATTCTTGTTTTTATAATAGCTGTTGTCAGTGTGCTTTGCTTTGTGCTCTGTGGTGGAGAGGGGTCTGCAGTACCAGATTACAATTACCAGAAAGGAATATTTTATTTTGCTGGCTAAAAGAATGCATCTCATTTTCTGATACCAGGTGGTGTATTCACCTTTGTCTCTTTTCCTTGCTTGCTTGTTTGCAAACTGTTCCAATTAGTTTAGGCACTGTTACCATGTACTGGGTTTTGTCCTGGAAAGATAAGCATTGCAAACTTTCAATGGGCTACCAAGAAGGGATAATTTTAAAGAGATTTTACTGATAGCAAAGAGACAATGCTCTGTGTTTAAACACAGGAACTGATCAGCAACTTGCCCATTACAAGCAAAGGATATTATCTTGGTTTTACTCTTCTCCAAAGAGGGATCTTTTTAGAATTTATTACTGACAAATGCCTGGGAGATTAACCTGTTTTCTTAATGGTAATTTATAGTGATATTATAATCTGCTCTGTGTAATGCTCCCTTACCCAGAGGAAATGAAAACAGGTCTAGCATGAAGAAACCCGGTGCTGTAGGTGACAGCCATTTGCCCTCACTGATGTTCACACCCATCAGTGGAAGCGTTTTTGATTCCCCTCGGCAGGAGTGCCTCCTGGAGACTTCAGTGTGTGGGCTAGGCTGTTTCTGGAAATACGCCACAGTCAAGGATAGAGAGGTAGTGCTTGGATTTTCCATGTGCGAGGCCTCCCAAGGTATTTTATGACATCAGATGAGTGAAGGTGGTGGAATACATCACTGCATCCAGCCCTTTCTCTGGGTTTTTTTTGTCTTTTTTTTTTTTGTTTGTTTGGCTTTTTTTTGTTTGGGTTTTTTTGGACTAAAGCTGATTTTAGCAGGGATAGTCAAAGGAACATTCAGCATGTTTTGGAAGTCCTCTACAGAGCAGTCTTTTCAGCACCACAGCTCAGTGGTAAAGTTGTTGCTACAGCCAGCAGTAATAAAACAGCGGGGTGCTGATAGCTCAATGAAAACACAATCTAATTCCCTCTGTCTCTGTTAAAGACTCCCGTCTCCTGGAGGGAGGGACATCCATGTGCAGCTTGGCCGGAGGCATGCCTGTCATTCTGCAAAGCCTGGGGTTCTGAGCACTCCCTTTTCCAGCTGGGAAACAAATTCACAAGGCAATTTTTAGTTATTTATTTTTAATGTACTCGTTTGACTTCCTTGAGGTCAGCACACAAAATCAACACGTTTCATGACATGATGTAACCACAGGTCCACTTCAGAGCTCTTGGTGGATAACCTCAGCTCCTGGAAAATCCTCTCTTTCCCTGTTCCGTGTTTCCTGCTTAGTGAGGATAATAGCAAGTGGTTTCAACTAAGGATTAAATTAACTTCTAAAACAGAGCTTTCTCCACAGTACCTGGAAACAATGTGACTTAGAACTAGCAGAGAAGACAGTATAAATGTTGTTATTCTTTTATAGTTGAGGAAGATGGTTGTAAACGAGTTAACGCTGAAGAATGTGCAGGTAGCTGGACGTGCAGGAATGAGGTAACATATTTATCACACAGCCTGCAGTGTAATTTGCTTTTTATTTCATTTGCTGCTACTCTTGGGCCTATGCTTGGGTGGGGAAAAAAGAAGATCCAAAGGCTCTTGGATCTTTTCCTCTGTGTAATTTACTCAGTGGGCTGATACTTTGATATGTGTAGGCTGGTCGAGAGCAGGGAACTTAACCAGACTGGCTTAGGAACTCGTATTATCTCCACCTGGCATAAATTCTAATTAGAGTTATTGTTTTATTTTCCTTTTCCCACCCAAATGATAGAGCAAATCAATGGAACCTGTTAAAGGTCTAACTAACTGCAGCTTGTGTTTGCCATGTCTAGAAACTCCACCCTGGGAATACACCAGATCTGCTGGAAGCACTGACTGTCCCCAGGCCAGGCTACCATGATGATCTTCCATAAATTTGCTGAACAGGAAAGGATTAAACTATTAAACACTTGAATGAGAGGGATAGTAGGGTTGAAAGCCTTTGATCTAGGCCACCAAATTCAGTCTAACAGTGGGAATTAGCTGCTGTCAATTGGTAACCTCCACCTGGAAATCATTTGCATCTGAGAATTATTTCTTGGCCCACATCAAGTTAGTTGGAAATCTCAGGGAGCTTTGAGGAGGCAGATGCCCACATCACAGAATTATTGTCCCAGGGTGTGTGGGTGCTTACAGGCTCAGCAGACACAGTGTTGGGCTTGGTTTTATTCCTGTGTTTGTCTTAGTCAGGAAGAAGCCTCGTGCTAGGAGACCTGAATTACTCCTCCATCTGTTAGATAGGGGATGGGTGTTTCCATTTCCCAAACTTTCAGTCTCAAATCTCTAATTTTCTGGATAAAGAAATGTATGCTTTCAGTTTTAATAATAACTGAACTTGCTGATGGCTTGAAAAGGATACATTTGACCGTGTCAGCTAAGAAGATGTATCCCTGGTATTGCCTATTTTTAAGCCCATAAGAAATCTTACTGTCTTTACGAGCTGCCATGTGCAAGTTATTGCTTCAGCAACATTTTGTTAATGAAACGTTTTGCAGTTCCACCTGCTATTGAACAGGTAGGGCAGGCTAAATGAAATAAAGATAAAATTAGGGATGGCGGAAGGATACTGGATCTTAGACATGCACATAGCTTGTAAGTTTAGGGAAAATTAAATAGCTGCAGAGCTTAGTAAAAAGGGGAAAAAAAGGAGAGGGGGAAAAATTGTTTATATTTCCTGTTATGGGGGAATATTGAAACGAGTTCATTTTTAGTTTGGACTCGTACTGTGATGTTGTTTTGTTCAAAAGTAATTGTGTATGTACTGACAAAATGCTGGCAGCTCACGGAGACAGAACTGCTGTTAATGGTTGGAAAGACACGGCAATGTAGCCAGTTAACAAAAGAGCTTGATCTGTACAGAAGATGATTTTGAGCAGAAACACACATATATAGAAAGCAAGATTAATTTAGAGACCTTTGTCATTAAAGCAGATTTTTGTATGGTTTTGTGTGGGATTTAAGGGGGATTAAATGTTTGACATCACTTTGCCTGCACAGGCTATGTTGAGGAGGTTACTGAGCGGGTGATGCAGAATTTAAAAACGCGCCTGTGGTGAAAGAGTGGCAGCAATGGATCAGAGGAAGGCAGCCTGGCCAAGCAAACTGCCCTACCTACCACAGTGCTGAGAACAAGGTGCTTCTGGCTGAGCAGCAGATGCTGCAGGGATGTAGAGCTGAAGGAATATTTATGATTTGCCAAAGTATGAGGGGAACTCGGTGAGGACATCAGGACTGGGATGCCCCTGTCTTCTCTCTTCAGTGATGCCTTGCTTCACATGTATCTTTTGTATGCTATGCTGTTTCTAAACAGTAAAGACACTAAAAGTAACAAGTCAGCAAGGTGGATTGGGTGATCAGGTGCATTTCTCTTTTGGAAGAGATGGTCCTGGTCATGAAACTTCTGTTCCTCACCTGCCTATGGCCAACAGCAGTGCTGCACAGTTCTCACAGTCAGCATCACCGCCTTCATCGTCGGCAACAAATGTCATTCTTAAGAAAACATAACAGGTAAGAAATATACTTTACCTGTCTGTGTTCATCTGGTAAACTTCATGCTGTCAACCACCTTTCAACACACCCTTTTTGTTCACTGTCCTGTTTTTCCAGTTTCTGGCTTTATAGTATGCATAGTATTGATAGGGTGTTCCCAAAACAAAAATGGTGAACTATTAATTAATTTTTCATAACCAAACATTTTATATTGTGATTTCATGAATGTTTCATATGTATGCAGTTATGTATCCACTCACACCCACACACAGCTCTTTTACCTGGTGTCCTACAAGGCTAGTATTGTGAGACCAGACTATTTCTGTGATGTTCCAAGTATTCTTGCCCTCTAGCTCCCATACAAGAAGCAGAAATGCCTTCCAAACGTCTATGCCAATGTTGTAAAGTGACTTTCACTACCTAAACAGCAGAGTAGCTACACTATAAAGATACTGAAGACTTTTTTATGGCACTAAATGTGGTGAATGACACCTTTTAGTCATGACAGCGTGTTCCCTTTTAGGAATATACTTAGTGCTTTTAGACATTGAAGATTGTTTCTGTTCTTAGTCTTTCCAATCAAGTAGCTGGTTGAAAATGAATAATGATACAGGGATTTTCACCTGTAAGTTTCTGGGCAAAGTGTTGGTGCTTTTTCCCCACGAATGCAGTTCACATCTGCCATGTGAGGTCTCTCAACCCGTTTCCAGATTAATCTAATACTATGTGAACAGACCAATGGCTGCCAGTGATAATCCAAGAAAAATTTCTCTTTGTTGGTAATAACTAGCTCCATTTATGGAAGGAGAAGGGCTACATCTCTGTTAGATTTTTCAGTGTGCTTGACCCCCTACTAAAATGAGCAGCAGAGCTCATAGTTTCTTTGTACAATATCACAAATTGAAGAAAAGTGATGTAACTGGACTCCTCTGATGTGTTTAAGCTGTTTTTTTTTCTCAAGTTGCCAGCTTTGTAGGAGGTGTTAACATCCTGTACCACTTCTTATGCAATAATTCAGCTGTGAAATATCTCTGGAATCCCACATGTCTTGATAAAATCGTGTTTAGCAATGCAAGGTAACAGAAGACAAAACAGAGGTGCCCAGAGATGCTGTATCACTCAGCACTTCTGGGTTTGTGTTCAAAGTTATGGGTTCAAGTTTGGTGTAAGCCAAAAGCTCATGAAAAGAATGGCTTTTCAGCAGACTGTTTCAAACGGTCTGAGTGCTGATGCACAATTATTTGTAAAAACAAAGGAAAAGAAACAGAATTAGCCCCAGTATCAACATAAGGTTTAATCTGGTGCTTTGCTAGTCTCAGGAAGCAGTTCAGAATCAGATGGAAACAGAATAAAATACCTTGCTATTGCTAGTGGTAGTGGCAAGGGAGGTCTATTTTAAGCTCAGCTTTTGTCTGTGGTAAGAGGGGAGCATATGCTCCTGTTGTTTGCATTTATCCTGTTCTGCAATAGCTGAGAGCAGTTGCTCCATCCTTGACATAAAAAATTGCAAAGCAGGAGAGAAACCTGGTGGTAGGAGATAGGAAATTTTGTGGCATCCTGCTGAACATCCTCTTGCCACAGGACAGCAATACCAGTGTTAGCATGGTGTCCTCTCCATTGTCACAGATCTTTACTGGTACATGCAAATGAATCCACATGAAATCCTGGGTTAACAGAAAGGAAGAATAGGAACAAGGAGGAATGCCAGGACTGCATTCTCATCTGGTGCTGCCTGGTGTAGCAGTTTTCTTTACACAAGGCATGCCTTGGCATCCCACATCCTCATTTCCGAGGTCCTGGTGATTTTGTACTGGGAAGAAGACTGCAGAATCTGAGCCACAGAGGATCCCAAAGCTTAACAGCTGCAAATCAGCTTTTCTCTGCAAAGGATCCAAATGTGTTTAATTTCTCTTTGTTTCCTTCTCTCGTTTTGTTCTAAAGGCAGCATTATCCTCCAATACATTGCAACAGGGTCTGACTTTCTACCAGCATCTTTTTCTTTTTGGGAAAAAATCTTCCAGCCAGCACTAGGGTTATTAGGGACACAGCTGACAGATGGCCTTGGTGTAATGGGTGGCCTTTTAAAAAGAATCCCATGTGAAAATGTTACTTAACCTACAAGTTCCTCTGTTTTAATAGAGTAACCCAATTCTCCCTCCAAAGCTATTTGTGTGCATTCTCCTGTAAAGAAGATTTTAAAGCATTAACCAAAAGTACATGAGAAAGCGATTATTCTCGTGGTCCATTTCCTACAGCAAAGAACAAAACATTTGATTGTCAAAATATTAGGTTTTTTGACAGTACATATTGCTGGTGTTACTGAGCAATTAGAAATGCATTTTCATGTGTGTGAGAGAAAACTGTACAGTTTTGATTATTACATTTATCTGGGCTTCAAGATTTGATAAATATATTAAAACATGTAAGAGATCCCATTGCTGTATAGCCCCACAGACCCCTTGGAATCAGATTTCTGTAACTTCTACCTTTTGGACACCTTTGATTTAGCCAGAGTAGCACTGGGAAGAAACTTATGGCCATGACATCTAGGGTATTCTTTTCATAAAAGGGACGTCAATAGTATATTTCTCATAAACTTACCTAGCTTCATTCTGAATATGAAGGGGTGGTAGGAAAAAAAAATCTTTCTTTAGTTTCCTAGCAAGAACTTTTACCATGTCATTAGCAGAAACAGAACAGCCATGCAGGCTCTTGCCAAGCATCCATGTACTGTACTGAGTTTATAACAAGGTCTTGCAAGCACAAGCTTGGCTGAATAAGGACAGGGCAAACAGGATATTTTCCCCTAATATTCACAGCTGTATCAGGTCACCAAATTTCCTCCAGCGACATCCTGTGTTGGATGTAATTTCTGCAGATTTAGTGATCTTCCATGGATTCCTTTTCCATGAACTTGTCGATTCTTTCTTGAACCAGCATAAACTTTTGATAGCCTGGTAAGTTAAAGACAACCAGATGGGATACTGACCACATCAATCCCATGAATGCCATTGGTTTATGGAACTACACGGATGGCATTAAGTGATTAAATGCTTTAACCAAAAATGATCCAAGTACCCTTGAGCAGACCTTTGACCTTTCATTCACTAATGGTTTTCAAGGCTAGGTAGGAACAGCTAAATTTGTCTTTAAAAGCCTGCACACATCTTTGTCCATTGTTAATTAATTCTGAATTAGTTGCTTTGGTTTTGTAGGCAGTGACTAACGGCTCTTTGAGAGCTCTGTCAAATATCAAGGTCCATGTAATAGTATTGGGTAGGGAAATGGCAAACCAGTATTCCTCATTCTTTGTTATCCAAAAGTGCTTCCATTAACTTAATATACAAGTACCAACAAGAGTGACTTCCCTATGTGATCTGAAACACTTCAAGTGCTTTTTATGACCTCTTTTGGAATGTAATTATAGATTGCCATTTAATTTGCATAATGTAAAACATTGCCTGGAATACAGTTGTGGAAAGCACAGCTATAACTGGAAGCAGTTTCTTGAGCGTGTGCCTCACTGAGACCAATAAATATTTATCATTGCCCAGATCTATGCCAATACCAAGGCATCAGATTTCTCTTTGTTACTACTACCCCAGATAGGTAAAGAGAGATTTCCCTTCCTTAGGTGCATCTGTCTTCTAATGGTTTCACAAAACCATCTGCTAATGGTTTCACAAAAATCTCTTCACCAAAAGGGCTGTCAAGCCCTTCAACAGCTGCTCATGGGAGTGCTTGATCCACCATCCCTGGAGGTGTTTAAAAGATGTGTAGATCTGGTGCTTAGGGACAAGGTTTAGTGGTGAACATGGTTTAGTGGCAGGGCTGGGTTAATGGTTGGACTCAAATCGTTCTGTGATTGTGTGTGGGCTTTTCCTCCCAAACATCACAGCCTAACATCTGCCATACAATGACTGTGCAGAATCAATGGCTGAATTTAGACCCCTAGGCCATGGTGTGCTGCTCAAAGCTGCACAGTAAAGAGACCAGGATGGAAGGCCACTGAAATATAATCTGTGTTTTTGCTGTGCTTCTGTGAGAATGAAAAGTACAGGTTAACTGATCTCAGGAAGCTTTTCTGAGACCTCTGCTAGTTAGATTTGTTTCTCCTGCTTTTTAATGGAACGGGTACCATGGGAAGGAGCACTCAAGAAAACATCTGCTGATGATTTCACAATACTGTAGTGGTGGTCAATAGTTGGATTTCTTTGGAGTAAACAAATGCATACATGAAACTCCCTTTGAATCAACAGTTAAATAACTTTAATGCTGCAGTGAGGACAATTTACTACTGTAACTCTTAGCCAAGGAGCAACATCTGGAGTGAAGATGCTGGTGTTAAAGGAGTATCTGCTGGAGAACACTTCTTAGCCTTGGGCTGAGGAAGCAGCAAAAGGAGAAAAAATGTGAAGGAGAAGCATATTATTTTTTAATTATCTTAGAAATTTTTACGGAATTTTTCTAAGTTTTGATACTTTTACAGATAGAAAGTTACCAGTGTCCATGAAATTCATTCCAAGTACCATAAGCATGTATCTCTGCATATAAGTCTATTTTCCTTTCCAGTAAAGGTTTATATTCTGCCAAAGGAAGAATTGAAGGTATTGAAGGAAAGATGTAGCATGTTTGTAATAAAAGTGCTGTTCTGACTCCTGCAAGATCTTGCCTATGTTGAACAACCCCTTTTGATAGCAACTAGAAATAATTATAGAATTCCACCATTTGTATATAAAACATCAGCTTGAATTGGCTGTTCAAGTAGGCACACAAGGTGCTTTCCATATAGGTGGCATGTCTGTTTATTTTGTCCTCATCTGGGAAAATAGAAGGAATATCAAAATCCCATAAGATCTCTTTCCCTGTGGCTTATTAAGTACAAGATTCCTGCCCTGGTATCTTACGGTTTGCTCTCTTGTCCAGGGAAAGTCTTCCTCAGACACAGACTTGCTTCTAGTAAATGAATCATAGTTCCAGCCTGCTTCTTCCAGTGAAATCGTTGGAGCATCAAACAGGCATTTTCCTTGACACATCAGATGACAAATAACCTCATGCTTCCCAACTGTATTAGCTGTGCCATGGCATTCCGAACATAATTCATCATTTTCTCCTATCCTGGATCCCAAGTAGTGGAATTTCCTCATAGAGCATTGCAGCTGTTCAGTTCTGCTGCCCATTCTGCTCTGGTACAGGCTTGTTCTGTGGTGATTTGAATTCTCTGAAGCATGGGGTTTCATTTTAGCATCCACATGATTTTCATACCTAGAAAACTAAAGTCTGTATTTGAAATGCCTCATGCCCCGGGAATTTGATTAGGACAACACCACCAGAGACATTCAAGAATACTAAAGTAAATGAATTTGTTCAAGCCCAACAGCTCTGAGTAGCCCAGCAGCCACCTCATCGTTCCTGTAATTTAAAAGTAATTTCTTGGGGTTCTTTATTAAGAAGAAAAGGGGGGGAAAGGAGAAAAATAAGTAAATACAGGCATACACTTTATCCTAAGGTATTCCATACCTTGCCTTAAGCAATCTTTGACTCCAAGGCAAATTTTCAGAACAGATTTCTATCATTCAGTGTAAAGTAATAATTAGAGTTGCTGGCAGCAAAGTCCCAGAGAATCACAGAAGGCATGAAAGAAATTGTGTCTAGTGAGAGTCCCTTGCCTGTGGCAAAGCAGCTGTATTTAAGTCATTCCTACAAATAAATGTCTGACCTGTTCTTAAATAGCCTGAGTGAAAGGAGTCTCAAAACCTGCCCAAGAAAAATGTTCCCATGTTTCACTGTTCTCACCATGAGAACTCTTCTGTGAGAAAGGTGTTCCTAGTGTGTATGATAGAACATGGAATTATAAGATCATCTCATTCCAACCCCCCATGCCATGGGCCGGGACACTTTCCACTAGACCAAGTTTCTAAAAACCCCATCCAACCTGGCCTTGAACACTTCCAGGGATGGGGCATCCCCAGCTTCTCTGGGCAACCTGTTCCAGTGCCTCCCCACCCTCACAGGGAAGGATTTCTTCCTGATATCCAATCTACACCTACTCTCTTTCCATTTAAAGCCATTCCCCCTAGATGCAGGATCACCATTTCTCAGTCCTTCTAAAAAATTATTGATTCATTTGAACTCCTAGGAAAAAAACCCATATTTGTAATAAAAGGAATAATTGTCTCTGTAATATGGATAATGTATGAAGTGGTTAAACCATGGATATGTGGTGTTATTTCCAAGTTTGAGTTGCAAGTGTTTATGTGAATAATAACTTCAAACAGCTCTATTCTCTTGTATAGTGATAGCTGCAATCTCTGAGGAGAACAGAAGAGGATCTAGTAGTTCTTCCTAGGACTTCTTATCAATAATTGGTGTTCCTCATTGACCTGGGCACCCTCATACCTCATTTCCCAACCTTTCCCAATATACCTTTCTCCAACTTTATTAACACAGTTGTTACCCTTAACATACCAGATTCAGCTGTCCCGTATTCTCAGGTCCCTGTTTCATTTGACTAGCACTGTGAATGTCAGGGCAGAAAAAACAAATTAAGTTTCTTACTTTTTTTTTTTTAAACATAGCAAACGAGAAATTAAAATGAGGAAACTTGACAGCACGAAAGTACGACCACTTAAATCTGAGCAGATTCTTCACATAGAGGACCATGACTTTGCACTGAGGCCTGGATTTGGAGGTAAGCAGCACCTGCCTGCACTGTGCTGGTTAATAGTTTATCCTCTCTCTGGAAGTTGTTTTGAACTTTGTCCAGCAGTGTCACTTAAAATGGAATGACAGACGTAATGGCAGCACACCTCATTTGTTGTAATACTAAAGAAAGAAGAAATACAGAAGTACTTGCAGGCAAGGGGCTTCTTTGTGTTCAGTGTATCAATAGGAGAAACTGTTCAAATTGTCTCCTTTTCAGAACTTAGCAAAAAAATATTAGAATAAGATTCTTTGAGAGCAGTGATTAAGGTATCCTGGTAAACTGCATAGTCTAGTAGCAATTAGCAAATTACTTAGTCATCAAATTTGTTTTGAGGGATTGAAATGATCCATCAGTTCCCAAATCTGTTTGCTCTGTGCAAAATTAAAAAAATCCTACCCACAGGCCTTCAGTTTATTATCATGTTGTTTCTGTGTTGTTGGGCACTATGGTGATTATTTGTTCATTTAACTAAATTGCATCTGGATGAAGGGAATATTCAATGGGATCAATGGGATATTCACAGTTTAGATTCAATTTTGACTCTCCTTCATGGAAGGGACAATGAGAAAGCTGTCCCACTAATAAGCTTTGTCTGAGCCTTTGCGTCACCAGTTCTGTTTCCATGATTCATGAAAATAGACTGAACTGCTCTGGAGTATGAGGCCAAAATAAAATATGTGAGGACCAATAATGAGTTGTGTAGACAAACACAGATGTGGGAAGCGAGCTGAGGTCTGGGGAGCTGCTCTTGTTGACACCATCTGCTGGGATCTGGGACCTGGCGGGAATGCCAGGAGGGAGACATGGGTAAGGAGAGCCTCTCTGGATGCACTGGGAGAAAGTGAAAGGGTTTCTTGTTACCATAGAAATGATGTCTTGTCAGAGAGCAAAAGCCTTGCCTGATTTTGAACAATAGTTGAGATACAGTCTGTTTCTTGGCAACAGAAATTTGGATTACCTCTTGCCTAATACCTGTCTAGTCTAATATCTATTAGTCTGGACATCTTGTTGTTACCACAGATGGAATTTAAATTTTTGAGAGTGTCATCTCAGAAAGGAAGTAGCATTTCCATGAAAGCAGACAGCGGTTTGGGATGTACTTTATCACTGGATCATCCCAGAAAACTATAGTTATGATGTGCATAAAAGCAGCTTTGAGAATATGCCCTGTGATTTGGCACTTGTAATTTTCCACGGGCAGTGAGGATCTTTTACACCCACAAAATCTGTACCAGGCTTTTTCCCCTTGTCCTTTTATCTGCAGATGACTCGTCAAAGAGCCTGTTCAGTTCCTCTTGAAGCCAGCTGTAGTTTTTCCACTGACTTCATTGCACAGGCCTCTCACTCATCACAGTGCCATGGGTATGATTTCAGCTGCACTCCTGTCTTTCAGAAATAGCTTTCAGCAGCAGAGCACATCAGCTTTGCTTCTCCTCTGTCATCCACGTGCCACAGTGGCATGGGAGGCATTTTCTTCAGTCATATCCAATACTTGGCACACTTCCAAATTTTCAGAACTCTCTATGTGGAATACTTACCTGTGAATCTCCCTTAGACAAAAACAGATCCGTTGGCATTTTTACAGCACTGAATGAAAAAAGCCACAGTGAGATGAATGTCAATCCCAAATTTATACTCCTTAGTTCCTGTTTTTCCATTGATTTCAGTGGTGTTGCAGCAGTAAAGAGTGGTTTGCTTTTCACAAGAGGCAGGTTCATAAGGCAGCAGCAGAGATTTAATACACAATTGTGACCTCATCAGAGGACAAATTTCTCTACAGAAACATGAATCTGAATAACATCTTTGGAGTTATTTTATGACAGCAGAGACAGGGTGTGGGTTTCTCTGAAGAACACTGATGATGAAATGTGCAGCAGCAGGAAACTTGCCTAGAGAAGAAGGAGAAATTAGGGATACCATTGCTACAGTCATTGCCACAGCAGTTATAACCCTGAACTGCATCAAGACTTACAGCACTGTGGCTTTATGTAGTTAACACAGGTGAAATTTTAGGTTTGTTTTCATGAAATTTAATGAAGCAGCTCAGTACTGTGATTCATGAAGGGCTTGTATCTGTCACATGCCACATTGCATGATTTATTCTGCTCAGCACAATGCATCAATTCACAACAACAACAAAAAAACAGATCAGAAAACCTGGATGAAAAACAAATATTTGTTCTTTACCTATAGAAGAGGGACAGTTTTTCCCCCTCTCCTATACCCCGTTGTTATTTTCTGGATATGTCAGGGAGTTGAAATGACAGATTTTGTTAATCTGGCTCCACTGTGCCCCTTTGCCTGAGAAGGTCAATCATCCTTTGCACCAGTTTAGGAGAGAAACAGGTGAAAAATCCATGCTGTTTTGAACTTGCTGGAGATTCCCCAGTTTAGGGCGCTCTAAGTCTGCCTTGTTTGATTTCATTTAGCCCCACACATGCAGTGTAAATAAGCAGACCACAGGACTCAGAGTTTTTAGTACTTATAGTTAAGTTACAAAAGAAAAACAGAGGGAGCACATGCTGAATTTGATTTGTAAACTGAGCAAACATGCACAGGGAAAAACCTGGGGTAAATGAATTTAGAACTGTTGGGTACTGGTGCTACTGGCTGTAGGGTTACTGGAAATAATTGTGGAGGTAAGGGATCCTTTTTTTGACCAAATGAACACAACTCTGCTGTCATTTATGTGAGAGTATTTTGGCGTTCTTGTGTTGATTGCGATGCCATTCCGGCTGCACAATCAGAATTTGACTCTCTGACTGTAGATTTTAAAATTTAGTCCTGACACTGTCCATTTATTAGCAGATTAGAGATCAAAGCCAGAGAAACACAGTGCCTTGAGATGAAGCAAACCCAGCAAGCTGATCCTACTCTTTGGCTGTGGAAATGTTACTTTGTCTGCAGTTTATTATACAGTGAGGTTGAGTGAGGCAGACCGACAATTCAGTACACCCAAACTTTAAAAATCTGAACTTAATGTTACATTGTACTTACTCCCTAAACCAGGCTCTTGAGTTGTTGTTGGAAGTTGGAGGTGGTGGTGGTTTTTTTTCTTTCCTGAATTTTTTGCTGTGGTTGTTGTTTGATTGTTGCCTTCTGTGTAATGTCATGGTCCTGATTGTTTTGGAAGTGAGAAGGCAGCTTAAGCTGGGTAGTGGAGGAAAAGTAAGAAATGAAATTATGCTGCCAGCACTTCTTGGAATGATTATCCCCACATTTTAAACTCAGCAAGAGAGAGTGAGTACAATACCAGACAATGAACAGAGACTTCTCAGCATATTCTGACTTGTAGCAGCTCAGATCTGAGGGCCACAATGCAGGCTGCTGGAGCAGCCAAAACTGCATGTTGAGAGAGGTCTTAAAGCAAATCCTTAGAAATGCTTTAAATCTACCTTCTTTTCTATTACACATGTATTTATCTATTTCCTTTTATTTTCTGAACTATCTTATTTCAAAGTACTGGTAGAAATAATTGGCATGAGCTCTTGATTTCCTGAGTTCTGTCTTCACTTACTAAAAATTAATATTGCCATTATAAAGAAGATTGTAGACTAACATATAGAATAAGAGAATATAGAATATTCTGAGTTGGAAGGGACTCATCAGGATCAAGTCCAGCTCCTGGCTCTGCACAGCACCATCCCCAAGAGTCACACCGTGTGCCTGAGAGCGCTGTCCAAATGCTTCTGGAACTGTCGTGCCTGGGGCATGGAAAGGAAAGAAAATATGGCCCAGTGTATGTTCAAAAAGTGCTGCAATTCTAATAGCTCTTTGCCACCAAGTTGTTTTCTTTTTTGCACCACAGCTCTCCCTGAAAGATGAGAAATATCTTCTCACTGTGGTGAAGACTCACATGGATCTTTTTATCATCTGTTACTGGAAGGAATAGCTGGGGTCCAGGACAGGAGGGGAATATTTTGGTTATTTGCAAGGCCTCTAATAGTCTTCCTCCGGATTTGTTTCCTTTACATTGCTAATTCTTCCATTCCAAGAGCTGGTTACTGCTAATACCAGACCACCTTCATTTCTTACATAAATAAGAAAGAAACAAAATAATAACAAGAAGAAAATACCATTGCCAGTAATTCTCCTGTTTCTGTCACTGCCAGAGGAAAGTAAATAGATCCACAAAGCTTCACTTCCCTTGAGCTTGTTAACATTTCTATTCAGCTTTTTCCTCTACAGGCCCACAAGCCTTTTTTAGAACAAAGTACTACTACAGATCTTGATTCTCCCCTGGTCTCTGCCTCCTACTGGGAGTTTTCCCTTGACATTCCTTTTTTTTCCAGCATACACTGTTACAAAGGGAACTGGGATACAGTTGTTTCTAAATTCCACATTTATCTTATGGATCTTCAGGTGCAATCTGTTGAATGCTCAATGGTCTGACTATTATCAAAATACTATAGAATTCACTAAACCAGTCATTATTATTGTAGAAATTGATCCTAAAAATGCTAAAAGGTTATCCTTTTTACATAATACCCCTTCTAAAAAGGGTATTACAGAATTTGCCTGACGTGCTATCTATTAAAAATATTCCATGCTCACCAAGGAATTCTTTTGCTGTGCTTAAACCTTTAAAATGAAAGACTGGAAATGGCTTGTGTGAGGATAAAGTGGTCTGAAAACAATGCTGTTTTTTTCTGCTGAGGAGTAATTATCTTGAAAATCTGCAGAGCTTCCATTGTGAAAATCACTAATCCCTCTAAAATAATGATTTGTAGTGACTCTCCAGAAGCAACTGAAGCTGCTCAATTTAATAACAAAATCCTCTCTGCCATCCCCAGTTTTGTCAAACTGGGAAGTAAAAACCACAGCTTTGCTCTGGTTCCTTTTTTTTTTAAAGTGAATTTGATGCTGTTGTCTGATGCTCAGCCAGAGATTGAAATTCTCAATATAGGAGGGAGAAAGCTGTGGTGCAGACACAGAGGTAGATGAATTGCTTTCCTATTCTGTCTGGTTTAGGAACCTTTCCAAAACTTACTGAAATTATGTTTTTTTAAAAAACAGCCTCTTGTGGCAAAACAAATCCAAGGGCTGAAGAAATTACAGTTCTCAGCAGCCTGTTCCCAATAGCTAATTATTCCTGTTTCTAGTGGAGCTGATTTTTAATCACACAGAAAAATGTTTTCAGAAACCAAGAAGGATTAGACCACACTGAGGCCATGAGGTATCTTTGTGGGGTGTGTTAGCGACAACAATATAAAAGTGCTTCAGATTAGAAAATTGAACAGCACACTGAAGTGATCAGGGCTGCATATATGTGCAGTGTTTAGTGTCTTCATTATCTACTTACATTTGTTACCAAAGTAGAGTCAGAATAGGAAGGAAATACTTGCAGCTGCTATGATCTCTTAGTAATATATTGGTCAGGGCTGGGGTTGGGGATGTGGTTTAATAATTATTTGTGGTGAATGGTAGACTGAACAGTATTTTCTCATGAAGCATTGTAAGTATGGTCTTTGGTCTTTCTTCAGGTAGAGAACAGGAATCTCTTCTTCAGGAGTCTGTTTCACAGTTCTAGCATTTCTACTTAATCAGGAACAAATGTAATTGTAACAGTTCCCTTTTTATTTAATTCACTTTAGAATCGTTCGCTTTATTTCTCCTGGCCATAGGTTTTGATCTCTTTTGTGCCATTCATTGTCACCACAAACTTGGTTTTATGATAGTTCCCAATGCAGTACAAGCTGTCCTTTCAAAGAATCAAGTGTCTCTGTGTGTATTTATGGATAAGTGGCACTTTGGTTTGTGTGCATGCAACCAACACAACCATAAGCTGCCACTGATCTGTAATCAGTACCTTTGTATCTGCCCAGAGGAGCTGAATTATTGAAGGAAAATTTGCCCACACTGGAATAACGTTTGTTTGGGTAAGAAATTGTCTGTAATTTTTGAAATTCCAAGAAATATTAGAACTGCTATCATCACACTTGGAGCAGCTATCAGTAAGAAAAGACTTTTCCTCACTACACGTGACATATGGCTTAGAAAGTCAGTTCTCCGATTCTGGGATATGATTTGTGGGTAGCTCCTTCGTTTGCTTGAAGAATGTTGATGGGAGACATTTAACTTTATTTGCTTTAGATTTGTCCTTGACTCAGGAACTGCTAAAACCTTTCTTTACACTGAGAACTGCTCCCCTCTTCTCCTGTTGTACTCACATAATTCAACGTAAATTGTTATTTGCATTTAAATGATGTGTGAATGCCAGTTGTGAACAATGCTCACATCAGGTATAATTACCACAATGACTTCTACTCAGGCTAAACTTTAGTTTACAAGATAGTTTAGATTTCAGTGGAATAGAGAAAAGTTGATGCCACTCAGATTAAAATCTGTCAAAGGCATTTTTGTACCACTGTTTGGTACAAGTTGGTATTTAGTGTTAGCAAACTATTTGTGTGTTGTCATCAACACAAGGACAAGAAGTGGGCAAAACTAGTTTAGGAGAGGCATAAAAACTTGTATTGTTTTATGTGAAGGAGTCTGGCTGAATATACACATCGATACTCTTGTGCACCGGCCTCTGGGACAGCTGTCTCTTGCTGTCTCTATTCTCCAAAAGAAGCAGCATTTTCCAAAGTGCTGCCTAGTGTTTTACTAACAAAGTAGTTGAACTTTGCTGTCTAGAGTCCTGACCCTTATTTTGGGCTTTGGCCAACAGACTGAGGGAGGAGGCATTCCTCTCAGAGAGAGACACGATTTCCGAGCCACAGGGCACAGCTCTTGTCAGTGCCTAAATATTTTCTGGTGTGCCCTGCTAACTCCGAACACATCTCACCTTGCTTTCCCATCCACAATGCATCTTCATCTACTCTGTGCAGGGACAAGCTCTCCATTAAAAAAGACAAGTAAAATCAAGAGATTACAGAGCCAGATTTAAAAATACCTCTAAAATAGTTCAAGATCTTTACTGGTAAGAACTGGAGGCAGCTGTGTAATCCTCAAAGGCTGCTATTTTAAGGATAATTCCAAAAAGGGACACAGTATTGTGGCTGGTTATCACGAGAGTGATGTTCCTGGACTATTTTGACTTGACAGTGCTAAAAGGAAGAGACAAGAAAAAGACAAGTTAGAAAAGCTGTTGCTATCTGTTGCTGCTCAGACTTCCTTGTATTCATGTTTTTAACAGGCTATTTTAAATGTGTACTTTAAAAATATTTTGACTGGCTATTTTTAACAAAAGTGATTGGAATCCTGTGTACAATAATTACTATTTTCATGCCAAATGCAGAATGTTCTTGGGGTGTGTGTGTACGCATTACTCCTCTCTCCTCTCCCTCCCCTGTAAGGAAGTGATTAATCAATTAATGGAATGACATGCTTGCTGAAAATCACACCGGTACATAACCCATGTAGAACTAGATCCTTCATTCTAGATATTTTACACTGAAAAGAGTGGAAATAATTTCATATTTGGCTGTAATTTTTAATTGATTTCTAATAACCTCATTCTAAAAATGCAAATGTGCTTTTTATAATTTGTTGATTCAGATCCTGTTGTGTTATAGAGCCGAAGCCTTTTTCTGTGACATGAAGTGGTGAGGTGGTATTATAAAATAAAGTCACCTAGAGCAGTTTGTATTTATTGTACTTGAAATTATGTACTCAGTAATACCCAACACAGTCACAGATCATGATTAGTATGTGTACAGCTTTCCCCTTGTGAGGTAGTGAGCAAGCAGTCCTTTCTCATAAATAGCTATACCAAACTTTAAATAGTTCAGTAACTAAAGATAATGAGAGACATAATAGGTATGTTGTTTGTAAGTGTGGGAATAAGTATTGGAACTGGTAAGAAGGCTTTGTAATCTGATGTATTTCATGTATTTACTCAGCTTTTTCCTGTGGTGGTTCTGAATAGCACTCCAAGAGGTTCATTAGCTTTGGCATCACAAGGACACTCACTGCTGGCCAAACTGCAGTGCCAATAACAACTGGTCTGCCTGCAAAAAGATCACTGAAGATTTTGTGCTTCTTTTCACAACTGTTTAGCGTCAGGTTTTACTTTGTTGCCATGGACTTTTATCATTCAGTGTTCCAAGGTGGAGAGATTGTAGTAAATGCTGGGATGGAGTACACTCTGTATGTTGCTAGTGTTGCACAGTCTTCCCTTTAAAAATAGGAATTTATGCTCCTCATCACTCTTTCTGTTCCATTGCAGGGTCACCAATACCTGTGGGCATTGATGTGCAGGTGGAAAGCATTGACAGCATATCTGAAGTTGACATGGTGAGTAGAACTGGCATAAAGGATTTCAGGAAAAATACAAGGGTTCAGAAACATCCAGATGGATGATGTGGAATAATATAATTAAAGAAAGCAAACCCTAAAGAGCACATCCTTGCCTTGGAGCATGAAGGTCATTCTCATTTAAGTTAGGAAGTGTTGAATTTTCTCCCTGGGCCAGAGGAACAGCTCAGAGTGGGCAGTCCTCTGGTTTGAAAACTCCAACCACTCAGTAAAGCACCCTGGGCTTCCACAGGAGTTCTCAGTACTCTGCACATTACAGGATGAGGCTTCATGTCCTTTGCTGCCATTGCTTATGCAAATCTGAATATTCCATAACTGTGGCATAGGTGGAGCTGTGCTCATAACAAATGGAAATAGAAACATCACTTCCAGAAATGGTCCTAGGAAGGAGTCACACCTCCCTGCAATTAGGGCCTGTAGCACTGGAATGCAGGCTGTTCATTCCTCAGCCCAAATTGTCACTAATAATGCCACACAGACTTAAGTGCCAAGTTGCTGCATCCCAGAAGAGCAGGGCATGTTAACTTTGCAAAGAGATCTCATTTGCAATTATCCTTTCACAGGGAGTGTGGTTCTGGTCAGAGGTGTCATGTTTGCAATGGGATCTGTCAGTATGAACTCCTGCACTCCTTTGCAAATCTACCCAAATCATAAAATCATATTACAGGGCCATAAGATCATATTACAGGGGAAGATCTAAGTATCGTCACAGTGTTCTTATCAGAAGCAATTGTTCTACTGAGATAAATGGTGTCTGCCTAATAAAACAAAATTTATATGGGTGAACACAGAGCAGTCAGGTTGTGCAGAAGCTCACACTGGGTTTGCAGCATCCTCTCCATCTCTTCCCACATGTATATTTGCAGTTATGATGTTTCTTTAAATTGGATGATAAAATACTTGTAACAATCTTTTATATTAAAAAGATATTGTAGTTATTGTAATTATTGTAAAATCTAATTGCTTACTCTTACAAAATTCATCATATTGTTTCTTTATGGTGCATTTAATTCATAAATGTACTAATCTAACCCCTGTACAATATTTGTACAAAATGTACAGATTTATGGATTTACAGAATTGACCTAGTGCTCAGGAAGAACTCAATCTCCTTGTAAAGGAACCATAAAGGAAACACAGTCCATTTTTGGAAAAGGTTGTGAAGATTTCCTGAGGAAATGTTTTTCCCTTTATCTTTGGTTGGTTTTAAAACTTCTTTATCACTGCACAGCTGGCTCAATCTAGAAGACCACTGAAACATGTAGCAGTTTTATCTAAGGATAAATGAAGTATGAACCTCAGACTCAGACACCAGTGACAAGGCAAACAACAATATTCAAATTCAAATTCAAATCTCAGCAATATTCAAATTCAAACTCATTGAGTGGTGCTTGATTCCTCTCATTAAAGATCTTCCAGATAATGTTCAGACAAGAAATTGATCCCTTGCATGAATTGAGTAATTTGTAGTGTTTCCTATTGCATGTGACTACAACAAGCATTGTCTTCTTTTATTTTTAATGAAACAAAGGACTTCACAATGACTTTGTATCTCAGACACTACTGGAAAGATGAGAGACTTTCATTTCGTAGCAATAAAAACAAAAGTATGACTTTCGATGGGCGGCTGATAAAGAAGATCTGGGTACCTGATGTGTTTTTTGTGCACTCCAAAAGATCTTTCATCCATGATACAACTGTGGAAAACATCATGCTCCGAGTGTACCCCGATGGCAACGTCCTCTTCAGTCTGAGGTGAGGAAATACCCTTCCATGAGAAAATCCATGACTGTTATTGTCATGTACTGACTGTAATTGAAATTATTGGAAATACTTGCAGTTAAGATTCTCATACTGGACTGGCATTATCCCTTGGCGGCACATACTGGGAAACTGGTGACCAGTGGGAAAATAAATTTAGCATTGACAACATATTTTTCTGTCATTCAGATATTGGGAGTTTATTAAGTGTTAGTTCATTGCTGGTGGCTCTAGCAATATTGCTATTGAGTACAGTAAAGCCCAAAATCATTAGGAAAGAAAAAAACGTATTTGTTTGATTTTTTTCCCTGAGTTTTAAAACTGTCTCAGCTATTTTCACCCTGGCTTACCAGTAAACATGCCAGTGATACAAACCAGGGCTCTAGGTAGGCACAGAGAGCAGATTATTAGTGCTGCTAGCAGCAGGGTTAGACAGGCATGTTGTGGGACTAAAAGGAATTGGAAAGTGAAACAGCAATTCCAGAACTGGAATAGCAAGGTCATTAATGTGTCTCCCTCCCATCTGCATGTTACTGCTGGCCTTTATGAAGGAGATTTGGATGATGTGGACAGAAATAGTTTTAATGGAGGAAATTTCCCCTTAGGGTAAGGAACCTGAGGCCTGTGCAGAAATCACAGTTCTCCAGATTGTTACTAATTAGCCCTGTGCACAGAGGTGATACTTGATCCAATCTGCACAGTTTGAAGATTTATGGAAGCATTTGAGATTGTGGCTGTGTAACAATTGTTCCAGCAATTAATGAATTTATCTACTCTCTCATGAAGACATGCTGAAATCCTCACAACAACAGCTGTACCCCACTTTAAAGCAGTGTATGTTCAAGAATCACACTGACAGTAAAAAACAATGAGGTGAAGTGTGCATTTTATTGCTGTATTAATTTCCATCATTCTTAAGAGAGAGGGAGGGGTCAGAAGAACTATACCACTACACCAAGGCTCATATCAGTGATTCTCCATGTGAGAAGCAGGAAAAGAGGTGACCTAAAGGCTGGTGAACCAAGGGTTGACAATAATTAAGGTGAAATTGTGTGTTTAGTCTGAGTGGTGCTCATGTGTATGTTCCTAAAGAATCAGATGTTCATTAAAACACCCTTTCTTGTATTGCCAGTTTTACATGCAATAAGTAGATTATATTTCAAATACTTATGTGCAATAAATCTGCATATTTCACAGTTTTTCTTCAGTGCCTAGCATCCAGGATTTTGTTGAAGCAAAGTGAAACAAAAATCCAGATTTGTTGCTAAAATAGTCTTTCTTTTCTGTTTGTTCCCCTGGTCCTTTAGCTGAAAGAACATCCATAGTTGGAAGTCTTATGCATGTTCCACTCTTACAATCTCATTTCAAGCCAGTGAAGTCTTACACTTGTAAAAATTCAGCTACAGTGTGGTTACTGATCACAAGTTTTCAAAGGTCACTGGAAATTCCTGTAGGATTCAATTTGGGGAAAACTAGACAATCAAACGAAACCATCAAATGACATGCAAACTGTGACAAGAAAGGAAAATTTGACAGTATTTACCATATTGAAGTTGCTGCCTCTAGCAAGTTTGATTTTTTTGCTGGTTTTTTTTGGTTAAAATGCCAAGGGACATTTGTCCTCTAAACATTTGTGAAAAAGCAGGCGGAATGCAAAATAGTCTGTACCTAGATTTCCTTCAACTTTTTAGAATATAAAGCATTTCATTTCCATGGTGTTGAAGAGGAGACTAAGCTTCCAGAAATTGCAGCTAATCTTTTTTTGCAATTAAATATTATAAGCATTCTGGCTGGGAAAATAGCACTTGGAATAATATTTGCTCTGATCTGTAACATTGTCTGCTTCAATCTGTGAGAAATCAAGAAATGTGAACTCCCTTTGTTAATCTTCATAAGTGTAAACCTTCAAAGCAAAATGTGTGAAAGGCTAATGAAGGATCAGGCCAATATAGGGTTTAAAAATCAAAGCTAATGTACTTAATAATAAAGACTGTGTTTAAAAAAAAAGATCTCTCACTGATTGAACTTTATCTCACTATCTTGAAGCTATTTTAGAAGCATCTAAAAGGGCAGAAAAACCTCAATCAATAGGATTCTAAACAGCAGATTGGTGGAGAATCTCGCTAAGATGTCTGCACAGCTAAGAAAGTGTGAAATTTTTCATTTTATTTCTGTTTTTCTGTTCCTTTCTGCAGAATAACAGTTTCTGCTATGTGTTTCATGGATTTCAGTAGGTTTCCTCTGGACACACAGAACTGTTCTTTAGAACTGGAAAGCTGTAAGTGTAATTCATAATTGTTCTTCACCTGTGCATTCTTACCAGCACTCCATCTTGTTCCTAATACCTCTTGCACTTATTTTGATGTGTGACCTGAACCCTTCAGCATGTACATATTAAACTCTAGACAATTTGGGGTCTTTCCAGAACTCAGTGGGCTTTGGGAAGATAGAAAAACCATGATGCACCCTGCTTTGTTTTCACTGGGTTGGTATTCCAAGGCCTAAATCGAAAAAATCTGTCAAAAAGCATGGGTTTTTTCCTGAGGAAAAAAAATGCAAATTAAAAGTAAAATAAAATGTCAATATTTGATCTGTTGGAAAAATGAACATGAGTGCTTGTGTTACTGTGAAACATCTGCTTTCTCACTCCTGACTCCGTTGGAAGCTGCTGGCAGAGCACAGGACTGGGCTGCACTTGGAACAAGGTGGAACATGGTCTTTGCAAACCTTTTTCATGTCAACTAACTGACAAATTGGTGAAAAAAAAGTTTCTTTGGGCTTTTCCCAGATATTTTGAGTGGTCTCCTCTCCCTAAGAAAGGAAAGTAGAAGCCTTATTCCAGCAGAAGGAATGATTTACTTAAGTAACTTTATAACTTCAGTTTCTACTTTCTGACAGATGCATACAATGAAGATGATCTGATGTTATACTGGAAGCACGGCAACAAGTCCCTGAGCACAGATGAGCACATCTCCCTCTCCCAGTTCTTCATTGAGGAATTCAGTGCTTCCAGTGGACTTGCTTTTTACAGCAGTACTGGTATAGTAAGCCCCTCTCATTAGAAGAGAGAAACACAGGATAAAATCATGCAGAATGTCTTTAACATTCAAATTCTTTGCTAATAAATGACTGTGGCTGCTGAGAGATCAGTTAAAATGAGGTCTGTCAGTAACTCTGGTCTTGTCAGTCTGGGGCCTTGCTTCTCTTTGCATTACCAAGGTAATGCTTTATTTTAGAGAAAAAGGCCATAATAATACTTGTAACTTCATATCTGACATTAAGAACCTGAAAAAAATACACAATAACCAAATATATGCTGTTATAAGCTCCTGCAAAATTGTGGTACTTCTCTGAAATCCATTGGAGTATTGAATTTACAGGAATCTTTATGTCCTTGCTGTATAGAAAAGCTTGAAAATGCAAATCCTAAAGGATCAAATACTAGAAAGCAAACAAGAGGAATTCCAGTGTGTTTTATTGGCTAAAATATCCTAATTTTTGGAGCTGTATAATGTCATTAAAAGTCTATTAACTGGAGGATTTTCATACGAGACCATTTATTACCTATTGAGGTCTAATTCATGGTTTGCTTAATTTTCTGTGTTTATACATAAAGTTGCAGGAAAAAAATCCCTTTATGTCAGTGCTACGTAGTTTAAATTCAGGTTAATCTGCCCCAGACAGGTTTTTATTTCTCCCTATAGAACTTGTTCTATACTTTCTGGCAAACTGCACAAGGCTTTAGGAGTTTATTGCAGTCTTGATTTCATGCAAGGTGGGTTTTGTTTTCCTTGTATTTTTAGGTGCAATTATACATTTTGAAATACTTCTCAAGTAAGTAGTCTAACCATATGTTTTTAACCAGAGAAAACAGCACTCTTGCTATTGTCCTTTACAGTCTGAGTCAATTCATTTCAGTTAGGATATTGCCCTTTATATCAAAACAGATGAATAAAAGAGAAATTATTCTATTTAATATGATGAAGTGCACAGCACTTTGGAAAAAAGCCTTGAAGCCATACAGGAAATCAGCAAATAGATTTATTTACTGTATTTTTATTTACAGGTTAGCTTCTTTTTGCATTCAAAAAAGGGCCATTCAAGCTTGCGGTGGCTGATACTGAATGCAGAAATTCCAGTTTAAATTATGATGCAGCCTAAGCAGTGAGGAATTTACCACTTGATAAGGTTCTCCACCCTTATCTCTTGTTCCTGTATGAGCTAAGAACAGAGCTCCATCTTTCAAGAGCCACTGTCATGTGAGAAGAGGGCGAGTTACGATACCCTACTGTCATAACTGTGCCTTGCTGAGAGCTACATCAAATTTGTCCTTGTTGCAAGAAGGAGACTGGGATATTTTCCACCAAAGGAGCTCAGCTGGCTTCTTTCTGCCTTGCTATTCTCATCGACAAACATTAATGCAAGCAAATAGAGCCTTGTGCACAGCAGTGCACCCTTACGATGCCCCTGGACCCAGGACTTTGCAGCACCTTCACAGAATCTTTGACTTTGCAAAGTGTAACTGCTTAACACTTATGCTGAGGTTCTGATGATGAGTTTATTCAACAGCATTAATGTGAAAGGAAACATTTTTTTAAGTCACAGGGACCGCTGGGAAGCACCTGAATAATGCTTGTAGCATATCTGTTAATTAGAATGCTGCCCTTTGTGGATTTACACTTTTCTTTGAGGTTTGCTTTCACTCAGGAGGTTCCACTTTCTCTTGTTCTTTTATGTTGCTTCTCGTTGGAAGAAAATTTACCCTCCAAGTAAATAATAGTGGAGAACAATCAGCACAACTCTAATGGGAATCATCATTCCCACAAAGCAGCTTTCTGCATTTCAGGTTCTGCATTATCCTTTCCTGTGAATCTCAGTGAACAACACATGTAGTTGTGGAGGTTTTTGGAGTTCCCAGACCTCCAAAGGAGCATCAATTTAAATCCGTTTTAGAGACAGTGATCCTTAAAACAAAAAACCTTCTCCACAACTGAAAACACAATAGAGTGTTTAATATTATATGGAGTTAATTTTTATATGTTCTTTTCCCTTGTGGTGGCATGACTGCTCCAATATAGGCTCACTGATGCCTCTATCTGTCCTGAACAGGCAGATGCTGGGCAGCCACCCACTTTTGCCTTCTTTTCATCTCTCTGTAAACTGGTTTCCCTGCCATGGCAGCAGGTACAGCACAGATGCAGTGCTGCACAGGCAGAGCTCTCCCAAAATTCACTAGATGGCACCCTGTCCTCTAAAGTGAGCGCTGGGCCGGCAGGCAGGCAGCTCTGACCAAAAAAAAAAGAAGGAAGGGCTGCTTCTTGTCAGGCATTTGTAGCAGGCTGCTTTTTGGAGGAGGCAGGGTGTTGGCACGACTGGATGGATGGACAATTGTATCCTGTCTGTTTTCCTGGCAGTTTCACTTGAAGTCTATTTAATTTTTTCAGTTTCCTAACCTCAGTTATAATGGAGTATTTTCTATATGCAGTCATGACGCTTCACTCGCATAAATGAGGTAGGATGGACAGTTTGTAAAGCACTGTATAAAACTAAGATGGTGGCAGGATTTCTGAGGCATTTACTACTCCTGATGTGAATACACCACTCCTGCTAGAAGGAGGGGCCAGCGAACAGAACTCAAAAATAAGACAGCTCTCTTCTCCTCTCTCTTGTTTTCTATAGGTTGGTACAACCGACTTTTTATCAATTTTGCACTCCGCAGACATATTTTCTTTTTTGTGCTACAATCCTATTTCCCAGCCATGCTGATGGTGATGCTGTCTTGGGTTTCATTTTGGATTGACAGAAGAGCCGTTCCTGCCAGGGTGTCCCTAGGTAAATCCTTATTGTATATTCTTTGGGAAGTCTAGAATGGAGAGGGGAGGGTTTGGAAGTTACCTTAGCTTCTTATTTACACATGAGCAAGTCTATCAGGTAATTGCCTGAACAACACTGTTATTACCACTGTTGTCATTACCTTTAGTCAGTCTCTACATTTGGAAACGGGATGTTTGTTCACACTGGCTTTGCTATATTTGGTAACAGCCCACACACCACAGAAGCAAAAAGGGATGATTCTGCAGATTTTCTAGTGTAGAATTTTACTTAATTGCAACACCTGGGTTTTCCTTCCCTCTTCCCAGCAAACAGGTAGGAACAGGCACAGTCAGATCCCTCCCCAACTCCGTGGATCATTAGGCTTAGCACAATCTGTGGAAAAGCTCCACAATTCTTTTTCTCAAGAAACTTTTGTTACCTTCCTACCAACTTGGAACCAGTTGCCTGTGTGGCAAAGCCTTTCATTGTGAGGCACTTTAGGAATGTTTGCTTTGGTGTCTTAGCTGTGCAAGGCACACATCTTCTGTGGAAGCCAAAGAGTAAGTTGGGCAACTTTCTGCTCTTGCAGTTTTAGTTCTGAACACCTCAGCTCAGGAGAAAAAGATTAATTACAGTGGGTTTTATAGAAGTCTATTTTTTTTTTCTCAGTGGTGAATGCCACTTCAAGGTTGTCTTTGTAGTGGATATAATGCTGACAGCCTTGGAATTAGTACATTTTTTCAAAGATTAGGATCTCTGAAGATCTGATGGCAATTTGTTAAGATACCTAATGCAACCATAATGCACTGCATTATGCAGTCCTGCAACTGTTGGTTTAAAAGAAAGAAGCTCCTGTTCTTTCTTCTCACTGATGCTGGTCCCAGAAGCCAACTGTATGTTGCTGTATTTCTTAGACAAGTGAAAAAGCCCCCAATTTTTCTCTATATCAATCTAGAAAAAATAGGACTGTAGCTACTCAGGTCCCTTTCTATTGGCACAGTCTAAAGCTATTAATACATGAGATAGAAATCTATTTGCTAATCTGAAAACAAATTACAGTACTTCCTACCTACTTTTATTAATGCATCTACCAATTCCTTTTATTTATAAGAAATTTAACTTCATCTTTAAAAATAACTTTTTAATTCTCAGTAGGCCATTTTTAATGTTTCAAGATGGTTTTGTTGATCATGTTCTTTATGTATGGATTTCTGCAGAAGGTTATGCACCAGGAGTTTTATGAATAAAGCACATTTCATTAGCATAATCATCCATAATTTATAGGAAACCTTAACAACAAAATTTAAAAAGCCTGCCTTTTTAGCCTAGAGTATATGTATATTAAACAAATTTATTTCCTCTTATATTCCAAACTCCATCATTCAACCTAAGGAACCTACAAAGAGGGAGGGGTAAAGCTCTTGTATGTTCCAGTGGACTTGAACTGGTGTAGAACTGGAGAAGGGCTACACTGAGACTCAGCTGATGTTGTTGAGATGTTTTCACTTCCAGAGTTACATTAAGTTTTTTAAAAGCAGGGCCTGAGTTGGGTGTTGGGGTTTTTTTCTGAGCTGGAGCAAACCAAAACGAGATGAACAGCTGATGTAAGAGGAGAGATTGAAAAGATGAGGGAGAAATTCTGGTCACACTGAAGTAAATAGTAATTTTTTCTTAGTTTCAATGGCTGTAGCATTTTTATGCTAGATTGTTTTTAGAGAGCCATGGAGTTATGACAGATACATACAGGCTGATACATGTTCTCAAGAAATACAATTTGAGAAAGGGTTGGGAGGGAAACTGGTGATTTTTTAATGATTCTCCTGGACAAGAAAACGTGCAGTGGTGACCCTGGCTCTGGGAAGTGAGGGACGACCACAAACCTGCTTTAATTTCTGTGTGGCAATGCCCAAAGCTGTCACAGAAACGTGTTCCTTATGCTGCTCAGTGACCATTCTGAGCAGAGAGATGATTTACTGGTTTCAGGATTGTGTGTGATGGGTCCTTCACGGTTCACTCCACTTTTCAGAGTCTGTGTGATGAAGTTAAAGGCGGTGTCAGTCACATGCCCTCAACAAAGCTGTGCTGTCCAGGCAGTGGTGATGAGCTAAACAGAACCAGCTGGCCAGTATTGTGATAACCTCTCTTTTTTCTTTGGCAGGTATAACTACAGTGCTGACAATGTCAACCATCATGACAGGAGTAAGTGCCTCAATGCCTCAAGTGTCTTACATAAAGGCTGTGGATGTGTATTTATGGATCAGCTTCCTTTTTGTCTTCCTGTCAGTCATCGAGTATGCAGCAGTGAACTATCTCACCACAATCGAAGAGAGAAAACAACTCAAAAAAAGGGGCAAGGTACAACCCTCTGTGTTTTGTTGCCTTCTGAAAGCATCACGGAAGCCACAGTGTAATCCCAGTACCGCACTGTGATAACAGAACAGTAGCTGTCTCCCTTCATTGTAGTAAAAAAAAAAGTGAGATACAGAGTGGAGACAAAGTGTCATCCTCTCTGAGATCCTGAGCAGGTCTGTGCTTTCTCTCCCTTTTCGTATTAGGGATGCTTTTTGCCCCCTTTTTTCCCCCTTAGAGGAAGGTAGTCTTCCTTCTGTTCTCAAATACCTATCAATCGAGGTATTTTTCCTGTCTCTGAAATAGGCCTCAGCATACCCTCATATGATATTCCTCCCTGTTTCCTGTGAAGCAGAGCCATTTCTCCTTCTCCTACTTTGCCCTTTTCAATTAGGAAGATGGGTTTACTGATGCCTTTTTGTCCTGAGACCAGATGAATGACAAGGTCATTTTTAGAAAAGTGTGCCTGAAGCAGAAATAGCCACAAGTTAAACATCTGCTTTCTGTGAAGCTCTCACTTATAACCTTTGCTTCAAGAATATCCCCTATATAAACTCATTTGCTGGAATATCACAAGGGGAAAAACACAGAAAGGGTGCATGTGTTGCTCACATGATTTGAAAATCCCATCAAAAAACTACTCCGGGAAATGTTTGAAGTCATTTCCCACAACTCCAGCAACACAGACCTACAGGAGAGAGAGAGTTTGATTCTTCTATTTCCAGAGCTGAGGCACATTTTGCCAGCCAGCAGCTGGCAATAATCAGTTAGACAAGTGTGTTTTATGACATTTTATGACATTTCCTTGCTCATGTCCTGCCCAATGGGGCAGGCCCCACAGAGAGCCACCCTGTGAGACAGACCTGTCCTCCATATGCTCTCCACAGAGAGAACAACATTGAAGGGAAGGCTTGCTTTATTTTCTGTTTTATTCATTTATAATTTGTCAAAATGGCTCCTGCTGGACACAGAGTAACTCTTCTTTGTTGCCAGGCTTCAGGAATGTACAGCATTGACGCAGTGCAAGCAATGGCTTTTGATGGCTGCTTCCACGACACAGATGTGGACATGGACCTCTCTCCATTCCCAGACCCCTGTGAGGAGAGTGAGACCAGGGCAAGTGACACCAACATCTCCAATGTGGACACACCTCGCTTAAAGAGGAAGAGATCTCTGAAAGGAAACGTGGGCAGGATTATTTTACAGAACAATCATGTTATTGACACATATTCCAGGATTATATTTCCCAGTGTATATATTGTGTTCAACTTTTTTTACTGGGGTTTGTACATATGAACAAAAATACTTATAAACCAGACATTATTTTGTGTCTGAGGGTTGCATCATACTTTAAAAATAATGCAACAGCAGTAGAGGAAAAGGTTAAAATTTTCCAGAAGAGACTTCTGCATCAAACCTGGGCTGGTTTGGGTAGCAGCAAAACTGTTGATGAAAACCTCTCACATGTCTGGGTTCTTTTCCAACTGGACTGTGCAGAGCTTCACCGTGGTGATCCCCTGCACAGGCTCCACTGCAGGAGCACAGGAGCCTTTTGCTCACTAAGGGAGCCCTTTGTCGCACTCCTGAACAGACAGCAGCTCCCACCTGAGGAACTGCCCTGTCTCTGTCTGCACTCCAGCCCTTCCTCTCGCATCAGCCTTTCTGTTTGTCCTTCTCCTGTGCTCCGTTTCAGTCAGCAATCGGCACCAACCGCCTTGGGATAGCTCCTGTCCTTGTTCTACTTTCTGCATTTCAGTTTTCCTGGGCAACCTGTGTGCACCTCAGCAGCCTCTGTCCTTGGATGGTAACTAGGGGGAAAATTATGGCTTAGCAGTGCTTACGGACCAGCAGAAAGCAAGGCTGATGGGGCTTTGTAGGTTGTGCATCATCAACACCTCGAGAAAAACCTTCACCCCTGTCAGCTGTCCATGACTCTCCATGGGACCTCTATTTTGGAGAAATCTTGCTCACCAGTCCCTGAGGCAACACAGGAACAACGTCCCAGACCTGATGCACTTGCAGCCACCTCCCAGGTGGATGAGCAGCATCGCCAGCATGAGCTGTGCCCTTCACCTGTCACCCCCACACTTCTGCCTCACAGATACCTGCTGTAATCACCTGCTTTCTGCAGAACCCTCTGGTTTAGAAACACAGGCTTTGAGACAGAGCTTTTAGAAAACTCTGTCGAGAGAACAAACCAACCACGCCTTCAGCCGAATCTGGTTCTTCTGCTTTATGTTGCATGTGAGCTTGGGGTTTTGCCTCCCTCCCTCTCCCTTGGGCTTTTGAGATTGAATGTTACAGTGAGGAGAAGCTGCATCTGCCCCTTGCAGCAGTGATCCCCAGCACAGTTCCAGGAAATGAAAGGAAACAGCTGTGCCAAAACAGAGACATATACAGGAAACCTGTCAGTCTCAGATGAATCCTGCATGGAAATATCCTTAGGTTCAGGCTAAGGAGGTTGACTTAAGGATGTTCAGGGATACACACAAAAAGCGTTCACAGCTCCAGAAAAGAACCAGGATTACTTTTGCAGCTTTCCCAAATAAGGAGCATTTTCCACTAAATTCCTTGGGTTCATCTGTCATTTAATGAGCTGAGTTTATATTTACAAAGTCAGTTCAAAATGATCATTTGTGGTGGCAAAAAGTGTTACAAAGTAAATGCTTGGTCACTGGTTGGTCAAGTTTATTGGTCAAGGAAGTGGGAATAAATTTGGAAGCCTAAATCACTCTGGTTTCTTTATTTTCTTACGTTATTTTAAAATTTATTTAATTTACTTATTTTTCTTGCTTTCATCTTGTTTGTTCATAGCATGGTGATGTCTCTTACTTTTTCAAAAAGCTGCATTTGTCAAGCTCCCAGTTCCAGAGCTGGAGCAGCTGGTGACACAGTGCCTGCTGAGTGACTGAAATCTCATGGAGCTGAGTGAGACAGATCGCTGCCAAACAAATGTATCAGAGCTAAGACAGCTTTGATACTTTTCCAGGAAATCCTGTCATGGAAAGCAGAACCATACCAGGAATGACAATGCTGGGAATGCGAAGCCGAAGAACACACAAGCTTTGGCAACAGTAACAGCACACCAGACCTCAAGCTGAGCAAATGTATAGCGTAGCTATAAATAAAAATATACCATCACAGCCTTGTTCCTGCACTGCCATTATGAGGCATCCTGCACAGATGTCCCAGACTGCCTGAGAAGATCCCATCTAGTTGCTCCAGATGGGTAATGTGTCTTCTAAACTTTTCACATGAACTAATATAACGTAATTGTTTTCACATAATTTTTTTAATCTGCCTTACAAAAAGAAATATTTGTTGTGTAGCCAACAGCAAAGCCTCAGCCTCCAACAGAAAAAATACTCCAAATCTAAATTCTTTGCAGGATTTGCAGCAGCAGAAGCCCTGCAGCACAGCACGCCCAGCCCTGTAGGCTGCCCAGCAAACTGGTGCACATGTGGAAGTGTGGAGGAAAAGAGATTCCTGCCTGCATTTACCTTCCACGCACATCCTATACAGCTCCCAGAGAGCTGCAGAGCTTGCTTTGGATGGAGGAAGCTGTTGTTACTTTCAGCTGTGATGGTAACCATTGGCCAAGGGTTCTCCCCACCCAGAATCCTACAGATCATCCAGTTCCAACCCTCCTGTCCTGGGCAGGGACATCTTTCATGAGACCAGTCTGCTCAGAGCTCCATCCAGCCTGACCCTGAACACTTCCAGAGGTAGGGCATCCACAACTTCTCTGGGCAACCTGTTCCAATGCCTCACCACCCTCACAGTAAAGAATTTTTTTTCTAATATCCAATCTAGCCTTACCCTCTTTCAGTCTGAAGCCATTCCCCCTTGTCCTGTCACTACATGCTCTTGTAAAAGATGATGAAACTTAACTGCCTGCTTTGACAGCAAAGCTTATCATTTGTATCTTCTTAATGCAGTAACAGGGATGATATCAGGATCAATTATGCTTTAAAAAATCTATTGCTTGTATAAATAGTAAAAGAGAACAAACAGTATTTAAATGAATTATTTCTTGTCTAGAGGGTGCTAGAGGGCTGGCTATGGCTCCCATGACCTCCTCTGAAGTGTGTGCTGACTTCCAGACAGGTATGGTAATAAATACTTGTAGTCAATTTGTCTCTACAGACCAGCGCGGAAGTCTTTAGAAAGGTATTCACCAGTATTTCCCATTCCTCCTGGTTCTGCAGCCAGTCCCACGTGTGGGTTTTATATCCCACAACATTTACTGCGAGTTCAAACACCACAGGCATTATGTAAATACATACTTGTGTGAGTGTTCATCCTGATGGCGTTCAGGCAGCTATGCTGAGGGTACTTTGTGGATTTTTGGAACAGAAGTAACAGCTTGCAATGGCTTCTGTGACCAGCCGAGGTGCAGGATGTGGCCTCACTATTTTTAGCATCTGCTGCTACACCCATCTGCAATAAGAAAACATCCTGTGGGTGGTAGTAAAGGTGATGCAAACTTTTAAGTCTGGAGAACTACTTCATTCTTCAAAGTTTTATAATCCTTCAAACTATCAGTACACTAGAACAAGGCTTGAGCAAAGCCTACCTAACTTTTTTTTCCCCGATGTCATTAGCCAATGTAAACTAAACCATTAACTCGCCTCTTTAGTAAAGATAACTCAAATTATTTCTATAAGTTTTCATGTGCTCAGTGAGGATCCTAAAGATTTCTTTGAGGGAGCCTCAGAGGGACTCTGGAACAGGAAAAGATCACGCAGCTAAAGCCCAGACACCGTTCTGCGTATGAAGTAAAATTTAATCCTCTGAATAACTTTAGCGGAGATACTGTTGAGTCCGCGTTGGAATACACAGAGGAACAACGTTGGAATTCTGCTGTATTTCCTACTGGCCGCCCGGAAGCGTCTCCTCCCGTGACACCCAGCGCGGCAGCGACCGCCTCCCGCTTCCAGCGGGCACATCCTGCGGCGGGGGGGCCCCAAACCAG
>VZRJ01011303.1:1023573-1116003 GCA_013397565.1 Ptilonorhynchus violaceus
CCAAATCCAGTCCGATCCATCCCGCCCCGCCCCGCTCCGCCGCCATTCCCTCCCTCCCGCCCGCCCGGGTGAGTGCGGGGCTGCGGGAAGGGGAGGGGAAGGAAGGGGAAGGAAGAGGAGGGATGGCGGCGGGAGCAGCGGCGCTGGGAGCCCTCAGAGCCGCCGCGTGTCCTCAGAGAGCCGCTCTGTGTCCCCTCAGAGCCGCCGTGTCCCCTCAGAGCCGCCGTGCCCCCTCAGAGCCGCCGTGCCCGCCTGTAGTCCCGCTGCTTCCCAGCGAGCGAGCCCCGGCAGCCGCCGGGCCGTGCGGGAACACGCGGTGTGCGAGGGACACTGGCGGCACCGGTGCCAGCAGCTGCTCCCGAGGGAGGCGGGGACGGGCCCCTCCTGCTGCTCGGGTTTTGCTCCAGCCCTGCAGAAAAGGTCCTGGGGGTGTTGGGTGGTGAAAAGTCGGACCTGAGCCGGCCACGTGCGTTTGCATCGTATCCTGGGCTGCATCCAAAGCCCCGTGGGCAGCAGGGCGAGGGAGGGGATTCTGTCCCTCTGCTCAGCTGTCTGAGACCCCACCTGGAACACTGCATCCAGCCCTGGGGTATCCAGCCATGGAGCTGTTGGAGCGAGTCCAGAGGAGGTCACAAAGATGATCCGAGGGCTGGAGCATCTCTGCCATGAGGACGGGCTGAGAGACTTGGGGTGGTTCAGCGTGGAGGAGAGAAGGCTCTCCAGAGACCCTTTTGCAGCCTTTCAATACTTAAATGCTGTAAGAAAGACAGAGATGAGACTCCTGTAGCGACAGGACAAGGGTGAATGGTTTTAAACTTCAAGAGGGTAAGTTTAGGTTAGGTGTAAGGGAGGTTTTTTCCTGGTGAGGGTGTGAGGCCCTGGTACAGCTTGCCCAGAGAAGTTGTGGCTGCCCCATCCCTGGAAGTGTCCAAGGCCGGGTTGGATGAGGCTTTGGCCAAACAGATGTAGTGAGAGATTACCCTGCCCATGGCAGGGGATTTGTACCAGGTGATCTCTTCCAACCCAAACCATTCTGTGGGTTTACAGTTGTAATAACTAACAAAACACTACCGAAAAGCACATGGTGTGAATGAAACAGAGTTCTGTGAATAGTACATATCTGAATTTAACTTCATTAAATCACTGTGAGCGAGCTGAGAGGTTGATATGATTGATTTAGGTCTGGAATTCAGAACTGGCAATTCAGGGTTGGTTGCATTTGTGTTCCTGACATTTGGGGAACGTCAGTTTTACATCTTAGTGCCAGCCGCATCTTTAGATCTTGCTGTCAACCAGGGAATAATTTTCAGTCTCTCATTTTTTAAGCATTCCCTGGCCTCATGTAGAACAGTGGCTTGCTTCTGGTGGGAATGTTCATCCTGCCAGGAAGGTTCCTGAGAACTTGGCAGCTAAACCATTTGTGACCTAACTTTTTTATTTTTGCATAACATACTGTGTACCTGGAAAAACAAAGTAAATGACTTCCAACTTTAAAATGAAATGTCTGTACTTCTATGAAAGAATTCCTTTTATTCTACATAAACCACAAAGTGTGACAGCTTGGCAGAAACGAAAGCAGAATCTTGGCATTTTAGTTTTTAAACTGGTAAATTTTACAAGTTTTAAGCTTGTAGATTTAGTAATTACATAGCATCAACAGGAAGGCCTAACAATGTTTCCTCTTTTGTAAACTCTTACCGTTCAAGGAAGTGTAATATGACTACAAGTTTCTGATCCTGTCCTTTCTCTCTCTGCTTGTTGCCACTAAATCTCTTAAAGCTGAGTTGATTTTTTTAAACTAATTTGCAGCTCTTGCTACAGAAGACCACTTGACCACTTTGGGTTCTTTGTAGGGTTCCTGCACTGGTGACGATCCATTTGGGCCCTTGGGTTTCATCACGTTTTTTAGTACAAACTCAGCTGTGGGATTTGAGCTCCTTGGAGGTTTGAGAGAGGATTGGAGGCTTGCTCTGGGTTTCCCATTTTCTGCTGGCTGGAGCAAATAGGGAGCTCTGAAACCACAGCTGATCCCAGTATAGTCTGATATCCCACTGGATAAGGCAAGAGTTGCTGCTCTGGGCCTGTGAGCTTTTGAGGTTGTGTTACTGGCTGACTGTCTTGGGTCTCTCTTGCCTTGAACAGGAAGATGCCCAAGAAAGGAGGGAAGCAATCTGACATGGAAAAGGAAACACAGGCACGGTGTAAACGACCCAAATTGGAAGCAGCTGGTTCTCCATCAGTCTTGAGTTTTGAGAACCCAGACAGCCTCTTCAGAAGCTTGATCTCTCCCATCCAAGAAGAGGTGTTTTTCAGGGAGTACTGGGAGCAAAAGCCCCTGCTTGTTCAGAGAAATGATGCCCTGGTGGCTGCTTACTACCAGTCCCTGTTCCAGCTGTCAGACTTGAAGGAGCTGTGCAGCCAGGGCCTGTACTACGGGCGGGATGTAAACGTCTGCAGATGTGTGAATGGGAAAAAGAAGGTTTTGAATAAAGAAGGTAGAGTGAATTACATACAGCTGAAGAAGGATTTCGACCAGAAGAAGGCAACAATACAGTTTCATCAGCCTCAGAGATTTCAGGTGGGATTGTTTCACTGAGTGTAATTAATGCTTGCTTTGTAACGTGCTGTGCTTTGCTTGAGTGGCACTAGACAAAGCTTTGTATCTGCCCCCAAGGGAAGTGGTTGACTTCGATGACCTGCTGAAATCTTTACATGAACTGTATTAAAACATAGTTCATACTTTTGCACTGCCCATCATGTTTCAGTGCTCTGCAGGAAGAACAAAGTCTGATTCATGCTATAATGTTAAGTATTTTTAAAAGAATTTTGCCTCATCACATAAAAGCTTAGAAAAAAAAATGCATAAAATCGATGGTTAGGTATCTGTGCTTAAATTACCCTTTCTGCCCCACTTTTTCCTTGTGCAAACAGGGGCTTTTTACCACTTCCCTTTAATCGAGGGTGAGGTGTGAAACCATGTAAAGTATTTCCAGGACACTCTGCCATTCTTGCCAGTGGATTAGCTTTGAATTGCACCATGGAAGTGACCACCCCATTTGAGCTGAGCGTCCTCAGTCTTTGTGCATGGGAAGGAGACAGTGGTGCTGCACAGTTGTGTAAAGGACTCAGATGCCTGTAGGTACTTGGATTAGACTTTTTGGCTTACCCACTGTTTTCATGGCAGATCTCCTTTGCTTCTACAATTCTGCTTTCAGGAGAAACTGCTTCCCAGGCTCTGTGTCCCTGTGGGAATGTCACCATTCTTCCCAAGCGATGGGGAGGCTGTGGGATGGTGGCAGCCAGGCTTGGCTGAGCTCTTCAGTAGTGACAGCATCTTTTTTTTTTTTTGTACAGGAGGAGCTGTGGAAGATTCAGGAGAAGCTGGAGTGCTACTTTGGTTCCCTGGTGGGGTCCAATGTTTACATCACTCCCCAGGGGTCTCAGGGCCTTCCCCCTCACTATGATGATGTTGAGGTATGACAACACCACCTTGTCTCTGAAACCCTTTGTGGGTTCCTGGCAGTGGATTCCTGTATGTGTGCTTCCATCTCTCCCACCCAATAAACATTCTGGAAAGACTTTGTTTTCCATTGAAAACTTAGGTTCTAGCACCTTTTTTTCATTTGCCCTTCATTCAGGCCCCAAAACCTTAGAAGTTCTTTTTCCTTTACTAAGTACTTGCTCCTCAGCTGGCCAGTGAAAGCAGAATGGTTGTGTTTGTTGGACCTCCTGTTTTTAAGAAGTTATGGATATGATGAAGTCCTGTCATCCAAATGAATTTTAAATTAGCTTCTTAAAGAAATGTACAAATATACACTGCATTATAAAAAAAAAAAAAGTTGGGCTATCCCACTTAAACCAAAACAAAATGTGTGTGAGGGGCAGCAAGGCTTCCTTGTACATCTGGATTTATGGTCTTTTGCAGGTGTTTATCCTACAGCTGGAAGGAGAGAAGCACTGGAGACTCTACAAACCAACAGTGCCTTTGGCTCGGGAATATAATGTTGAGTCAGAAGATAGGATTGGGAATCCCACACATGAATTCATATTAAAGGTATCATAATTTAATTGCTTTAGGTGGTCTGCACTGTGGTAGCCAGAAAAGTAATCATGTTTAAAACAGTCCTTTTCTTGAAGACAGTATTCTGAATGGTTGTGAAATTGAGGGGAGGATTGGCAGAGAAAACACTGTGAGCACAAAAATGTGGGTGATAGTTGTCTAACCTATCCTTTTTCAAAGGTGTCCTTTGCTTTTAGTATTTAAACTGGACCAAGAAACCAGTTATTTCTGGAAATTCACCAGTGTTCTCCAGGTTGGGCACCCTGACTCCTGGATCATGGTTGTGGAGTTGTGTGCAGGAAACCCACTGAGTTTATATATGGTTAGGAAACATTTTTATGCTTTTCCATGCTGCCTGTAATCAATCAGGCTAATCCTTCTATGCACTGAGACTTCCTGCTGTACTGAGTATTGTCACTGTTCTGGTGAATTAGATTGAAATATTTATCCTTGGCAAACAAAGGTGTGAATTAAACCCCATATAAACTTGCTGTATTAATTGCCTTTCCTTTTTCCAAATCAAGTGTTTGGTTGCTTTTTGTTGTTTGGAATAAAAGAAGCATTTCCTGAAGATTAATGAATGCAGCCCTTGTGCCAGCAGGGGATGTGGTGCTGGTCCTGTTCTGTTTTACAAGGTTGTGCTTTCAAGGTGTGTTTCCATCCAGCTGATGCTGCTGCTCTGTGTTGGAAGCCTCAGGAGTTTCTCTGCTTTGTGCCTTGTTTTCAGACAGGTGTAGGGCAAATATTGACTACAGTAAAGTTTGACCAGGTGGTCTAAATGTATCAGTTCTCTTTCATTTTCTTACAGCCAGGTGACTTATTGTACTTCCCAAGAGGGACTATTCACCAAGCTGACACTCCTCATGGGATCTCCTATTCAACACATGTGACCATCAGCACCTACCAAAACAAGTAATTTCTCTTTATTTTTTGTTTTGTGTCGCTTTCCTCTGCCAGATGATGGGTGTGAATAGTAAAGACCTGAAGCTGATGTTTCAAGGAAGTGGTGTCCTGTTGCTTAAAAAAAATAACCACTTTCTAAGGTTTTCTGTGTTCATCCTATTTAGCCCTTGTGTGGTTTGTTTTCCTGTGAGTATTACAGGAACAGGGCACATCCCCTTCCCCCCAGAGATGTGGTGACATGGAATATATGTAGATACCCCACTCCTACATATGTGTCCTGCTGTTAGGGACAGAATCTAAGCTGTTGAGGCAGCAGTAATTGAAGTTTTGGGGTTTGGGGGAAGGAGGGGAGTGAGACTGTTGTTACTTGAAGCAGCCTGTCTGCCAGGTTTTCATGCAGCAAGCTTGATTGCTTTTTAATTGCTTATTTTATTATTTACCAGCTGGAGACTTTAATGTGGAAGATAAAGTTACAACTGCAAACTCACTGTTGTGTTTAAAAAAATCCCTCACCAGTGGCTGAAGTTTCTGTTCATTTCATAATCCAGATAAAGTAGTCATGAGTTATTCCTTTCATCAGGTTTTCTCCTGTATTTGATAGTCACCCACACCTCTTCTGACAGATTCTTCCTTGCAGATATTTTCTGCTAATCTGTGTTTTTCATCTCCTACCCCATGCATGAGAGTCAGATTTGACACAGGTCTCGTCCTTGTACCCACTGAAACATCATTACAACACAGGGAAATGCTGCTGCCACCTAATCAGCATCTCACATGCTGGGCCTGGAGTGACTGGCCTGAGTTAGGAATTGGGAAGGGTTTCTGTTAGCTGGAGAACAGAACGAGTTTGGGAATATTTTAGATAACTGTGAGATGAATCTCTAACCACCGACTGTGCCATTCTGGAAGCCCAGGGTGCCAGTGCTGCTGGTAACTCTTCCTGTGGCCAGTGGGCAGAAAAGGGTTTGTCCAGCTGGATCCGTATGGATTTATTGGTCAAGGAGTGCTGGGAAGACAAGAGTTCCATTCCATATAATGGGATTGCTGGAGATCTGCAGGCTTGTGTGGAGTCAGTGCAGTTTCTCCATGGCTGCACAAGCCCAAGGCCAGTGCACTGCGTGACTTGTCAGGAGCACGTTCCCTGGGGATGTCTGTCATGGATAAGCAGAGGAACAGGAAAAGCTTCAAGACTGCTCTTCTTCTAAGGCTAAAAAGTGGAATCATCATCCATTAAGGTTATTGGCAATGAAGTGTAAGAGTCTTCCTCTGCACCTGCTGTCAGCAAGTGGAGGTAAAATAAGCAGCAGTCCTGGTGTTTTGATTTGGCTTGTGGTTGGAAGTATGGTGTGGAAAGAGTTCCTTGGAAAATTGGAGAGAACTCCTTGAAAATAGCTGGTGGAGGTGGCACTTGCAGGTATTTTTAGGCACCGAGACAAGAGGGACATCTCTGTGTGTTGGAGCACAATTTGTCTGGGCCAGATCCCAGCAGGCAGAGACGTGTGCACGTGTGGGACAAGCAGGGCAGTTTGGAAAAACAGTGAGAAGCTGGAGACACTTGCTGGCAGGTGGAAACTGGGGGCATGAGAAGCAAGGCAGTAAGAAGCAGATGTCCAATTCCTTTTATTGGCCAGAGTTCTTCCTTCCCACTGGGTAGCAGAGAGTGAAACACTTGAGTAGAGATGATAAAAAAAAATTGAAGCTATAATAAGTGATACTTTTTTTTTTCCTAAATAAAGAAGTGTTAAGATGTAAAACAGTTGTGTGCTTTATTTCAGTGCAACTATTTCAATAATTTTTTTTTCTTCCTGTGCTTCAGCTCTTGGGGAGATTTCTTGCTGGATGCAATTCCTGGCCTTGTGTTTGATACAGCAAAAGAGGATGTGGCGCTAAGGACAAGCATTCCAAGGCAACTGCTAATGGTGAGTAGGTGGAACTCAGAATAATGGTGCATCCAGGTGAAACTTCAGCACTGAGTCAAGCAGTGCCCTGTCTAGCAGCCCAGCCACTTCTTTTGAAGTCTTTAGGATGGCTGTTCTGAGGTTTGCTCCATCTGAAGCATTGCCTATTTCATTACACTGCTTTTCTTTCACATCACAGTGTCCTTGTATGGCTTGTTTCCTTCTAAAAGTAATGGTGTCTGCCTTGGATCTGTCAGACAGGCAAAGTTCCTGTCAGGCCAAGCTTTTGAATCTTTAAAATTTCGTGAATCTGTGAATTGTTGTGTGACCTCCTTATTGGTGGTCCTGTCCTGCTGCTGCTCAGCTCCTCAGTGTGCAGGGGGAACAAGAGTCTCTTCAACTGCACGTGCAAGTCCTTTAGCCCCAGAGCAAGGGAGGGTGAACTTCAGCTTTGATATGTGAACAGCACATGGGGAATGTGTAAAAGAAACAAAGGTTGGTTTAGGACTAAGCAAAGATAAAAGAAGAGTGTCCAGATTTCCACTGCTTTGCTGCACTGCTTTAGGCCTCGTCTGGTTGCCAGGTTTAACTGGAATTCTGTGTGGATATTTAGCAGGTGAATACAGCTGACTCGACCAAAAAGCTGAGCAGCCTTTTGAGAAGGCTTGCAGACCATCTGGAGAACTCCAGGGAACTGAGATCCTCTGACATGAAGAAGGATTTCATTACGCACCGGTTGCCTCCGTGCTTGGGATGTGACTCTGACCCTTTGACTCCAGGTAGAGTTTGAACTTGCTAAAACTGGCTGATGTGGTGGTAGAGCTGATGCTAAGTCTGCCTCTTATAACTTGTAGCATTTCATGGTAGGCAAAGATCACAGTCTGGCCTCAGCTTTGTGTGCTGCCTGGCTCTGTGTGTGTGTGTTTGCCCACTCTGTTGGTCAATTCCTGGTGTCTGGTGGGAGACATGACACATCTGCCTTAGAGTGAAATAAAGGTTATCCTAGAATTAAAAAATCTCTTTGTCCTTTCTCCTTCCACCACAAGGTTGAGAACATGTGGGTGTAGAAACACAGGTTGATAAAAATCTGGCTACAAGAGAATGGGGGGCTCAGTTTGCACCATGTGTCTGGTTTTCTTCCTTTCTAAGGGAGAATTTCTTTTTCTTAGGTGGGAAATTGCCAAAAATAGATAGCAAAATCAGACTGCAGTTTAGAGACTATACTATCATCACTGTGGAACCAGATCAAGAGAATGCTGTGAGTATAATGAAGCCACTCTGGTACGCCTGGGATGGGGTGGGGAGTGTGAGGTGGGGGAGGTGTTGCTCTGTTGTACTAAAAGGTCTGAAAGGGTTGTGCAGTTATGCCTAGTTGGATCCTGCATCCCATTATTGCTGTTAGGAGGTCCTGGGGCTGTTTGCTGGGAATACTGCACATTCCAGCCTTTTGGAGGGAGGCACAGAACTATATTCAGTCTGTGATTCTGCATGGGTTTTACCTGAGGTTACATGGGGTAGATCATTAGAGCAGCTACATGGCCTCTGTAGCTCTGGATAATAGAATTTTTTTAATTCTTTGTATTTAAGAACATGAATAAGTAAGTTATAAAATTAAGTTTCCTGAGGAGAGGGAATTCTCTTGGTTGCATTTAGTCTTCACTTCTGAGTTATCTCTGTACCTAAGCAGGTGCCAGTGGCGCTACTAAGTTGTTCCACAATACAGATACTGGCATCATGCTGTGTTTACACTGCTTCTTATCAATGAAGGCTTATTAGTATGAAGTTGTAGAAGTGCTTTTTATTAATTAAAAAAAAGGGGGGGGGACACACAGGAGGGATTATCTTGTACAGTTTTGGGTTTTTTTTTTCTTTTTCATGAGTGGAATGTTTCCCTCCCAGAAAAAACAGAACTTTCTGATTTTTCTCCTCCACTTTATTTGTGTCTGTATTGCTGTGAGACTGTGTAGGTTTTTGGGAACTTTTTTTTCCAATTTCTTTTTACCACCTTGATAATGGGCACGTGATTGTTAAGAGACAGATCAGTCTCAGACTGGAGATTTATTGATGCACACCTGTTCATTAACACTTTCTAGGAGATGTGCCTTAAATGGCCTGTTTTTTATACAGCATCAGTCCTGTGACCCTCAGAGAGGCAGTTTTAAGGCAGAAGATTGTAAATAAATTTTCAGAGGTGTTTTGGAGAGTCCCTCATTGCTGTGGTAGGTGGCTGCTGGCTCATTCAGTTGAGAGGGTGACTTGCTTTCTTTGCTGTAACAGTGAGCTCTGGAATTAAGGAGCTGGCACTGGCATTGGAGTGAGATGAGTGTGAGGGTGTGGATCACATGTAACCATTTTCTTCCTGCTGTCTTTTAGGATGAAACTCGCAGGGAGATGGTTTATGTGTATCATTCCTTAAAGAACAGGAGAGAAACTCACATGATGGGGACAGAGGATGACACTGCCAGTGAGGATGGCACAGCACAGGTTTGTTCCTGCAAACACATCCCCAAAGTTGTTGCCATGGTGGGTTTTTTTCTTCCAGAGCATCCAGAGCTTTTCAGCCCATTCCCAAAGCACCTGGATGAGCTGAGGCTGCAACAAGGGCAGTTAATAGTAGAACTAAGGAATGTGATCTCATGCTTAATTAAACACTGGAGATGGGAACTGGATGTCTTGCGCATGTCCCAGTTAGCAAAGCTGCTGGAGCAACTAAAAGCATCTCTTACTTGTGTGTCCCTCAGCATGTCCTGTTTGAGGCTCCTGGAGCTGTAGCACGTATTCCTTAGGGATCACTGTGCCTCGTTTCTGCCATGTTAAACCTGTGTTAGATCCTGTATCCACTGGAACAACCTGTGCAGGGCTGTTCACTTCAGGCTGGGGTGGGTCAGCACTGGGAGTAAAGATCTGACTCTGCTACTGAAATGGAATTCAGGTCTGCACAACTCCACCAAAGAGGCAGAACAGAGCAGAGCCTGTCCTTAGCTTGGCAAGGCTTTTTGCCTGGCAGTTATTTTCCTTTTGAAGTAAATCTCACTGCTCCTCTAGAGCTGAGCTTGTACACTGGCACCTGAGCAGCACGTGCACATCCCAGAATGTTCCTTCCTGCCCTTAAGGACTCCTGGTAATGAAGGTTCTCTGTGCTTCTGTCAGACTGTGGCCAAAGACTGCAGAAATAAACTAGAAATAAACTTCTAGACAGCTAGAAATAAACTTCTGTGACCTTGCTAAAATAATGGGTAAGGTTAGGCAAGAGTGTAAATTTAAAGTTTTTTTTTTTTCTGTATGGAAACCACGTGCTGTAAACATCCCTACCTTATAAAGTGTAGAGCATGTAAGAGTTCAGCTCTTAGATAAAATAGGTCTGGATAAAACTGTGTCACATTCCTGCTGCTCCCTGCCCCCAGCCTTACACCCCATTGTGTAATAAAGACACTGCACTTTGCTGAAGGGTTTTTTTTCTGTTTCTTCTTCCCCAGCAGACTCACGGGCTGCGGTTTCCTTTGTCATACTTGGATGCACTGAAGCAGATCTGGAGTAGCAGCACTGTTAATGTTAAAGAGCTTAACCTTACCTCAGATGAAGAGAAAGAAAACCTTGCCTTATCACTATGGACTGAATGTCTGATTGAAGTTATTTGATGCTTTTGTGAAGTAGCTGCTCCTCTAAGGAGTACTTCTGGCTATTAAGCATCTCGTGAGAGCAAGGCTTATTAAATTAGTTTTTTTATCCATCCAGCCTCTGGTTTGTAGTGCTAACAAAGCATTGTAATATGGATTCTTTGCTACTTTCTGGTGCCAAATGTTACTTATCTTTCCACACTTTTGGGAAATTGGGCATGGGGAAAAACAGGTAAGCTGCTCCTTGTCCAGTGAGCCACAGCTCCATGGCTGAGGAGGGATGAAGTCACTCCTGAGTAACACCAGTGTTGTGGTATTCCCTTCCCTCTGGAGAGCTGCTGGGCTGTGGAGGACATCTAAAGTTATACACGGAACAGGATCCAGAACATTGGGCATAAAACATTAACTTGTTTTTTCATTTGTAAAGTTCATCAGCAGGAAAACCCGTTTGTTCTGTTTGATTGCCCTCACAGAACAAAAGCTGCTTGGTGAAAGCTCTGTGTGCTGTTCCCAGAGGGGTAAGACTTTGCCCAAGAAAACCCCTTTTCCCTCGGCTGCTGCCACCATTGGAATAAACAAACAATAATATTTAATCTCTACCTCCCCCAGGACCAATTTAATGTGAAAGTAACCCAAAAACCTGTAACTAACTGGAATCTGTGTCTTCAATGTTCACTTGAGTGGGTTGTGATGAGACTGGTGCAGTTACTTTAATACTTCATTGACTTTTAATATGCAAACTCGTGTACCAGCACAGCCACGTATTCAAGATGCTTATCCCTTTTTTTGCCATTGAAAAAGAAATATTTTACAGGAATGTGCTCAACATCTGCAAAAAACTATTGTTTAGTTTGTTTAAAAAGAAACCAACCAGCACAATGTTCCTCCTAAAAACTTTTATACAGTTAAAATATACATGCTTTAGCATTTTACATTCAAGGTCTCTTAAGTACAAAAGCCTGCTTTCCTTTGTTATGTAACACTGAGACACCAAGTATGATTTAGTCATTCTTCATTTAAAAAACTACAACTTTTTACACAGGCTTTTAAAATTTCATATGGACAGCAAGTCACATGCAGAACACTTGATGATGTACTGACTTACATGGGAAAAAGATTAACAAGTGCTTTAATTGAAAAAATACATACATTTGAGGATCTGTTACTCAAACAGCAGATTTATGATAATTTTAGAATGTAAAATAGTAAGTGCAAGTAGATTTTTTTTTTAAATAGTACTATATAGAACTCCATTTCATACAAAAATAGACATCCATATATTTTATTTCTATGGCAAACTTAAGAGTTTTGTCTTTATTTGGGGATGATCCTGTTTGAGTGCACAGCTGGAATAGTTACAGCTTTTGGAATTTAAAATATCTGTCTTTAGCTAATCTGACCTCTTTAAATAGTCCTACAAATACATACCCTGAATATACAAATGCTGAAAAAAAAAAGATATTTTCAATGAAGAAGATGAATTTAGTGATGCTGAACCCAGTGAGCTGAGGGATTTCTCTTCCATATCAGGTGTTCACAGCCCTACAAGTGGCTGCAGTCAGTGAGGTCTCTGGCTCTGAAGGGAGCAAAAGCTATGGTTGCATAGTGGGGAAACTGAGGAGAGCCCTGGCACACCAAGGTCTGGACTGTGCCACAGTGATTCCTGCCCTGGAATGCAGGCTTCAAGACCAAAGGACATTGTATTAAATTAAGTTATTTACACTGAAACAAAATACAGCTACAGTTAAAATCAGTGCTGCAAGCGCAGCTTAGCCCTTGTTGAAGTGCCCCTGACCCAGGGCCAGTTATCCCTGCTTTGACACACATATGGCTCCCTGTTAAAGGTGATTTTCACAGCCCTGATAACTCCTGATTTCCAGGGTAGGAAACAGGCCACAGGTCAGCAAAACCACTTCCCAAAACTGGAAATTTGGTGCTGTTAAAAGCAGAGAAGACAAAGGCCTACCAGTATCATTAAGAGGGTGAAATGCCCCTCTATCGCCTCATTTCACGTGCTGAGCTGGAATTCCAGTTCAGAGCTGTCTTAGGAACAAAATAAATTGCATTTTAGCAAGAGACATGATTCAGCTTTCTTAGGGAGCTGAACAGTTTCACTTGGGACATAAAAGCCCAACTCAAGTTCCCTGAAGCTCATCAGTGCATTCACTCCTCAGCAAGCTTCCATCAGTGTGAGAGGAAGGTGAAGACACCATTTCTGAAGAGCCTTTCCCATGTTCTCTTTTGCAGTGCCCATCCTGCAAAAACTCTGCCTACTCTTCTGCATTTACCTCTCAGATGAAGAGTAATAGTGACTTTCACAGGAGTAGCCTCTGAAGAATGAGCTTCCCTGCACAGAGACATTGAATCAACCTCCCATCTTCCAGATTTGTGCAAAATTCAGTTCTTTTAGAAGCTGGTGCTTGGCCTGAAGGAAAATAAAGGAGTTGCTGCTGATGGTTCCAGTGGTGTGTGACTTCAGTAGTTGGGGTTCTTTGTCACCCTTCTAGATGTTGGTAGCCCACACAAAGTCCATCCATGGGGTGGGTTTTACTCACACTATTTCAATATCCCATTTCTGTGAAGGTTTGTTTTCTGTTGGCTGATTCATAATGATGTGGTTCTTGTCATAATAATTTCCTCCTTAAAAACAAAAGGAAGTCATGAACGAAAAAGTTTTAAAAGAAATGCTCATAAACATTATACGTGATCTTTGAGAAGTGTGACTTAAGTAGGAAAATGAACTGAAAAATAGAAATTCCATGAGATAGGGGGCTGGTGGCTTCAACTGAGCAATGACAATTTTACCCACCCTTCTTTTTTCAACTCCTTTTCCCTTTTTGAGCTGTTCTGTGGTTGCTTTTCCTTCACCCTTTTGTCTTCTGTAACTTGCACTTCTTGCCATCTGCACTACTTAACTCTCTAAAGTACAACAGCTGATCTGATCAAAATAAACCTCTGGAATCAAAAGACAAAGGTTCCTCCCTGTTGTTTCTTGTCCCACTGTCAAGCAACTGGACATAAACCTAACAGGAAAAGTAGGATTCAGTTTCTTACCTTAAATACAAAAAAATCTGGAGTATGGCAATTAATAAAAAAATGCACTTAAAACCTGTGAGGTTTAGGGTTTTATGGTTTTTGTTTTGTTTTAAAATACCTTTAATATCAAGCACCAGCTGTTCACTGAGGTATGAACTGATGGTTCCATCCTCATTGAGTCTCCACTTTTGCCTGTCCCTCCCATGTTCTGTCCAGAGGGCGACTTTGGCCCCAGGCACGTCTCTGCCACCAATGACATCCAGACAGGCACTGTTAGCCTAAGAAACAAGAGGAGCAGTGAGGTCCAGGCCACAAAGCCTCATCTTTGTGCCTGCCTTGTTTCAGGCACTGAGCATGTGGCAGTAAATCATGCTGTAGTTGGTAAGAAGCCTGGCAAGCAAGAGAGGAACAGATTATTCAACAACTGACCAGCTGCTTGATCAAAGGTGGTGGTCTTTGTTATTTCATTTTTTTAACGTTAAATCATCAGCTTTTTTTATATTAATAACAGACTATCAAGGGCAGCATTAATAGAAAATCACTTACTCTGTTCACACATTCCTTTTCAGATAAATTCTTAACTCTTCAGAGTCAATAAACTTAAAATTGTGACTTTCGACAAAATCAGGTTTCTACTGGTTTCTCTTTCCAGGAACACAGTCCCATCAGACAGATGTGAAAAGCAGCCCAAGTTGCCCAGGCAGACAGATCCAACTGCTCTGTACATAGCAGCGGGATGTAGGTTATAGGAGTTTTGGTTTAAGATGCACAGGAGAACCCAAAAGCTATCTGGGTGTTAGTGCTAAGCCTAGGGTAGAAGCAAGAAGTGAAGGTGAAGGGAGAGCAGGGATACAACCCACCCACTTCCAGCACCTGGAAACTCACCTTGGACTTGAAGAGCCCACGGCAGTAGTGCCAGACCTGGGAATTCTTGCCGTTGTGTGGGGATGCACACACCGACGTGGCCCTGATGTCTGCCAGGCTCCCAGCCACGGTCAGGTATTTCCCCTGGGCCCTGTTCCTCACTCTCAGGTACACTGCTGGCTGCAATGGGGGCAACGAAGAGAGTTGTAACACAGAGATCGAGCAAGTTCATCTGACAGGGCCTCCCCTCCACCTTAGATCTGTTTTCTAAACTATATGTTCAATTTCCAGTATCAGCTCAGGATGTTCAGTAATTTTTTGTTGGAAACAAATGTGCATGTGAAGCAGCAGTAAGTGGTTTTTCACATGCAGATGGGTGGATAGAAACAGCAATAGCAGATAAGTTTTTAAAAAAAAAAAGTGATTATGGCTATAGAACTAATTCCTGTGATATGCAAATATGCCTAGTTCAGCACACTTCACTCATTCCAAGGCCACTAGGGGGGCTGTACTCCACAAGCTTTTTATTCTTGGGACACAAAACTTGCTGAGTTACACATCCAGCAACTTCAACCCTCATTACCTGGAATATATGGCACAGAGATGCACCATTACTTTTGAACATACATAGAAAATAGAGTGCTGACTTGGGATCCTCGTTTACTTGGTTTACTCAAAAAATAAAGAAGATTTTTGCTCTGCTATTCACTGGTTTCAGTGCAAATAAAGAGCAGGGAGTTATAAAGGGCAGCTCTGCTGGAACCCCAACTCCAGCATAGCTTTTCTTCTGGGAGCTTGTATCTCCTTTTTTTCCGTATTAAAACAAACCCTGAGCTGCAGACAAAAGGGCCTCTCCCACCAAGCATCCATAAACATAACCTGTATCAGTACAGTGTTTAGTTACTCTTTACTTTGTGGTTTAGAGACCTGAACCTTGGAATGAGATTGGAACTGGCATTACCTGGGGTGAGGCAGAGAGGGAAAACCTGATGGGACTGCATGAGCTTTGCCTCTTTTGGAAATCCAGGCTACAGCACAATAAAATTCGCTCTTGCTTCCATTTATGTTAATTACAAAACAAGCCAGTGTGGAATTGGTTTTCTCATTATATTGTTATATGGCAAAGATGTAAAAATAGAGCATCCGCAGAACATGCTAATGAGCAATTCAGAAAAACAAAACTCGGCACCAAGAAACTAGGAATTATTTCCCTTTAGGAACCTAACATAGATCTCAATAACTGCCAAGAGAGGCACTTTCTGCTTCAGTAACACCATCCAGTAGGTCCTTCTGGCTGTCATCATTTGGCCTGATTTAAGGAGTATCACACATCCCACTGTACTTAGTGGTAGGACTGATACTTGTGCACTAAGCCCTGTCCATAGAAACCCCTTTTCCTCATACACTCTTGCAGTACCTGCTTCATAGGACGAAGGGAGCCAATGACTTTCCAGCCACTGTGTTCACTCCAGTTGGAAATCTCACTGGGCTCCAGCAGAATCTGCTTTCCTAAAAAATTGCATCCCTCGTACGCAATCCACCTGGATACACAAAACAGAGCATGAAAGGGCACTCGTTATCAAGAGCAAAACTAAACTGTTCAGGGCTGTGCTCTTGAAAGCCCCCAAACCTCTCCACAGTGGTGCTAATATCAAATCTCTATTCCTGTGCTGCAAAATGCCATCCATTGCAGTGCCTTCTCTTGATGTTCAGACCTATTTTCTGTTTGTCTGACTAAAATTTGTAAACTCCATTTCCTATCTCCCCTCTCCCCCTCCATTTTTCCCCACAAAGAGGAGAACCTCTGCATGAACCCAGATGGGAATAATGCTGGTTTCAGCAGGCATGTGGAACTAGGAAGCCACACACCAAACTGCACTACTTGTAGCTTTGCCTGGCTGTACACGTTAATTATGAGAGGATCTTGTCTGTTTTTGTTACAGTTAAAGCTTCTTATGCTCTTCCACTTGTCTGAAAACACATACAAAGTATTCCAACCCCACACCCTGCTGTAGCAGGTTTTCCTGTAGTGAATATACCACGGGCACGGCTGAGTCCTGTAACACCCAAAGCCCTGGCACACACAGAGCCCTTCTTATCTGGGCATCTGCTCAGTAAATGCTGCTCACAAAGGCAGCCCCAGGATCACAGATCCCTTCTGTTAATATCAATAGGGCATTGTTGTGTGCACAGTGAATCCTAAATGGCTGACTCATTAACTCCTGTGAACACAAAGCAAATGCTGGTTTCCCAGGTTACCTGTTTTACAGGTCAGCTGCCAAGAGCACGAGGGATGGCTGTGACCAAACACCCACAGCCTCACAGCACCTGGAATTGCTTTTGCCCATTGCACACAAGAGAAACTGAGAGCCAGCCTTGCTCAGGACTCCGTGGAGGCTGAACTGTGCCAGCTGTGAACTGCCTGGAAACAAGGCTGGATCTGTTCCTTCAAACAAAGTTCACACGTCCCAGCTAAGAGGTATCCAGGGCAGTCTGACCATCACTGTGTCTTCCTAACACTTTGAACACATTCCTGACTTCTTTTCCTTGCAATGGTTTGTGTCAAGTCACTGAGAATTCACTGTTGACATTATTCTTGGGGCATGGAACAGTCTCATTTGGAATGCAGTCTCAAGGCAGATATTTACAGGAAACAGAGAGGGGAAGAACTGTTACAGTCATCACCATATGAAGCCAGGTTGGGCTCCTGGCATTCAGAGACACAGACAAAACTCATCTCAGCTCTCAGACTGGGCCAGCTCTCCCACACCTCTGAGCACCCCAGCACCTGTCTCTTTGCCAAGCCAGAGTCCAGGCTTGTGCCTTTACTGAGGTGGCCAGTTGGCTCAGGAAGGATGCTTTTACTCAAGCCTGGCAGCAAGATGCCATTGGAATATTTACATAAATCTTCATTATTTGCCTAAAGCTGACAGCAGGCTTTGGCACAAGGGGTCAAAACCCCTCTAAATCTGCCTTCCTGAACTCTTAATCACAGATAAGGCAAAAAAACCCTCTAGGACATCCCACAGACTGCCCACGATGACCTGACACCCTCAGCCTTTAGGCTACCTGGCTGCTGTGTGGGATGGGCACAGGCTGTGGAGGTCTCTTTCTTAGGGAGCATCGCAAGGAGCTCAAAGAAAGCCCAGCCCTTCTGCCCTGAACCCACCCCAGAGACAGGGAGGCAGCTAATCTGGCTTGGACACTCAATAATGAGCAGGAAGGTGCAGGAGGGGCTGGCCTGTTGCACTCACTGTCTTGTGCTTTCTTGCTTTGTGGTCCCAGAGCCATCACCCTTCCTTCGCAGCCAATTGCATGGGCAATGGGATTTAATTTCCAGAGAGCAGCAGCAGATGATCACTCACTCTGCATTTACAGCAAAGGTTCAGGATGGAAGTGGCACAGATGTTGGGAACTGTTGTGAATTGGCAAAGCTCTGTGGGGAAGCTTATTTTCACTATTCTCTCAAGAACATTACAGCCTAGCCCATGTGAAAAAGGTGGGGAAAGGTCAAACATAAACATAGGAAATGTGTGTCCCATTAGAAGAACAGCAGTTTCCAGCCACTCTCAGTTGCAGGATGAAACTCTGCAAGTTATTTGTTGCTGCTGTGGGTGTGGAGGCTGAAAACCTGGCTGAGACAGAACACTTGGGAGCTTTTCCAAAAGGTGAAAGGGAGAGATGTGGAAGAGGTTAGGAGGTCACTTCTGCAGATGGAAAATGTTTTCACAGAAGAACCTGGGTGTATATTCACACTCAGGGAGGAGGGTTAAACTAATAACAGAAGCAAATTACTGTTCCAGCTGTCAGATCCACCCTGAGCTGCTCCCAGAAGCTGCTGCCTCTTTGGCAGCCAGTCAGCACATCAAGCTTCACTGAGCCACTGCAGTGGTTTTAAATCACTGCAGTTTATAGCTGGCATTTTACAGCCAGTTAATAAAGGCAGTCCAAGTTTACACTACCTGTCTTTGACAGTCAGTGTCTCAAAATAAAAGTTAAGAATGTAAACCATCCTATGAACAAGGCAATAATCACGAGACAATGCACGCCCAGGATTAGCTCCTATAGTGCAAAACTGACAGGGATATTTCTTCCATACTTACAATCCACTTCTCACCCACACAGACTGGGTGTAAAAATGGAGGTCCTCGTTCAAAACAGAATTGATGGGTTCAGTGAAGTGCAGCTCTCTGCCCTTGCAGCACTCCAGGGTGAACAGACTGATGGAAGGCTCAGCAAACACCTGGGAGAGGAGGGAAGAGAAAAAAAAAGCACAAAGTTTTAGCAGGAATAGTCTAACTTCAGTTGTTAGACATGATGCACACATTGGCCCACTTCTGTTGAATTTCCACGTTTTTGGGTTAGCTCATGCTCCCTCAGCAAAAGTGACAACAAGGGAAAACCCCAAAGCACAGAGAGCTGAAACATCCTGTCTTCATCAGTGGTTTGTCACCAGAGGGTAGTGTCCCACTGACACAGGCACAGAGAGTCACCAAGCCATGCAGAGGCCTCTCTTTGCCTCTGGAAAAACTCATTTTGATCTGATTTGTATCATCAGGGCCTTGATTGCTTTTCAAAAAATCTACTTTATTTCCTTATTGATGGAACATGTATCTAAAGCAGTGAGGCAAATCACAAGTCTCACAAGTTCATAGACTTCAATTAACTGTAGTTCACAGGAAAAAACTTTGAGAGCTACAAATAGTAAAAGGTTAAAAAGGTCAACTTTTTAACCTGATAACTTCTAAAAGTTATCAATGCTTTTAACAGACATTCCTATTTTTCTTCTGACAATCTTGAAGGAATAGCATAATTAGTCCATTCTTCAATCTCATGTAGAATTGAAACATTTTTCACCTAAGGTGCTTTTCTACAGTTGACAGATTGCCTATGAAAGCAAATAAAAATATCAGTTTGCATGAAAATGTGGTGCAGCAGAAAAACAGAGGAAGCAGATTTAAATACACAAATTCTGTGCCTTAGCACAAGGAACACTTGTACATTTCTTCAGCATTTTTAACCCAGAACCAGAAGCACAAGCACTTGCAGGTTACACCTTGATGCAACTGGTAAAGGAAGAGGGAACAGGTGAGCAGCCTCTCCAGGAAAGTCACCTTGTTTTAGGAGATGTTACCCCAAGACAGCTGGCTCAGGCAAAAGTTGGGATTTCTCTTGCAGCAAAGACATGGCCTCAGGTGGAATAAAAGCAACAAAATCTTGAATTAAAGTTGACACAGGCACTGAGTAATTAAGAGAAATTAACTTTCATGTTTGAAGAGGCACATGAATTGTAGTGAAGTGTCTCTGAAAAGCTCAGGGGTGATTCAGGACATATGAATTTACTTGACACTGACTCAGTGCCCTTGGTATGTAGCTGGTTGGTCAGATTGTGCCTCAGAGAAATTGCCTTCCTCTGCCAACCAGTGCAGGGACAATCCAAGTCAAGCAACACTGCATGGACAGAGAGTTTACTGAGACATTTTGGAGAAGAACTTGGGATCATCCACTCAGAAAGATTTTTAATGCCCGCTGTACTCCTAAGATCTAATGTTACAAACCAGAAACAGATTAAAACCTGTAATGTTTTTACTTTAGAATGTCAGCTCTTCCCAAGTGCCTTCTGCTGGATGGGATGGGTCACATTTCCAGTGTGTGGCTAAAGGCTCACTTTGAAACCCAGACCAGCAGGCCTAGTGCAGGCAGTTACTTATCAGGTTGCTCTGCTCAGCAGGGCAGTATCATCACACTCCTGTTGGCAGGAGCCTTGGCTCTGCCTTTCCCCTCACTGGACACCTGCAGTCATGTCCAGAACAGGTCCAACAATTTTCACAAGTGCATTACTAACCATGAGAAACACCATTCGGCATCTGTGTTGCTAGACATTGTTACCAGAACCTAAATATTTATCCTGCTGTTGCAACACTGAGTATGTTAAGAGACAGGGCTGCTGTACCAGACGGACAGGTCATCTGGCACAGCATATCCATTTATACACCAGGAACCAGAACAGCAAACTGCTGGAGTCAATTGAAACGACTCCAGCTCTGCTGTGGTTGTGACTGTTTGGACTGAATGGCCTGAGAATTCCCAGCCCAGCTGCTCTGAGTCCCCGACACACACACCACCGATGACAAGGGCTGATACCCTCTCCCAGGGAGACCTCAGAAGAGATCCAGGGATCTTGCAGACACGAAGCACAGAAAGAAAACAGGCTGCTGTGCCAAGCCCTGAGCTCTCCTATTTCCATAGCCATATATAGAGCACTGCACTGATTCCTCACGTTCTGTATTCCCTTCTATGCCAACAGCTGGCAGCAGTGACCTGGCCTGGCTTTTTTCTCTGACTTTGTTTTCACAGCTCCATGGAAACTAGGAACAGTGAAAAACAAGGTTTGAGGCTATGCTGTCAGGCTTACTAGAGAAGCATCTTGCTCCCAACCCTTTCTTGCAGAATGCTGAGGAGCATTTTCACCCATTTTCCGGCTGAAGCTTCGTCACTGACAGGGAAGTGTGAGACTGACAGGCTCAGCCTTCTTCACCTAATCCTAACAGACCAGGGATGAACAGGGCTCTCCAAGAGCCAGGGCAGGTGGGCAGAGATTACAAGAGAGGACACCCTCAGGTGGTGGCATTGCCTTGGGTGGACCCCAGTTCCTCATTTGAAAGCTGAGCTCAAGACATCTGGATTTACCCATGACTGGCAAGACATTGCCACGTCTAGGTCAGCATCACCTTAGCTACTTTTCATAGTAATTGCAAGGAAAATACCTGAAATGCCATGCTTTGGGAAAAGCTTGCCAATTGTGAGAATGACAATGCACTAAAGGATTTCTTAACCTGATCTTTATGTGTGAAGGAACTGCCTGCCTTTGCTTAAACCAGCACCAATGACATTTTAAGAGGTTTTACTTGCCCTGTTTTTTTCATGCAAGTGTCCAGGGAGAAACTTGAAGAGAGTTATTATATTCAAGAGGCCAGTGATTAAGGAAGGCTCTATTTACACAGCATTTCAAGATATGAGCAGCCTTGTAAACCTAAATAGACTGATATACTTTACTTAACAGGTGTGGTGTTCTATGGCTAACACAGCACATGGTGCAATGGAAACAACACAGGTAAACCATGGAAAATCAACACACTAAAAATCAACACAATAAAAATCAACACACTAAAAATCAACACACTAAAAATCAACACACTAAAAATCAACACACTAAAAATCTCTTGCACAGTTCAACTCAGCTCAGACTCTCCCCTCAATGGTTTTTACTTTGCTTTTAATGGAGTGAAGCTGTGCAACACAATTTTTCACAATTCAGAACAGATTTTTATACTTTACCAGTTCAGAAAAAAACACAATGCAAGCATGAAGTGTTTGATATTAAACAAAGCAGTGCAAGATGAGCTTCCTCAGCAGTGCACAGACATCAAGAAGCTGACCAAAGGGCACTAGAACTGAAAACCAAGTGCACAAATGAATTTGCATACATGCTTAGAACAAAAAAGCATAGTTTTGGCTATAGATAACACATGGATAATTTTTCATTGTGAATGTTGTGAGGATTATTATGAATAGAGCCCTTTTGAAAAGGGCTCATCCCAAAACATGTTTTCTCTTGCGCCTTTTTTTTTTGCAAGCTTAGGTTTTGCAAAATTTGAAGGGAAAGCCTAATAAAGGCAAAGAAAGAAATCCAAAGGGCCAGACCAAAGCATGACTGCAACCCAATCACGGCAAGGGATGGTGCAGTGCCCCATTTCACATCGCTGCTGACCCTGTTGCTTGGCTAACAGTATTTACCAGTCTGAACTGCAGGAGCCTCCACAGCTGTGTTGCAACATCCTTGGGAAAATCTTTACTCTTCAATCTTGGCCAAGATTGAAGAGTAAAAACTCATCATTTACAACTGTCTGTGCTGGAGCTGCTCTTGCCTGGCTACTCCCTTCAGTGTGGGATGGATGCCTGGCTGAGGGAACACGGTGCTGGACGATGCAACGCCCACGGTCCAGTCCCAGCAACACCAAATGACTCATTGCCTGGCCCTGGGAAACAGCAGTTAATTTTTGTATTTGATTTCTTTATTTGCCTCACACGAATGCTGGGAAGATTAGTTAGCACCTGTATTTAACTTAGAAAAGATAATATAGAAGTACAAGGACTATCACGATTGATCTGAGCAAGAATAAGGAATGCCTGAAGAGAAAAGGGAAAAAACCCCAACCAAACAAAAAAAAGCATTGCACAACCTACAACCTGGATCTCATTTTTGGTTTTAGACACTGTGAGGCTGGTTTAACTCACAGGCTGAAGGTACCAGTTTAGAAGGAAAGCTAATTGCTCATTGCAACAATCCAGGGTATTCTTGTCCATGTAAATCACACCAAATATGACAGGGAGTTTGTCAAAACAACCTGCCTGAGAAAAGGCAGCACTAGAGCTGAACTCCCCCTTGCAAGAACATAAGGGTCTCTATGCCAAAAGATTAACCTCTTCAAGCAGCAAACACTGGACAAATGCCCCAATAAGCCACTATGGCCCTATAAATGACCCAGCTGCCTTCACCTGCTCTCTTGCTGCTGGGCAAGGGCCCACATTTCCTTTCCTTGAATCCACGGCAATGCAAAAGGCAAGTCCTTGCTGATGCAGGCACAGAAACCTGCACCCCTGCAGCAGCTCTGACCCTGTGCTATGCTTTCACCTGCCTGCAGAATGACTATGAACAACAATACAACAGCACATTTCATCAACAAGCTTTTCTGAAAGAGTGCTTTGGGATTTTTAGACAAAAGGAGATGATGAGAGGCAAATGACATTGGTGTCAGTTGTTCCTTCTTTGCATCCTCCTGTTAATCCACAGCTTTTCCTAAATGCTCTGAGGATGATGGAACAGTCCAATGTGAATTTGAGCAAAATGGAATAGCAGGAAAAAAGCCCAGCTAGGGCCTCCTAAAGATTTAGTTTGAGTATTATGCACCTTGGAGAATAAGGTATGATGGGAAAGAGGAAACCTCACCAGGAACTGTAGTGATAGGAAAAGGGGTAATGGCTTCCAACTGAAGGAGAGTAGATTAAGTTTAGATGTTGGAAAAAATTCCTTACTGTGAGAGTGGTGAGGCACTGGAACAGGTTGCCCAGGGAAGCTGTGGAGGCCCCACCCCTGGAAATGTTCAAGGACAGGCTGGATGGTGCTTTGAGAAACCTGGGATATTGGGAGGTGTCCCTGCCCATGGCAGGGGGTGGAACAAGACGATCTTTAAGGTCCCTTCCAACCCAAACCATTCTATGATTCTAAGAGGTTCCTGGGAAAAGGGAACACCTTCCCCACACTCCTTATGAACCTGCCTAACTTCTGCATTGCTACTTCCTGAACAAACAGTAGACAAAACTGGTGGCAAAGTTGTGCTGAATTCCTGCCCAACACCAGTGCACAATAAATGGGGAAATAACCAAAGTGGAATCATATTCATTTAAATTTCTTGTGAAATGGGGGAATGTGTGTGCAGAGGGTGTGGGAGCAGCATGCCATACTTAAATGATGACAACTGCACTTTTCAGCAAACAACAGATGAAACATTCCTCCAAGAGCTAAAGGTTAGAATAAAAATTAGCCAGCCTAAAATACTGTCACTACAGTGAAATCATCAACTCATCACTAGTGTGAGCCTGTTTTCTTATCCAAGTCATTTTGTGTTGCTCTGAAAGTTTTGGAGTTTTTTTCTATTTTAATTGGACCAACTCAGTGATTTAGAAAGAAAATTTTCATTTTGTTATGTAATTAAGCTCTTAGACAAACAAATTATATTTCTGGCAGTTTTACAAACTAAAAACTCAAAAGCTTACTGTCTTAAACAAAAAAAAATTACCTTTTTTTTTCTTTTCATTTACAGCAGTTGTTCTATTGGTTTGCAAATAGTTTGTTTTCATCAAAGCTGCATTTTCCATAGAACAAATGGAACGTTCCCAGCGTGGGACTCCTCCACAGCTACACTTGCAGCAAATACCTCTCACTGGAAGGAGAGCAGGAGACAATGCACATCCAGGGCTTGGTGTCAGGGTTAAAAGTTCTCCCTCTCACATGTGAGCTACCAAGGGACACACCTTAGGTCTGAAACGAGGCTGGTATTCAAAGCTGAATAATGGAAGGGGTTCCCAAAGTCACCAATGAATTCAACAAAGCCACACAACAATCCCACTTGGGAATAGGCTCGCTTCTCTCGTGAATGAGCCAACAGAACTATGCTGTAATAAAAAGGGCTCTGTTCCAAGAACAGTGCACTGTGGACAATGCCCAGAGTTAACTGTGGCTGCTCCTGCCCACGACCTGCTGCGTGCTCCGTGTCACGTCTGTGCCACGCCAGGCACCCCCCACAGGGACCTGCGGGCCGGCCAGGGCATTTCTATTTGGGAAACAGGTGGGGTTCAGCAGCATTTTATGCTGTTCAGTGCATAAAATGCCACTGAACCTCATATTTTGTGAAATACAAGGGCTTCTATCCGCAGGAGAACCAAACTAAGAGGTGCAAGCCACTTATGGAGCAGAGGAATCCATGTGCAGGCTCCCCACACACAGCCTGCCAAACACACTTCTTCCAGGGCTTGGCCCTCAGGAATTGAGGGCTGCCAGTAGTTTCCTACCGTGCCAAACTGCATAGTTACTTCCCTGTGAGATTACAGGCTAGGGGATTTGGATGAGGCCAATTACTGGATGTCAAAACTTCACTTTGATTTAGCACAGCAGAGTCCAAAAGCCTAACTTGAAAAGAGGAGCTTTAATCTAAACCCCAGGCTCCCAGCAGGTGGGAAGCTGTAGCTCCACTGAAGTCACTGAATCTGTATAGTCTAGAGGAAAGTCCAGCTCTCAAACTTGAGTTGTACATCCTTCCCACCATGCCCATGGGTTTTGTGTTCGCATTTGCTTGGAGGTTTTTTGGTTTTGGGTTTTTTGTGGGGTTTTCTTTTGGCTTTTGTTTGTTTGGTTGGTTTTTTTTCTTTTGTTTTTAAAATCTGTTCAGAAATGGTAAAAAGAAGTTGATATGTGAAAAAACTGAATTAAGTAAATCACAAAAGTCTGGCTTCATAAGAGTTACATTGAAGGACACACGCCACATAGACTGAGTTTGTGTCCTATGACCAGAGAAGGAGGAAGAGTTTTGGAGAAGCTGGTGGCCAGTGCTAGAGAGGAGGGGGCAGAGAAGCCACTTGCTTCTCTTTTACCAACAGTGTTACAGCTCATCTTGGATGCTCCTGCATAAGAGCACACCAAGATATGGAACAAAGGCACAGACATCACATCAAGACTCCAGATTTGTATGTCGTGTGTGCAGGATTACAGTGGGATGTACAAAAGGTTGTATCTCTCTTGTACTCCGTGCATTCCTGTCCAACCTCCTGGCCAGGGAGGGCCCTGTATCTCACTTGTACAAAACAGAGCAACTTTAAACCCAGAACACCTGAGAGCAGCCACAAGTGACCACGTGCACGTGTGCACACAGCCTGACCTGTCCCCAACCCAAAAAACCCTGTAAGCCAAGAAAACAAACCTCACTCTTTTCCCTGACTGGGAGTTTGTTTAGTGCAAGTCCTTGCTTTAGACCTCTAACAAGGAAAAGGGTTCTGAAATGTTATTTTTTTTCCCCAATAAAGTCTTACATATTGAATAGGCTTGAGGGATTTGATTGTAGCAGCCGGGCAGCCACAGGAACTGAGGTCAACGTAGAGGCCTTCTTCCAGCACACAGTGATTGTCACTGATTTCCCCTCTGTAATACAGGAGCCAACTGCAAGAAGAATGGCACAAAAAAAAATATAAGCTGCTCTGGCTGCTTATTAACAGTAGGTTTTTTTCAAGACCTAATATTTGCCAAGGACATAAGGAATAAAAAAATTTCTTTGTTCTTGTCAAGCTTAAAGTGAGGTGACTTGAAAGGCAGTGCAACAAAGCAACCCAAGCAGCAAAATCAAGTGGTGTGGTACAGAAACCTCAGTTCCAGAGTCAAATGATGTGAGTGGAACACAGACACTTCCACTGTACCAAGTCCTCAAAATCTGGAATAAATTCTAATTGGGGTTAAAAAAAGAATCAAAATAACTGTGCAAACTTTCCTCAGGGAAAGCAAAATGCATAGTACCCAAAGCAAGGACAGGATGAGAGTTACTCAGATGCACTGCAGGACAAAGGGTCTAAGACACAATGGAATATGACGGGTATGTGTTATGTGCTTTCAGCTGTCTGAAATGTTGTAACATTTAAAAAGAAAAAATCTCAAATTACTGAAAATGATGGCATGTAAAACAACAGACTTACCATCCCCGAAGAACCTTAAAAGAACATGGTATGAATGATGTAAAATCAGAAACTTCTGCTGTGAAATCTATACATGCTCCTTGGAAATGGGTATTACTGAAAGCTTTGAGCTACAAGAACAAAACAAAACAAAAACAATGACTAGAAGGAAAATGAAGGCATTATCATTAATGTAAACAGAGAAAGCTGTACTCTCACAGAAGTAGCCATTCAATTCATAAAGATACAATTAACAGAACGAATTCTCATTTAAAGAATCTTTTACATTTCTACAGCTGCTTTGTTTTTAGAAATATCAAGTATTTTGTCATCTCTGGGCCTGGCACAGGATGCTTCCCTAAGGCAGGCAGTGTTATCAAGCATAAGTTCAAGTGCAGCAGGAGGAGGCCCAGGCAAAAAGCAGAAGGGCAGGACTGAAGGCTGTTCTCAGCCACCCAAAGTACCCCTGGCTGCAGCCAACTCTCACTACAGCTCAGCAACCCAGGGCTCAAAGCACGATGGGGGAATGATGGTCAAAAGATCCAGGGCTACTGTTGACAAAGGGCCCTGAAAGCTTCTGTGATCACAGTGGTCACAGGTAGTTTTTAATTTCAGAACTGGCACGAGGATTTCTGAGGGAACTGGGAACTTCTGATGTTCAGCTGAGCTGCTTTTCCATGTCACGGTGAAGAACTGCAAGTCACACTGAACCACACCCCACCAGCAAGATGCCATCACTTCATCCCAAAATAGTAATGAGACTGAAAGTGTTGCAGTAAAAGAAAAACAGAAACAAACAAAAAAACCCCCCCACCCCAAAACCAAAACCCCCCCAAACAAATTAAACAAAAAAAACCCCAAACACCCCCCCCAAAAAAAAACCCGAAACAAACCCAAACCAAACAAACACAAAAAATAAACACCAAAATCCCCACCAAAACAACAAAAAAACCCCCCTAGTATGATATAGGCTATGATCTCTAGCAAAGACACCTAGAATTCTGTACCCTGTCACTGTGTAACTGAGATGAATTTCATTTGAAAGCCTGAAAGAGAGGCTGGAAAAGAATGAAAAATTTAACTGTAGCAGGAGAACAGCTCATATTCTGTAATGGAAGAAAAACACCATGGCTGTTGCAAGAGCTACTTCCCCCTTCATGCCCCCAAATTGGCCAAGCTTCCTGCCAAAGAAAAGAAATCAAGTGCTTTTGCCAGTACAGAGTGAGAAGGCCAAACACAAGTGTCAGCAAATGATTTTATGGAAAAGCTCAGTCTATGTTTTTTAAAAGAAATGAATGTTTCCTGGTAGAAAGAACAAGAAAGGCTTAACCTGGCCTTGCACGCTGTAACTGCTAATTGCAGAACATGGACCACCTACAATAAAATTAATAAAGTGTAACTGATTTTTCTGTAAATACAACTGCACTGCTCTGTCACAAAGCACCTATTTAAGCTGTAATTACATGGTATTTTCTACCCAGTCATCTCAAAGCTCTTTACAGAAAGGAATATATACACATACACACTGCCTTTCTTTCATAAGCCACATGCAAGGCTTTTAAAAAAGATTCACAACTCATTTTAACACGGGATGTATCTAATAACGAATGAGGGTCTTAATGTGACAAAAGCTGGGGTGGAGCAGTGATTCCTCAGTGCAAACACTGAGTATCTGCAATTAGTCTCCAACTGCAGCTATCTCCACTTGTCAGGGTTTGACATTACTCTGTGAGGTTTTGCTTCCTAAAAATTCAAGGGGCAGCAGATTAAAATACAAACACAGGGTTGCACAGCAATTATCTCTGCTTCCTAAATCGTCTGTACAAGTCACCTGCTGTTGAAAGAGGCTTTGTTCTTGCTAGGCAAACCCAAGCTTAATTTTAATAAATAAAATGAATGGCTTTGTAGAGGTGGTGATTTCTTACACTACTTGGTTTATCAGGGGAGCCTGGCAGGCAGAAAAGGTCAGGAGTTACTGAGAGAGTTAAGAAAATGTTTCTGCTTTTCGATTTCTGATGAGCAAGTAAGAACAGAAGTGAAAAAATGACACACTCTTGTAGACAGTGAAAGCAGTTCCCTTAGTTCAGACATATGCTTATTAAAGGTGGGAGAATGTATAATCCTCCAAAATAACCAATATATGACTTCTACAAGGATCAAACATCAGGATGTTTAAGGATCTCTCAGCTCATATGCACCATGCTTTGAAGTTCCAAACTAAGAGACTGGTGCATACATGAAAACTTTTATTTTACTCAAGAATGGGAAATTCTTGATATTTATCCAAAGGACTGTCTTTTACTTATCATAAGTGATTAAATGTTTTCCCATAAAATCTTACTCAAAATATTTCCCCTCCTGTAAGAACTGTAGTGATATGAATGATTTTCTTCCTTCCCTAGCTCTAAGGCAGAATCCTATGAAAATCAGGATTGTGATAAATCAGGATAGTAAATTTTTCACAAATGGTGTTAAGACTGTTATTAGAGACCACAAGAGGCAAAACACAACCTAGTACATGTCAGTATTTAAAGGTGTCTGTGCATATACACACACAGTTTTTTTCACATTTCTGGTAATACAAAGCCTGTAAAGCACAATTTATTGAAACTTCAAAGGTTTGAATTGATCTTAAAGGTCTGCAAAACTGGAATAATGCACTCAAAGAATAGTTTTTGGGAGATCCTGAAAAAACAGTAGAATTGAAGATGGAAATAAAATTATCTTCAACTGTTTAGACCCCACCAGTTTTATCTGAGTCAGTTATTTTATGTGGTATCATCTACCAAGGCCCTACTGTGAAAATACTTGCAAGTCTTTGGATCTGGCTGCAAACTGTGAATAGGTCTGGCAGGAAGTCAGTGTTTAAGTCTAAAATAATGCACCAATTATGTCTTTAGACAGGAAACATTTCCTGTAGTCCTGGGTTAATCATAAAATGGTAGAACTAGGATACTTGGAGAAAAAGGAGGGTGTGGTCCACCTGCTAAGCAACACAATGTGAGTTATTTCCCATCCAAATAAGAAAGAGAGAAATTGTGTCCAGATGACAAAATACTTAAGTTTGCTGAAACAGAACCATCGAGCTCTAACATATCTTTTGCCTGAAAATAAGTCATGTTTCTCGAAATAAACTTTTCCAAATTTGCTTAATTAAAAGCACATCATCGAGAGAGCAATGCAACCACTCAGATCATCACCCATGCTAGCAGTGCACTCCAGGACAGAAAAAGAGAAATCAAACCATCAATGCTGGACAGGAGGAGGGCCCTGCTGGGACAGAACGTTGCAGGAGACACAGACCACACATGGTGATGAACACAGAGCAGGTTTTGGTTTTAGAAAGGTAACTCAAAGGTCCATTAATGGAACAGAGCCTTGTAAGATAAGGACCAAAAGTGTAAGACCCTAAACTAACTCATTTTTGAGACTAAAAGTGAATTATAGGGACTGCTTTCTCTTTGTAAGTCGTCACCAAGTTAGAAACAACTTTCAGGGAAATTGTTGGAATGTATCATGGAAGAGATTTATCACAGATTTATTATACTTAGGATGTGTTCAGTTAAGCTCTTATATTACTGTGAGAAAAAGGGAACTGTGGAGCAAGTGGTGCCTGCTTCTTAAAGAGCAGCTACACCTTTTTGGGAGACTTTGCAGAGCACAACTAGCAGCATACAAGACTAAAAAACCCAACTTCCAGACATTGATGCATCTGCAGGTTTGAGAAGTGGAGTTCAGTTCTCTGCAGTTTATATTTTCATCTTCATCTCCCACAAAAACACAGAAGCAACAAACCAGATACAATGCAAAATAATGGAAAGAAAATCTGCCCTACAGAGGAGGATGAATGCATGTGATGGGGAGTTTCCAGAAACAGGAGGGAAAGAAGAGGAAACTAAATAGCTACAGAGACCCAAAGCCACTCAAAACCTATTGAGCTGCTTGCATTTTTGGGGACAGAATACTAAAGGGTGTGATCTGGAATAAATCAAAGAGCAGAACACTAGCAGACTTAACTTTTACACATCTACCAGTTTCCTCCATCAATGATCTGCCGTAGGAAGATGACAATACATCTGACATAACTGAGGTATCACCTGAAGCAAGACATTCAGCATTACCTGTATTTCATTATTAAGTGTAGTTTACTACTAGAGACTGTTATGTAAAGCCAACATACCAAGTGTGGAGGCTCATTCGTCCCAAGGGGTTCCTGCAATAATAAACACATATACACACGTTAGAAACCCCCCAAATTAATCACAATTAATTTCCTAGGAGACATGCCAAGTTTCCTGAAATTTGTTAAGTATGAACTCAAGAGTAGAGGAAAAAACCACTTCCCAGGCTCTTGGCACAATTCTCTTCCCCAGTTCCTGCCATGAGCTGCCTGTGAGCTCACGATTACCTGCCTGACTGTTCAATGCCTTTCACACAGAGAACTTGCATCAGCATTAATTAGTTCACATAATGTGGATTAGAGTCCATGTAAATGTCTCTGCATTTACTTTTAAGGCTATTTATTGAAAAAAAAGACAGAATTGAAACCAATAGAAGACTGTGACACCTCTCTCAACACGTGCTCTTCAAAATAAGGTTAAGTATTCCTTTCACATTCCTATGATTTATTACTTATCATTTAATGCTTATTACTGAAGATTGTCTTTGTTTTGCACTAGAGTTTTGACAGTTCTGGCACTAATCTCTTTGGGAGGGTTGCACTACCTTGGATTGAATAATGGATTAAAAATATTTCCTGTCTTTATTCACTGTATCTAGTACAAATATTTTAGCACAAAAATATGACAAAAACACCCAACCAGACTTCTGTTATGTAACAACACATGCCAGATAAATTCTCAAGTATTTTTAAATATATTATCAATTAGGCATTATAAGTTACTATGTTTTAAGGCAAATTAATCTTTCCAGGCCAGGTTATTTCTTCCACGTATGCAGTCTGCAAAATTCTTCTTATGAAGTTTCCCTGACAATTTGCTCAAAAGATAGAAAGATCCAGAGTGTTCATTTAAGTCTCCATCCTGAACAGACTCATTATGCCATTCACAAGGGTCTTTAAATTGTTTCCAAGCAAACAGACAAGTTGTTATAATGTGGACTTTCCTGTTTAATTATTATGGTAAACTCTGAACTCCAAAGGTCTCGTTTTTTTTTAAGGTTTTCCCTTAAGTTGTGGTAACTCACCAACTTGATGGGTCGAATTGACATGATGGTTTTACTAGATCCTCCCCAGTCAAAGAAGCATTTATATCTTCCTTTCTCCAGTACATATTGTTCTCCACAGAAATGTTTCTGCTGATATGCGACCCACCTGGAGAATGACACAAAAATTAAACTGAAAACATCACATTTTTCTGTGTGGTTTGATGAAAAGACTAGCAAGTCAAGTACAACAAAAAGTCCATCTGGCAGACAGTGCAACATTAAACCCAATGAGAAGCAGAAAACTGTCACACACTTGATTTTCTGCTTTTACCTACTTTGACAAACACAAGACTTTGGGTGTCTGCCTCTCCATCAAATATACATTCATTGTGAGATAATGCCCTGCTGAGAGACTCACAGGAAACACATTTAATTGACAACTTTTTGAATCTCTCTCAATTGAATCTTTACCTGTTCAGCACTCCCCAGACAGGGCTTTCTTACAGCCCTTCCAGTTGGATTTAAGAAAAATGGTACAAGAAGAAAAAGAAATAACTGAGGAAGCCTTGATGAGACAAAATAAAAGGTTGCAGTAGTTGGCAGTTCAAGCTTCTCCCACCCTACTTTCCCTGTTGCAATTTAAGAAGAAAGAAACCCCCAATTAGAGGGTCCCTCTATCCCTGCACTTGCTCTTTGGCAGAAGCAGATGGGGGCTGGTTAGAGAGACACCACTAAATCACCCACTTTTGGTGATGCATTCCTTTCTTACTCACCAGCTCTGGGACTGTCATATTAGGGATTTTATAGGGCATGTCCTTACCCATTCTACTTTCATCACCCGTTGGTGAATCTGTTTGTTATTAATTTGTCTAATGCCTTTTTTAACCTCCTGCCACCACAGCCCCTTCAGCAGCAAGTTCCAGAAACTCACTGCCTCTGGTGTAAGAAAGGCTTTTTTTCTTTCCACCTCAAAATCTGCTTTAAAGCCACCTCCAGCCAGTTCTGTACAGCATTTCCCCCCAGCTGTTGTCATGCAAGACTCTACTGCATTAATCTTGCCTTGGCACCTTCAGGATTTTGCAGTTCTCATTTGTATCCCTCCTCTCCAACCTGAGCCTCAGCCTTTCATTCCTGTACCTAATCCTCATGAGACACTAATCACCAATCTCTACATAAGCAGTTCAGGTCCCTCACTTCACAGTTCCTGATCCCCATCACCATCAGGGTAGGTATGACAATGTTAGCACTTTTAGAATTACTATTAAATGTCTGGAATTTCCACCCACATGATTCCATAGTGCTCTTTTCCCATAATGTCTTTTATGTTTTAGCATGTGATATTTTTTTTCATGCACAGTACCATGCCTTCCAAACAATAGCCTACTCTATCACTCCAATAGGGTGGGTAACTCCTCTGCTTACCCTTCCTGGGAACCTCTGCAGTTTCTGCTGGATCAGAGCTGTTATTTCAAGCATTTTAGTTCTCCCACACTATGTTTTAGGCTTCTAGTACTTTGGGGTTTTGACCTTGGTCCATCATAATGCTGCATGTCTCTGTCAACAGACACTGCACGTGGTCTAATTTACCTTCCTTATTTATTAAAATTGTGGTTTATTTTCCTTCCAAACTTCACATATGCACACCAAAAGTTAGCCAAGTCCACCCTGGAAGCTGTATCAGCTTGAACCAGGTACTCTTCCACACCTGTTGGTTTAATCCCCTCCTTTTAGTTTAAACAGTTCTATAAAAACTATTTTAATTTTCAGTGCCAGCAGTCTGACTTTATTACAAATACAGCACATCTCATCCTTTCTGGACAGGCTCTACCTGTCCCAAAAAGTATATCATTTCTTATCAGATCTAAAATATCTCTTCTGTATTACTGTCAAAGCACCTGTATCATGAAACTATAGTCTGTGACACCTCTGGAGGGACATCACAAGCTTTCTCTAAGAACACTCAAATCCAAATCAAGGTGTAGGCATGAGAGCTACAGAAAACTAAAATTATTTTTTTTCCTTCCATTCACCAAAGAAACTTAAAGAAACACTTTTCTCCTCCAAATATTTACCACCTGTACCATGGGAAATATATTCTGTCTGTCAAAAGGTGTACCCAAATGTGCACAGAAATACTTAATAGTTCCATCCATGTATTTCAGTAGACTTACACTCCACTCTTCACAAGAATCGACCTCGTCTCTGGGCCAAATCCAGCCTGCTCCAAATCAGGGATTTCTTCATTGATGATGTCTAAGGCTTTCCCATCTTCATCATCAGACTGAAAAAGTGCCGCTGATGACTCTATGAAATCCTAAGGGGCAGCACAGGAGTTAGAAGTCAGGCTGTCACAGCTCAATGACAATATAAAACATTTTGGAAAAGAGCCGTAGCCAGGAAGATTGCATTTTATACAGCAGTCAAGGGACTTAGCTGCCTTGTGTGGATCTTTATGGGATATTTTGGCATTGAAGCTCTGGAACAACTGGAAGCCTGGCAATCTGATATGGCCTTCAGTGGTAGCACTGTGCTGTAGCACTTACGAGCTACACTGAGAAAACAAAGACTTGTAACTATCAAAAGCCACTTAGAAATTAAGGCCACAACAAGCATTCAGCCAGATTCATTTGGTCAGGGGAGCCTCATCAAAAAGGCTCTTTGGGGGACACCGTGTCTTTCTACAGGATACAATTAAAATGAATAATAAAACCAATTTTAGAATGAATACTTAATGTGGCTCAACTTCTCTGCATTGTTTACAGGACAGTAAAAGGTAATGGAACAAATTCTGGAGTAAAACTGGATTTCTTACTATGTTGACAACCTCCTTGTTTCATTTATTTAAACTGTTGCAACTACTACAGGTACACTCTAGAAATTGAAGTGCCAGGTCTGGAAAAATCATCATGAACAACTACAGCTTCAGACTACTTCTTAGGAAAAAAAAAAAAAAAACAACAAACCAACCAAAGTAGTGCAGTATTAGTGCAAATGAAAACCAGCTACTCTTAACAGTCCTAAAGCAAAAGATTTTGTAAGAGTACCCAAAAAGTCATTTAGATCAAATATACACATAATTTCCTTAACTAAGTTTAAAATACTGAAGTATATCCACAATTGTAATTAAATTTAAAACATGTTTCAAATTCAGTCATCATTCTTTCCTGCCTGAATTTCCTCTACAGCTGCTCTTACAATAAGCAATAGGAGAAATACTTTTTAAGAAAAGACTTTCAAGACCAAGGCAAATCATTCTAGACTGGAAAACATCAGTGGGAAAGCTCCAAAGGCAACATACTCTGTTCCACTGAAAATGAAACTCTGCTCTTCCACTGATCATGACAGCCATGGGCAAATCCCAGCTTGACAGACATTTGACACTGCAGGAAAGAAGCAAATGCAACTGTCCCCTAAACCAGCTCAGAGTCCAGGCTGCTGCCTGCCCCCAGGAACAGGCTCTGCATTTGACTCCGGTCTGCTCAATACAGATGCTGGCAGTAGCTGGAAAAGACAATTCTACAAGATCTTTTCATCTCTGCTTCCCAAACACTCCCTAAAACCAACATCAGCCCTTGTGACTGTTCACTGCAGCAATACTCCAGCCAGCTCTTTCAATGTGCCTACACGTGTGTGCAACATCCTCACCGGCGGCTGGGGAGGGGTGACGTGCAACAATCCCCCCCTTTGTGTGTGATGCCCAACTTTTCCCCACTTGCCAGGAAATTAAATTCCTGCCTCAGCTCGACTGCAGTCGCTGCCATGTGCACAGAAACAGGGGCTGGATTTTCGTAGCACTAACAGGCTCTGGTGGAACCCGTCATGTCCAGTGGCTTGGGAACATCTGCATGGCTTTGCGTGTTGCTAAGCCCCAGTGACAGGGCTGGGACTGACACAGGCTCACGAGGCTCTGCAGAGCCATTTATGTGCCCCTGCTCCACGCTCCCTGCTTGGGGAGCGCCACACAAAGACGTTTGATCCGGCTGGGCCTGGAGCTGACTCAGGGACACAGGGCTTGTCAGCTTCAGCTCCCAGCCCTGTGAGCCAGGCTCAATTCTTTGAAGGTCTGGGTTGGCCCTAAAGCCAACACGGGCAAGGTTGCATAAAGAGCAGGGTCAGTGCCCAGCCCCACTGCCCACCTAAACTGACTGTCAATGATGTGGCTCTCTTACACTTCAAAAAAATCCCAAATCTTCTACAGAAACTCTCTGATTCATTTGACTAAACCAGAATGTCTAGGGAAGAGCAATAAAGATCTGATACCCAGGAACATCCCTGTGGATTCTGAGTCCATTGCAACCTTTACCTTGCTTCCCCTGACAGAATTCCTGAGGTTAGGGAGAAGAGCCAGGACATTTGCTGTGCAGCGAGGGGCCTTAAGCACATAGATTTTGGATTTTTGCCCAGGCCCCCTTGAAACTGAACGTTTGGTACTGAAATATTTTTAAAATCCTGACCTTAAGTATCGTATACAAAGTCACAAAGGCAGCATATGGCCAGCCTGAACACTGCACATCACAGAGGGGCAGGCAATCTGCTGGTCAAGCCAAACAACAGAATGCCAGGGCCATTACTCATTTCATTGGCAAGCAGCTCACTGCCTTTAGTTATGCAACAAACTGAGAAGAATGATTCCTTTTCATTTCTATTATCAATAGGTAAATGTTTATGCATATTTATAAGCCAACTTGAATGATGTATGTTGATATATGACTCTGAATGATATATGTTTTTAAAATATTAATGACTTGAGCCTTCTGACTGTTGGTAAAATTAAATACATGCATATACGTGGCACAATTTTAGCTTGTATTTATATCCTTTGCCAAGAGGAAAATCTAAAAAGATCAATTTAAGTTGCTCAGGTATCCTACATATAGCTGGAAAACAGAGGAAAACTAAGATTAGTCAGTAATTGTATAGGATTCCGCACATTCAAAATGAGGAATCTGAAGAACTTTCATACCTATTTTTTTCTCAGAAACTTGAAAATAAGTTATTTAGAGAAGGATATTTTTCTTCAATTCAGTTAATTCTCCTATCTTTATTTTGATTGATTCTGATTATAAATACATCTTTTGCAAGGTGCCTGTCCTTAAAAAAAAAACCAAACCTGCAAATTGTGAATTGAAGTATGGCCTTCTTGGGTTCACATTAACTTTGTATTTAAGAGAAAAAAAAGACTGTTGAGACAGTGAGTTTGCTCTAAATGCCTATCCTCAATCTTCACAAAATTCCTGCCTCGGGAATATCACATCTCCTCAGATGAGGAGATGAGTAATCTGAGTATTCAAAACTGAGTAATATCAGAGTGAACAATCTTAGTCTCAAAATAAGTTACTCTTTGCAGCTGTATTTAATGCTCACAGAGTTCTCATTATAGTAACAAAATATCTTCAAACCCTTAAACAAACAAATTAAAAAACCCCAAACAAAACAAGGAAAATGATGAAGTTCTAATCCCATGTTTCCCCAGCTAAAAAGTCTAACCTTGCTTCCAATACTGGACTCTTATAAATAGTTCTTATTATTATTTCATCCTTGCCTCCACTAAACACATTTTAGTAGCAGGGATTTTTTTTTTTTTTACCATGATTATTTTTGCTGCCAAAATTTTCTGGCAGAAAAATCACAGACAGAGGGTAATGCTGTTTTAAGGCTTGCAACAGCTGCTGCATTGAAAAGCTATTTTTATTTTAATAAAGAACTGCACTGGACACTTAGGCACGTTATGCTTGTAAGAAAATTCTGTTTGAGAGATTCATACAGCTTGAGGTGCAGGAGTGAGGTACTTGGAAAATCTAGCAGGTAGACAAGGAATTCTGCATGATCCAATTTTTGTATGAACTTCACAAAGACTATTTAGAACCTTTCTTCTTAGCAGTGTACACAGTGCAGCCTTAATTTCAGCCAGTAGGAAAATAATGGGAACGAACACGGGCAAAAGATGGAATGACTAAACCCAAGACAGCTGTACCATGTACAAAGAACAACCTTGCTCTTTCTGTGCAGGGCTGTGCATAATTTGTATGAAATCCATGTAAGTACTTACAGCCTGAAGGAAGCGGAAGGACAGGAGGGCACTGTCAGCTCCCCCCCAGCAGTGCCTGTCTTCATAATCCCCCTCCTCCAGCAAGTACTGATGGCCTTTGTAGCGTTCCTTATCATAGGCAACCCATCTATGGCAGCCACACCACAAAAGAAAGAGAAGTAAGTAAAGGCAAAACAACTGCACACATGATTTTCTCTAACAAATGAAAGGGGGAAGAGAACATCCCAACAACACTAACATGAGTATCACAAACTCAGCCAATGAACAAAGCAATGCTTGTTTGAAATCACAACAGGCACCCATGAAGTGTTCTTTGTGGATCACAATCCCACCATGTGATTCTTTATCCAACAATAGTTGATTTATGTAACGCTCCTCCATGCACCTCCCCTCAGTCAGCCACATTCCCAACACCAACATGCAGTACCACAGAGCCCAGCACGCATCTGGATGCCAAAACTTCCTAAGCCACCAATTGTCAATGATAAAAAAACAAGCAGTGGATCTCTTCAGTGTGCTAATAAATGATGAGATTCTGTCCTTGCTGGAGCTGGTGACAAAATTAACAGATTTCAGCAGAACAAGATTTCGCCTGCTTATATTGTTTTTTGCTTTAAAAACATATAAATAGACAAGCAAATGGAATATAAAAACATATGGAATATGTTTTGGCACTAAATAAATAAAACTTTTCAGCGTATTTTGAATCAATAGATGAGGCTCAATTAAAAGAAGGTGTTTCCTGTATCAACTTCAAAAGCTCTAATGGATCTTAATTTGAGAAAGTGCTTCCCCCTCCTCCTTTCTTGTAAGTATTTCTTTGATTAAAGCTCCCTTCTAAGTATTAGAACTGCTGTACAAATTCTGTTGGCATTGAAATTTGGCAGGCAGGGATGGCTTTACTTTCAGTACCATTTGGTTTACATTAATTCAGCTGTTTAGGTTACCACAGCACTAAAAATAAAAGCTGCCACAACAGACAGAACAACGATTTTTAATAATCTGAGGTTTCCCAGATAGCAAATACACAATGCACTTATGAATAGATTATCTGAGTATTAACAATGAAGTTTGTTTTGAATTTAGTGCTTCTAAAATTCTGACAACAGCCTGAAAGGATGTATGGTTATTCCATCTTTTACACTGAAGTAAAAACATGGAAATCCCTTAAGAAACAAAACCAAAATTTTCTGAAAACTCTTTTTATTACAAAGTCTTTGGCAGAAGCAACCATCCTGCAGGCTCTCAAACAGTCCTGTCCTGCTGGGTCTTGGGAGAGGTTGAAATAACAATATGAGGGGTTGGTAGCTGGTGTTGAGTCTACCTCAGAGCATCCATGTGTTACACACAGGTTACACAGCCCTCTGTGTGTGTGACACAGAGAGGGGCAGGGCAACACAGAATTCATCCAGTGTCTCAGGGAATGACAATAGGAGCAAAGTCCTAATTCCAGATAACATGCAACAGGAGGCAGAGGAAAACCATTAAGGCAATAAAACAGTTTGTAGGTTTCAGAGGCATTAAAATGTCAAATCGAAGACTGACCACACCTACCCAAGGTCACTTCAGCAAATGAAGTAGAGACTATCAGAAGTATAAAGCAATACAAATGAAAGCTCTGTGTGAATGGTGTCATTAAGAAACAAAGTGGCCTAATTTATTGGCATCCAAATGGCAAACACTGATTTCACACCTTTCACACACTTAGCTTGGTAGGCTGATAATTGACAATGGAAATATACACTCCTTTCTTTTCAAAACATTTTACCTGTGGAAGATTCCAATCACCCCTTAGTTAGCAATAGTAAGCATTTAGTTCTGCTTTTCTCCTGTAAAATAAATATATATAAAAGTAAAATGTACTCACACTCCACCAATTACACGCAGAGATCCAATTTCCTGAAACTCCTCTTCACTGCCAAACAGTGCTGGGACAGAAGTGATGTTTTCTGAAAACTCTTTGGACCATCCTCCAAAGTGGGTTTTCTCATATATTATTATCTAGGAAACACAATGTTGAGCTTAATCCTTCAAAAGAAGACAAGAAGCCTCTCCCTGTACTTTGCTGAAGTTATTTCCATGACTGCCCCTTCAGGTTCCTCATCTGCTGAATCACACAGATCAGCTATTAACAGTATTTAAATTGCTGCCATATTTATTAGAAAAACACCCAAGTCATGCATGTATTTGTATAATTAAAAGTTACCTGCAGCATTAGCATTTTTGTAGAAAAAGGAGGGAAAAGGTAAAATTTGAAAAATAGCCACAAATAAATTATTTGAAAAATATCCACAGAAAAATAACTGTGGATTAGCTTTTGGCTCCTCAGATCACAGAAGGATCACGGTCTCACAACTCTTGTACTGGAATCCTATTCCTGTCCCCTTCCTCCCTTCCCTCTCCTTTTTCTTTTTTTTAAAACTTTGTATGTTAAATGGGAAAATCTCTTCTGGTGCCTTTACTATTTTAGTGACTAATGTGTCAAGTCAGAAAAACTCATTTTATAGCAAATTCGCATTTTCCTAATATGTGAAAAACAAACTACAACTACTTTTACACCTCATGAAACACTAAGTGAACTCGACAGCATTAGTGAATTTTTCTTCAGCAGCGAACACTGAATACTTAATCAAACATCACACACCAAACAAAAGGAAAACAGCTTACACAAAGGTTTTCTATTCCCAATGTGCTTATATTTTATTCTCAATGCCCTTTGTGCTTACCTTGACATTCAGAGGCATTTGCACCTTTAGTCCACCCTATAAAAAGAAGGGGGGGGGGGGGGGCAATAAGTATTTATATTAAACTTGAAGTTACACTTTGACATGTATTTTAAAGTACTATCAGAGCATGAAGTCTCTGCAATTCTATTCACCATTTTCAGTGTTGACCATGTATTTCAAAAGGCCAGGGACACCATAAACCTGACCTACAAACAAATCAGTGCACTGACAAGCCTCTAAGACTGCAAGCAATTTAAAAATATTCCTTCATTGGCTAGAAATCTAAAGCAAATATTTCCTGCATGTTTTTTAAACTAATTGATATTGAACAATTTTTAAAATTAACTTTTAAAGCTTTACTGTACGTATTTCAAATTTCTTCAGCACAAATGGTGGAACATTAGATGATTTTTGTGCAATCTGTGGTCCCAGGAATACAACTGGGTAATAAACTCCTTATCTGGTCCTCCATCCCCAGCAGACTCTAACTGTATGACTGAAAACATGAAAATCAACAACTTCAGAAGGGCTTTTTGGTTAGTGAAATGGTGTTGGCTCTTAATAAAATGTCAATTCTGTCTTATTTGACCTCCTCTCAACAGTTTCCCAGGAAGATGTTCCAGTGAATCATGGTCCTCCCTGGGTGGGTGCAGAAGCTCAACGAGTCACAGCGACCAAAGCAAACGCACCACGGAGGAGTGTCACACGTGTAAGGACTAACCCAGAAAGAACATTAGAACCCCAAGCTGTATTTAGGTCAAAACCTTTGGGGAAGCAACAGTAAGAAAAGGAAGGCACACAACTTATCAGGGAATTGTGAAGTTCTCACCATTTTTAAGGGACGCAGGGATTTTACATCTGCTGAAGGAATTTCAGAGGGTGAAGCACATCCTTCCAAAACTGTCATCTCCCCCTTGTAATTCACATCTGAATAAGCAAGCCATCTACAGCAGTAAGGGAAAATGACTCAATAAGTTCATTAATTAGATTCCAAATACAAAGATCTTATTAAAATTATTTTCTTTTTTGTACTCATAAGAGCTAGATGATGTTTTAGATACTGACAGCACATCAAAACAAAGCTATATTTAAATATGCTGGCAACATCACTGCTAAGATCTCAGATACGTTTTCTCAGTCCAAGCTAAATATAAATGAAAGAGAAGAAAATTACCAATTTGTTCACTCACTTGAAAAAGCCAGCTTGCTACTCTATGAGCATACAAAAAAAAGTCAGTACTGGGGATGCATTGCATTGAATTTTATCTAGGATTGTCACCTTATGAATTAAAAGGCTTTAACATCAATCCCATTTCATTTTTTTCAGTGGAAGTTATTAAAACATGATTATTTACAACATTCCTTTGGAAAGCTACCGTAATTTTGACATGAGGATTAAAAATGCTGAGAGTCCTTCAGACTGTGTTAAATCAAAAAGAAAGCTGAATGTAGAAGCTGGACACAGGCTTAGTAAACCACACAAGCACTGGAGGAAGAGGCATTGAGCCATATGGAAAGTGATTTTCCTAAAACTACCAAGTTTTATCCAAACTAAGACAAGACACTGTTTTTAATTCCTTCACCACCTCAAGCTTCACAGACACATTGTGAGATTGTGGGAAGGAAGACTTGGCTCATGTGGAAAGGCCAGACTCTTGTAAAAGAATAGCTAATTCATTCTGCAACGATTTATGAGAAGAGACACACAATTCCCAAACTTCAGGAACTGTGAGGTGTTGGCCACTTACCCAGGAAAGAGCCCATTCTGCTCAATACAGGAAGTGCTGGGCTACCCAGGGGCCTGGGTCATATTGCATCACCTCCCTCCAGAATGTCAGGATATGGCTGCAGCTTGAGAAGTGCTTGGATGATGTAATACTCATTCTCTGGTACTCAGCCACAGAGTTGTAGTTATAACAGGGTGGGTGACTAGGGAGACAGTATCTATTCTCCAATGAACTGAAAGCTAATTTTAGCTGAGTTGTTTCTTCTATTTATAAAGCTACTCAAATATGAAATTACTGAAGACTTCTGCCAGCAACTAGGAAAAATCCTTTCAAAAATTTGGTTCCACTACTAGGAGCACACACAGCACAGTGCTGAAGTGGAGAGCTGGGAATATTTAGTATATGTTCACTGATTTGTAGCAAAATCCCCCAAATATTGTTCATATTGCTGACTGACTTGCATCCCATGACATTACTCTTCTCCCTGCTGGCAAAATGCTATTAAAAAAGGTTCAGTACTCACACTCCTGATTTGACTCTTATATAAGGGTTTTTCTCAACATCCAGTTCTTCTAAATTGGCAATTGCACCCTGTATGCAGATAGGAAGTCCCTCTGTACTACCAGCTGCCAGGCAGAACTCCACCTCTGGAATGCCACAGTCCTGTGGAAACAAATCAAAGGGTCAGGCTTATCCACACTTGCAGACTCCAGCCCCAAAGGATGGTAACATGCCCTTTTTTTCCCTGTCTTGTCACCTTTCTAACCTAACTCCAGGCTTTATTCTTTTTTAAATGGAGACTGGAATTTTCAGAAAAGCTAAGGGAAGTAAATTCCCAGCTCCCACTAACTTTCAAAGAAGGAATTTATACCTGTCAGGCTGCTTTTGAAAAGGCCAGTTTAAATATTCTCCAAGGATTGAGAAGTATTACAATACTGACTTTTTCTTTTTTAAAGACAGTGCTTCCATAACACACATATAGATACACACGATGCATGCATTAACTAGAACTTTCTAGAAATGTCTAATTAAAATCCCATTTCCCCCTCCCCATGACAATTCTGTAATGCATCCAACTACAGTATCAAGCCATACGAGTTCAATTTTCTGCTGTGCTAAATAAATCTACAGCATTTTAGATGAAGGAAGAAAAAAAGATCACTAGTAGAAAACATCTATTTTGTTAAGTAGACGCTTTAGCAAAAGGGCACAAAAGCTGTGGAAGTTCCAGCATCTCCTCTCATGACAGCACCTGCAGTGCTCTCCTTTTGAGCTGGGTTTTCATGGAGTAACATCCCACTGCCTCTTGGTTAGCAAAGCTTTTTCAGTAGCTCTTTAACTGTCAGCACTAAGTGTGGCAATTAGAATTTATGCACTTCAGGATATTATTTCACTTTCCTTCTGAGACCCAGGGTAACACAGTAATACTGTTTTGGCAACTCTCCCTCATGCACAATCACGTTTCCTCTGTATTGTACCTTGCAAACAATGCACACTCTTTGCTTTTAGAACAAAACCTGCAATACCAGAATTTTTATTTTCAGATGAGCAAACCCAGAAAAACTAGGAAAAAAGACTTTCTAGTACAATGCTACTTTATGGCAAAGTGCTAAGGAACTCCATTCCTTGATTCTAAGTGTATTGCTAGACAAGTTTTTAAAAAAATAAAAATCATCTCCCCATATTTTTCACTTGTATATGTATCTTATTAAATCACAGTTGAGAAAAAGTCCATGGGGTTTTTTCTAAAAATATCTGATACGTAATAAGGCTGAAATTCATAAATCCAACAATAAGGCTTGATACCGAAAATCGGAAGTTGCACCTATAAGAATTCCACAAATAATGAGACCAGACTCTTAATGGTTTCAGATAAATTCTGAAACAAAATACCTACAAGACCAGACAAGTAGCAAAATAAAAGTATCTGCCTGCGGGCTCAGACAGAATATGAATTGGAGTATGTTTAATTTTAATTCAGGAGGAGGCTTTTGTTTTTCATTTAAGATTGGAAAAAGCCAGTCTGTGTTCTCTTTTCAAGTCTGCTCTCCTGACTCTGAAGCTCATGAGGCAGCCTCCAGCTCAAGAGATGACAAACGTAGCAGGGTAGGTAAAGCACAAGCACTCATAATAAAATCTCTCCTACTTATCACCATCTCTCTCCAGGTTTTAGCTAGATTTTGACAGTCATGAAAAACCTCTACTCATAGTGATGGTATTTTTGTGTGTGTTCTAGATTAAGTCTACAAACTTCTTTCAGAGTGGCACACAGTAAACCGAGATCTTCATCAAAACCAATTCAAGTATCTATTTTTAAAGGGAGTAACATAGTGGAGCAAGAAGTACATTGTATTTTCTAAGCACGATTTCTGAAGTCAGAAATACACATTTTGACTTAAATATTGAGTTCAATTTACCTGTACTGATGCACAGAGTGCAGAAAACGTTAATATTTATTATTACTATATGAGATGAACGCTATGTATTTGCAGATGTACACTCAAGTGCTCTGCCATTACTTTATACAATTCAAGCATGCAAACTTTGCTTGGTAAATATTTGCCCCAGCATGTTCATATTTGCCTGAGCACATTTAATAGGCGTCATTGCTTTCAGAAGCTTCTTTAACATTCCCAATAAAGCAACCATCTTTAGAAACCAAATGAAAACCACACAAATATGATAGCATTCAGGTTGAGAACTAGATCCTTCAGCCCAAGGCCCTTTCATCTGCAAGGCGTCAAGATTCTGAAATGAGATACCCACATGCAAAAACTATTACCATGCAAAACTTACACCACAGTATTTCAGGCCAGATCCCACACTGGGAAATTTCCTCCCTAAACCCGCCCCCCAAGCCGTGCCACCCCCATCACAAGCAGTCCAAACTACTGACACATCAGGCAAAAACAGAATAAAAAGCACAGCAAACAGATTAGGCAGCTGTTTTCATTTCCAGTGATAATACACAACCAGCAATTGCTTAGGTAGGTCACAGCCTCCAGGCATCCCACGCTGCCTTCCTTACTCTGTGGTATTCTCCTCCTACCTCCACACACTCATCCTGGAGTGCACGTGTTTCCCTCGTGGTTTTTAGGGAGCTGAGACCTTTACAAAGCCTGTGGAACACCTATGGACACTTCCCAAAGAGTAACATGGGCCTCAGCAGAAAGGTGAAGGCTCCTTCTGAAGAGGATTAAGACAACCTTGAGCATGAAATATTACTCTTCAGTGGCACCTCTGACATTTTTCTAGTCTGATAAGAGCTCCATCAGGCCTACAGCCTTCAAGGTGGTCTTGGTTGTTTATCCTTCTTCTGGATCTGGGGATTACAGCCCTAACAGCTCCAGCAGGGCTAAATAAATTCAGCACCTTTAGGTCTTCTCCTTGGACCTGTGAGCTGTGGTGACTGAAGTGATCATATTAGCCTACATAACTGGGGTAGTTTTTTATGTCAACAACAGGACAAAGAATGACTAAAGTGTGGCTTTATAGGGGCATTTAAAGGGAAATGCCAAAACAAGGATGAGAGAAGAGTCTATTGAAAACCAGGCCTAATTACTTCTGGTATTCACATGATTGCTTTGTAACATAGTCTTGACATGCATCTTACTTTTGATACATGGTTTGTTTTTAGGATGCTATCAGCTTCTGGAGACTTTTAAAAAAAATATTACTCTCTGTTGGTCCTCCAGGCTTTTTTACCCATTCATAATTCTTGCTCCCAGTGCTCCAGCACTTTGCCACTCTTACCATCACCCACCACCACCAAACCTAGCTAGAGAACTCAACAGGGCTGGTAGTAAAATAAAATAATACTAAGGAAATTATTGATTACTATATTCTAAATATCAACTAGGAAATGAGACAATCTGAAGCTGCTGGGTATCTTCCTATGGCATTTGACAAAGCAGTCCCTGCTTAAATTATTAACTTATATTCACCTAGCAAACCACACAAACAAAAGAAACACACCCTTCATGTAATACTGTGAACAATCCCCTTACAAAGAGCTTTGCTTAAGGAGACTCCACAAGGAATCCAGTTATTTCCTGCCCAACCACCTTGCAGACAGTGATTATAAACTGCTGTTTCAGATCCCTTGTCACCTTGCAAAATTGTGGTTTACGGGATTATTCCAGAGCGGAGATGTCAGGAACTCTTCTTAGCTCTTGTTTTTGGGAACATAACATTTAGCACCTTCTTTGGGCTTCCAGAAACAGACAGAAAAAAGCCCTTAAATTGCATAAGGTCAACATATGCATTTCCAGAAGGCCAGAGAACTGACCTGGCTAAACAGACTGTGCTGCACTGAACCTGTGTGTGTAGGCAGACTTTGTTAGCCTTGGCTCATGCTGACTTGCCTTAGTGGAATTCAGTCTCCACATTATTTCAGACAGGTCTTCATTCTACTGGTTGCACAATCTGTTTCTTTGGAATCTCCTCCTCACAAGTGTCTTGAAATGAAATACACATGGATACACCTAATTCACATCCACAGTTAGTCAGGCCACAAGCTCACCACAAAGCTAACAGAATCTCTGCTTTTTGGGGAGGCTTGAAGCCAAATCAAGAGCACAAAGCTACTGGCAGACTCCTCTTCAGTCAATTTCCTAGTTAAAAAAAAGTAATATTAAATGTACTTCCCACAGTTTCCTTAGTAAAAGTCTGTTTTTCCTCTTCTTGGCAAGCCATTTTCTTCTCAAATATTTAGCCAATGTTCAAATCTGCTAACTCAAGGCAACTGAGCAGCCATTAAAGAACCACCATAAAAAAACTACCTGAAAAATTAGAAGACAAGACAGACAACCTGGACACAGAGCCAGAATGGCCAAACTACTCAGGAAAAAAGACACTGACAGCCTATGAAAAAGAGAATGACAGTAAAACATGTGAATCACACACAAGCTGCCTGAAAAAGAATCCACTATTTGCCAAATAAAAACAATGCCTCCATTTTTCACAAAAATAAATAACTAAGGTAGCACTTTGGCAAAGTACCTTCTGAAAGTAGTTCCATAGCAGCTGAAGTACAGGCTAGAAAGGAGGGATGCCTTCATGAATCAAGGTTTAGAGGACAAAACTTGGCCTAGTGAGTGGACTAACCTAATCAACCATACCTGCTAGAGGTTTAAGTTACATGAGGAAAGTGTTGATTACTGAACTAGTGTACAGTAACAAAGCTTTCCATCTGTGCTCTATATAAATGAACCACATACTGGGAGAAGAACAAAGGTCAAACCTATTTAGCTGTACTGCAAAGATTTTTATCAAGCATGGTGAAGCTAAATACAGTATCTTTCCTATCCAAAGGTTTTCTTTCATACCCAAGACGCATCCAGCTTCCTTTGGCTTCAGATCATAGCTCCACGTGTTATTGTGGAATTTATTTATTTAGTTGCCTTCCACATTATTGATCAATATTTATATTACATATTGGTCAAAGCCTTTTAATTTGTTCAGCTCAAATAAATGTTGCCTTCATTATTCTTGCCTTCAGTCAGCCTCTTTTGAATTAATTAATTTATTTCTAAGTCTTTTAAGAGAATGAAAAATGTTCTTAATTGTTATGACATAATGCCCCTGTACTGATGACAAAAAGGTTATCAATTTTAAAATGACCTCTATAACAGCAGAGAACAGAGAAACCACTTTACTGAAAACCTTTCACATTGTGATACAAATGATAATTCACTCACAGTAAGGGCCATTGCCCTGTGAATAACTGGAATGCTACACTGAACAACAAGAGCACTAAGGCTTCTTAAATCACAAGATCTGGGAAATATATTCCTCATTCACTGAATAACAATGGATGCATTATATTTAGTTTTAGACATTTGATTCTTATCTCTTCAACAAAAAGCCTTCTAAACTGATGGCTGTAGGCAGAGCCACATGCTGTAGGTGTACCACCGGTCCATGTAGAAACCCTACAGATGGCACAAAGCTGGAGAGGGAATGGCAGCAATTTTTGGAGGCTATGCTGTACAAATGGGATTGGAAACCCAACTAATACTGAAACAGAAGCCCTACAGGCACAGTAGACAGCTTAATCTTCAAGTAAAAATTTCTTCAAAAATATGAATTGATTCCATTTAATTTCAAATAACTGGATGGGTCACTGTGTGGCAAAGAAACATAATCCATCTGCTCATTAACTCAGGAAGAAAGGGAAATTTAGCACAGCAAAAGCCCTAGAATTTATCACCTAAAAGATGAAAAAAAGTGAGTCATAGCAAATTTAAATAAAGTCAGAAACACCACACACACATTGTCCACAGAAACACCACTGTGACCAACAAATCAATTATGTATGTGAGTATATTAATAACAAAGTCTGTACCTTTGTGACGTGTTTGATCGAACCAACTGTGAGGTTTCTTCGATGATGTTTTGTGCCTGGGAGATCCCAGAGGTGATCCAGCACAGCCTCTCCTTCTTCTAGCACATATTTTCGACCCTGGAACTTTGGTTTCTCATAAAAAATCCAACTGCAATAACGATAAAATGAACTGAGTTGTTGCTGGTAGGGCACATCTGATGGAAAGCCCAGGAATAAGCTCTCCTTATCAAGCCAACTCTCACATCTTTCTTATGCTGTCCCTCAGTAGTCATATTCACTTCAGCGTTGAAAAGTAAAATACACAGTTCTCCTCCAGGACAAAATATAAAATAAAAATACAGCTAAACCACACAGATACTATGCAAGGCATAAAATATACTAATAATGGCATTCAGCATTTCTTAGGATGTGAAAGAAATGTATGCAAAACCACACCAGGCTGCCTCCAAACTGCATAAAAGTGACGTGCATTGTTACTGTGGCTGACAGTCAGAAACATTCCCTATAAGCTCCAGCAATTAAATCCCAGTGCAACAACTGACATGGACCCGGCCCACCTTCTCAAAGCAAACTGAGAAACACTTGCAAACTTAAAGGTATTTGTATATGTCCTTCTGCATCCACATTCCTTTAAATGCCACATTAAAATCAGCAGCTGAGAATGTTCATTTGATGGTCCTTTTGCAACAGCTACTGTATAATGAACCTGAACTGTAAAAACCCACCAGTTTCCTTGGCATACACGTGCTTCATAAAAATACAAGAGAAAAACACATGCAGTCTTTTGGAAAGAGTCTATTTAAACATGACCTGGATTGCTTACCATCCTCTAATTATCCTAAGTAATGTTCCAACGGGAAAGATCCACGATGAGGCATCTGGCACATCAGAATGAATTTCTTGTTTACTTTTCTTGCCATAAATATCATAAATAATAATCTGGAACAATACACAGTGCATGTGAATGAGGGCTCATTTCAACACAAAGCACAGACAGTTATTTTTTGCTTGCAATTTGTGCCCACTCAGCTGAGAGGGTTTTATGAAACACTCTACTGAATGAAAACAAAAATTGCTGAGTACAGTAAAATTACTAGTGGCAGGATTTTAAATAATATATTCTCACTATTAGCATGTGCAAGCATATGCTAATAATACATAAAAATATATAAAATTGGACCAGTAACTTCAGATGCTTTCCATTCAAAAATTCCGGTATGACAAATTATTTCATGTATCATATTGATTTATGGGACACAAACTCTGCTTACCTTTCCTGGTCTTGGATTGTATTTGAGACTTGCCCTGTCAATGAGGTTCTGAAATTAAAAGGACATGGTAAACAACCATTAACACCTAAAAAACCAGTGGCACAAAGCACAAGCAGATTATTCTGGGTCCACTATTCCTACACATGTACAGAGCTGTCATTATCAGAAACCACCAAGATTTGTTTCACTGCCATTCAGAGTTGGTGCAAATTGTGTAACAGAGTCAATCAGCAGAAAGCAGCATGTGCTGGAAAGGAAAAACTGTTATGGGAGTTATAACCTTTACAAATTTATTACCTTTTCCCTGCCAATAATACACTGCATTTCTTAACAGAGATAAAAACAAAAGATACCTCTAACAAAGACTGGACTATTCCCAACATTGTGGAAAGACTTCAGTTACACATTTGGCCTATGTGGCACTTTCAAATTCTAAACATGGGAAGAACTGCTTCTATACCCTCATTTGCCATTGCTTTAAGTAAACTAAATAAAGAAATGTTAGCCTATGGAAGTAGCTATTTTATTTACTTGCTAACCGAGCTATAGCTTGTAGAAGACACTGTGATGAAACAAAGAGCCCAGTAAGCTGATATTTATATATTTTTTTAGACAAGATAGCTCTATTAATCTCAGAAGTAAAAGAAATAAAAGAACAATTTTCATATAAAAGGCACTTCCATCATCTTCAGGTTGAAAAGTCCTTAACATGGAGAAGCCTGTCTTATGCTATTATAGAGACTTGTTATTATGCATATTTCCCTGTTATATTTTCTGTTCACATATTCTGTTTTACAGTCACTTTCACCTGTGTGCTGAACCAAGCCTGTTATCTTTTAAAAGTTATTTTATCAGAAGACTTTGTTTTAAACTATGACATTAAAAAGCCTAATAACTTCTGATAAAAACTTTTGATTATTTTTATGATTGAAAGAGGAAAACTTAATTAAAAGGCAGCAAGGAGAATAGGGAGACAGCAACTCTGAATTTGGGCTAATCACTCTGATTATAAATATTATAATCATTATAGACATCATGACATCTTACCGCTGACAATTCTCCCAGTTTTGGCATGGTGTTGTCTTGAGACCAATGAATCTTTGGCTGCAGCATGTCCTGCAGCATGCTTCCAAACCTGGTCCCCTTTTCAGAAGAGCTCTTGCTGGCAGATTTCAAATACTGATAGTACACACTTGTGGGAGGATGTGTTAGAGCAGCATCAGCTTTCTCTGGGACTGGTTTACAAGGTGTTTGACTGGGAGAAGCCACATCTGGAAACTGTTCTGGTTGCTCCTGTGAGTCAAGCTGTTCTTTGGAAAGAAGAAATGATTGTTCAGGAAGCAAAGATCTACTTTGGTCATTTGATTGGAGAGTTGCTTTAAAATTCCCTCTCCACTGACTGGGAAGAGTGTTGTCTTCTCCCTCAACATCAAGAATATTTTCTTCATCCTCTTCCTCCTCTTCGTCCTCCTCGTCTTCCTCCTCTTTGCTGAAACGAGCGGTGAACTGCAGGCGCTCGGACACGCACTGGAGAAGGGAAAGCACAGAGGCATGGTCAGAGCTGTCCTTGGAGACTCCCCCGGGGCGGCTTTCCGGCGACACGTCCGTGGAAGGCGGGTCTTCCTGGGAGCTGTCGTCCTCATAGATGGGAGACAGGGAGAAGGGATAAACCCGGTAGCGCTTGGCCTCCACGCTCAGGAACGACTCTGAGCCGCGGCTCTCTGCTGCTTCCTTCACCTTGTGGTCCTGCCCATAAGGACAGGCTGACTCCTGCTTGCTCTTTGCTCTGTCACACAGCAGATGATCTACATCATCTGGAGGCAAATCGGGAGGGGAGAGCGAACCAGTTTGCATAGCATCAGTCGAGACAGATTTGTTCTCCGTTTGAAGAGCACCTTCGTAAATGATGGTAAAAGAACTGTTTTCCCACTGTTCAATCAGTGGAGAAGAGGCCAAAAGGTCTGTTGGTTCCTTCATGTCATTGCTGCAGTCCAGGCCATTTTCTTCAAGCTGATCGTTTCTCTCTGTGTCTTGGGCCTTCGTTTGTGCCTGCTTCAGATTCTCGTTATTTTGGGCAAAGACTGTGCTGAAGCAGTGCTTCCCTCCACTGCCCTCTCCAGTGACACACAGTTCAGGTACCATGGACTGTGCATCTAATCCAGCATTAACCTCTGCTCTCTCACTTGCCCCTTCTGCTGGTTCCTCTTTACTCTCCCCTGCCTTTGAATTTTGTAAGGTTGCTTTGACTTGTACAGGTACTATTTCTGCAGCCTCTTTCCCACAATGTTTGTCCTCTGCATTGCTTTCCAGAGACATCTGAGGGCCGTTTTTATCTCTGGATTCACTCTGCATGCCAATACATTCCTCACCAGACATAAAAGATGACAAATTAACATTTACAGTTGGCAGCAGTGTGCACTCTGGCATATTTGTATTATTGCATGAACCTTTCAACTGCAATGACAAAAGCATTTCTTCAGCCACAGTAGCATCTCTGTCTATAAAATGTAAAGATCCATCACATTTTCTACTCGTTGCTGATACTTTGTCACACGTTTCTGCTGCAGCCAGATGGTCACACCCCTTTCCATTGTGCATCTCCTTTGCTGGTGCCATAAGATCTGATTCTGGCCTTGCTAAACTGTCAGTGGGAAGAAATCCATTTGTTTGACAAGAAATTGCATTATTGGTTATATTTTCGTCTCTTTGGGGCCAATCTATGCCATTTTCCACACTATTTGGAAGCAAAGGAGGACCTGAGCAATCTGCCTTTTCACAGTTTACAGTTACAGTCAGACTTTCATTCATCTCTGTTGGTTCCCCTTCGTTGGCAGGAAACTTCACATCCAGATTTAAAGTCTTTGGCATTTCAGCCTCAGGGTTAGGCTGAACCTTTTCAGAAGGCCTTTTCCCCTCAGTGCCTCGCTGCTGACTGGATGCCAGTTTTTGTATGGCTGCGTTGATGACTTCATCAACTGTTTCTTTTGCTTTTAGTGCTAGTGCCCTATGTAGGTCAATTTTATCAGGGAGGCAAGAGACTATCTTTTCATGTTGATTATTTGTATCCACTCTTTCATTTCCTGTAAACGAAGACGAGCCTGCTCCACTGGGCTCGTTAAAATCTTTTAATGATTGCACAGCTGACTGGATTTCTTCTGCTGCCAGCTGCACAGTTTCAGCCTTCTGATACCTTGCAATATCTGTGTTTATTTGGTGGCAGACACCAAGGCCTTCTTTTGCTATTTCTTCTGTAGCCAAGTGTAAAACTGAGTCCACTATTTCCTCAGCTTTCTTAAACAAAACAGCAGCATCTTGGAAAGAAGAATATTTTTGTCCCTTCACATGGGTATCTCCCCATTCTTCCCCAGTACAGAGTCGGTTTGCCTCTGCAGCTCCGTGGCTGGAAGAATTACTGTTCCCCTGAGCAATGCCAGACATCTCCAAGGCAGGAACAGAAAGGTTGGAGGCTTCTCTGGATCCCGGAGTAGGAGAAGCGGGCCTGGGGATGCAAACAACCCCTGTACCTACACTATCAGCAGAGCTATCAAGCATAGGTGAAGTAATCCCAGGTTTCAGAGAACCTGCTGTGCACAAAGTCCTCAGGTGTGCTGAGCAAGGTGGCCCGTCGGTCATCCTATCCATAGGAATTCTACTAGACTCTGCAGCTGGAAAAATAAGGCTATCCTGTTCAGAAGCAGCAATCTGGCCATTTTCAGAGTTAGGCAGTATTTTTCCTTGTTTGTCAGATGAACAATCAATTACTGTGGGTGATATCCTAGGTTTATTGCTGTTTTCCTTCTTGGAAGAAAAATTAATACACCTATTTCCAGAAAGAGGCAGAAATTCAGAAATTAAGTCTACATTGTCTTTTTCACAGCTGAAAGCAGAATGGTTGGTCAAAGGCTTTCCTTCAGATCTCAAGGCAGAACGAGAAACTGTCAGATTTTTTTCCTGTGACTTAGAAACATGAGATGCAAGTTCTAAGGTGCAATCTTCACATTCAGAAGTATCAACCTCAGTCATACCAGTCTTGGCTGTTTTAGGAGCAGCAGGAATTCGATCATCTGTCCTGTCAGTGGCCATTAAAGGGCAAAGTGCAGTGTTATCCTCTGCAAGTGTAACCAGTGTCTTGTCAGGAATGTCTTGAACGGTTTCAAGAGAAACAGAACCATGGTTGTGGACAGGAATAGAGTTTTTTGAGAGGCTCATATCTACAGGCTCAAAGGATTTGCTCTTCTCATGCTCAAGATCAGGACTAGAAAGTGTCTCTCTGGCATCTTTCACACTGACTTCTCTTTTTCCTATATTTTTGAACTTAGGATGAAGAGAAGATGAACAACAGCCTCCAGTTTCAAAAGCAGACTCGCAGGTTAGAGGTGCTGTCAGCTCATCAAAGTTGGTTTTCACACTTTGACACCCATGCACACACGGTGACATGTTGGCAAGGTTTTCCACTGCAACCTCAGATAAAACCTTCTTTGTTTCCACACCCTCTGTTTCCAGACAAGGAAAACCAGTCTGCTGTGTGGCAGTTTCTTTAGAATTCTCCACGTGGATTAACTTGTGACCATTTGGTAGACGCATTGCTTTCCTAAACTCACTCAGTTCTTCATTGCAAGTCCCCCCACCCATGACTGTGCCTTTATCATGTCCAATAGATGACAGTGAAGTAGCTGGATTACCCGTGGCCATGCACTTCCTTCCTTTGGATTCCATGCTAAGTGAAGTAGATATTTGTTCATTAAAAGGAAAAGGAACAGTAGCAGGCAAGTTCTGCAGATTTTGCTCCCTTTCTACAGCTGCCACAATTTTCTGTGTATCACTTTTTCTGGGATCACTATCTTTGTTGGCACTCCTGGCATGCTGATCTGCTTGCTGCTGAAATGTAGTGGTACTGAAATGAAGCCTCTGGACATCCAATGGTTGCTCTGAGTGATTATCCACTTGACGATTACAGCAAAATTCTCCCTTACCCACCTGCAGTTCTTCATTAACTGTCTTACTTTTTGACTTGGGTGAATGTAAACCATCATCCTGTATTTCTTTTGGAGATTCCTTGCTAGCTGCTTTACTACAATAATTTTCTTTATCAAAGTTAGAAGTGGCATTTTTGTCTGCCTGAAACAGAGCTCCTTCTTCTCCCAGCAGTCCATCTTCTTTTCCAACCAAATCGTTTGCAGAATTCACTTTAAGGGAATGAGTAATCTGGGAAGTGGAATTGGTCAGGATCCCACTGTTCCTACTACTGACTGGCAATAATGAATCTAGTGAATACGTCCTTTTAACTTTTGCTGCAGCTAAAGCAGGTGTATTGCCTAGGTCCAACTCATGACACGACCCAGTGGATGAAGTTGTGGCCTTTGCAGTTATTTCATGTTTACTTCTACCCAAGCGATGCTGAGCTTTACCAGGCTGTTTGCTTCCCCTTCCAGCTGCAGAAGAATTCAACACGGCGTCATCTTCGTGATCTTTACCCTCATCTTTTCCATTTTCTTCTATTCGGCACCCTGATTCCAGAGGGAGAGCTGTTTGGACTTCTCCATTTTCTTTGACCGTTGAAGCATTTCCGTTCTCAGGACTTTTTTCTCCCTTTCCAGTCATCTCTGACTGACTCCTCAGGAGCTGCCTGATCCTCGCAGAGCCTCGATACGTCGCGTAAGTGACCGCGGGCGCTTCTGGCTTGCGTCGCGTGTGCCTGTAACGAGGATCACCAACGTCAGCAAAGGCAGACAATCCAAACAGCTGGCATGATAATAAAGCTTAGCACTAACTGTAGATGATGGAAAATACTGTTTTCCTCCACAGGTTAGCACAAACTGTAGGCTGCACTCAACACTATTTTCCTCCTTCTTCTGTTTGCATGACACATGATACAACCACCACCTTTTACCAAAAAAGCCAACTTAAACTATAAGCAAAAAAGTAGATGTTGCCCTAACCAACTTCCCTCACTTATTTTCTACCAGATAAAGGAATTACTATTTACAAATGCCACTGCAAGTCAACAGTTGCAGTGACAGAAATAATCACACTGTTTTGAAGATGTTCTATCCTACTAAAGCAGGCCCGTGCATTAAAACTGAAGACAATTTGCTTCACTAATGTTCATTAAAATATCGAATTGAAATTTAAACTTTCACCCAAGCTCTCAACATATGGTTAAGAAACAGGATGAGGAGAAACAAAACATGTGGGAAAAAAAGGAAGTATACAACAGGGGATGCTTTTTTGAATCACAGGGTAGTAAAGAAAGAGATTGAATGGAGAATGGTAAGACTGAAGACTGTGGGAATGCTGGAAGGAATACCAAAATGGGAAAACTAGAAATGGGACAAGGAATCGGTAGATCTAGCCATTCATCAGTCTCAAATTTAGCAGCAAAAAACAGTGAATGCAAAAACTAAGAAATGAAAGAATCACCACAGTGGAATTGTGAACCTGATCCTTCTCTGCTCTTTCTGATCATGCTAAGAATAAATTCAGAGCCTGTCACTTTCAATTTTCTGAAGAAGTAGTTTTTCTTCTTTCTTAAAACTAGGAGACTTCACAAATGCTCACCTTTCTTTCAAGTGCTTCTCTCTTTTCCCCCCTATTTTTTCGCCTGTTAAAGAATTCTTGCAAAAATCAGTCACTGTCAGCTTTGCCACTCTTCACCTTAAGACAAAGTATTTGCTCAGACTAGGCTTAAACTCCCTTCTGCCTCAGCCTCCATGTAAACTAAGAAGAAACCCTTTCAAAGTCTGCCCTATATCTGCTCATCCAGTGAATGGCTGGAATTAGCCATTCAGCTGTCTGGAAAATTGCCATACCCATTTCAGAAGAGTCTCTTGGGCAAAAATAACATTAAAAAAAAAGGTGTTGGCTAAGATTTTGATTTCTAATATAAAAGCATTGCAATATATAAAAATAGCTTAATAGCTTTTAAAAGCTCTTTGCACCTTCCCATTAGTTCAATTTGTTACAGCTCTAGAGTTGAGAACAAATAATTTAAGTGAGAAATAAAAAATGAATTTACTAAGGAAACTGAAATATTTGAGTATCATTGAGTAGCTGTAACTTCAAATCTTGTCTGTATGCGTTATGAGTATATATTCTCTCAAAAGATATAGAAGAATATAAAAATTGAGTGGATTCACCAGTCTAAAAATAGAAACTCTTTTCCATCAAGATTTAAGAGGCCAAGATTCTTACTTCAATATTTATTTTGAAGAGGGAACTTAATGCTATTTAAAATCACAAGTAAACTTCCTCCTTGTGGAGTACTTGGAAACGAAAAGAGTGCAAGTGAACTAAAAGTGAAATTATTCATATTCATAAACATTTACAGGGAGACATAAACAGTCATTTGTATGCATGTTTTACATTGTCAGGTACCTTTAGGCCAATGCCAAAATACATTAATATGGGAATTCAGACTTTGTGAGAACTTGAAAATGAAGTTTGTATTGGGATTAAATTCAGTGTAATCACTGATGAAGGCTACAGCAGAATCTCAACATAGGATGTTTGTTGGCCACGTATACTAAGTCACAGAGGAAACAGGAAAGTCGTGTATAAATAGCTCATCTCCCAAGCACTTGCCAAGTTGGATGCCTACATTTAGTCTTCCACAGCACCAGTTTGGTTTCCAGAGATCCCAGCAGTGGTAGCTGCTAAACATCACACACTGCATTTGTTACAATGGCTGACTTCAGGATCCACACCCCTCCAAAGGAACACGCACATTTCTGAGTGGAAAAAACCCAACACACAGTGGGGAAAAGAGTAGTAAAAAAAAAAAAAAAATCATTATTTCCCACTTTTTCACAGAAAACTTTCTTCTACGTTAGAAAATACTTTCTAAAACTCCAGAGACCCTAAAAGTGTCAGGGGAAGGATCTGCTGAGTTCTACAGTGCAGATATTTACTCAGCATCAGTCATAGTCAAACTAAAAATAAGTCTTAAGAATGTAAGACCTGATCATGCTCTTATTCAGAATTAACCTTCCTGAGTAACCTTTCCTGCTTTAAATAAACACTATTAAGCTTTTACAAACTCCATCAGCTCTTCTATACTTTGGCCAACCTCAAAAATAAAAGTTGGCCTACAAGCATCCCGAATCCAGATGAAATTTCTTTTAAGAAAACAAGCAGAACACATATTGGCACCATTTATTAAAAAGAAAAAAAATTATGGAATCTTGAATGGATAAACTGTAATGATATATGTTTAAAATGAGCACATTAATGGTATTGCAAGATGTCAAACACTCATTTCCACCAAGGCATGACTTTGAATAAACAGCTTGACAAACAATTAACTTTTACAGAGCGTCTTTCATTTTGTGGTTGATATTTTGTGTGATATACAGTGGGGAGAATCCAGATTTATGTATAAACATGTGGGCAGAACCAATGCTCCAGAAGAAACCTGGAACACATCTTTCTATTCGTCTCCCATACCCAACTTTGCCTTCAAATTTTTCATGTGAACTCAGCAATTCTGAAACCCAAAGCATCCAGATATGAGATGAACAGGTCAATTCTACAAAAAGGATGACAAGGAGAACCCAGCAAGACTGAGTTCCATATTTACACTGATTTGAGCCACAGATCCCTCCCAATCATTATTTACTACACATGGTCAGACAAAATAAATGTATCCAGAAGGTTTTTTTTTGCCTATGTGGCGACCTTTATCGTTCCTCCCAATTCTTTTTGCTCTCTGTTTGTCTTCTGAGGGGATTTTATGCTCCGATTGATCAATTTGAAGTCTGAGCAAGACTCCAAGCAATTTGCCCTTTGGAGCACCGTGCACAAACCCAATCCTGATGAGCACTGGCTCCAGCCCTGCTTCAGCTGCAGAGCCTCAGCCTGTGCCAGTGTCTCCCAACATGCAGATTTCCAGACTTGACTCTACCAAGATTTTCAGCAGTGAAAGCTGTTTTAAAACAGAACCAACCTTTCCTCCACAGAATAGGCAACTTCAGGATCTGTAACCTTTGCTAAAGAATTTGCTGCTCAGCATATTATAAAAAATTTTGCCAGCAGACCCTTTTAGTCCTAATGCATTTACTTTTCGAGCACATGGAAGCATATTCATCCTGAATGCTCCCATGCAACAACAAGACTTTTAAAAAATGAAAGCCCATGTTCCTATGTGGCACCAGCAATTCAGCTGTAAGTCTTATGAAACAAATTTAGAAGCAGGCTGTGTCACAAAAAAAAAAAATCCTCTGAAAGTGTCACTGGAGACTTGTTTCATTTCTGATCACCAAAAGAATGTGTCAGTTCAGAACTTACCTTAAAAACTCTTTGCAAAAATTTTTTTTCAACTCATATGAGGATGCAGATGAAAGCCTGATTATACAAAGAATCCAGTGTGCATTCTGTCACATATTTCAAATACTTGGAGATTCCTTCTTTCCTGTCCTCACAGGAAGCTATTCAATTCCCTATAAAGCCTTAAATCAGTTCCACAAAAGACTTTGACAGCAACAAGAGAGGGTGTCAACATGAGTTATGTTAAATTTGTCAAAAGTAGGTGCTCGTAGATATTTCTTCTATTGTGAAAAAGTTAAAGGGGGATTAACTCAAGGAAGAGAGGGGAACATCTTCTGACATCTTTTATGACAGACATCTCGTGTAACTTGCCCAGAAGTGGCAGTAGTTATAAAACAGCCTTGTTGATTTTGAAGCCCTGAAGCAGAAAGGAACCCACTACCTTGGATGCCTCATTTCACTGTGTCCATAAAGAACACACCATTTGTAGTTTGCAGTTTGCAGAGCTGGCAATCCCTCCAACCCTCCTGTTTGTATCATGCAACAATGCAGAAAGCAGACAGCCCTAAACATTTTCCAAAAAGATGGAGGGACATCACACAGCCTGAAGGAGCATCTCAGAGCCCCAGGCAGCACAGTTCACCTGCACAGCAGGGCACCCATGGCAGCAGCCCTGACACCAGCAGCACTGCTGCCCAGCCTGCAACACCTGCCTGTCCCCAAACATGCCATGGCCAGTTTTTCCTCATACATCACTCTTCCAGATATTTTCTCCACAGCCCAGCAGCCTCCTGCTTTTACAAGCATATCCGTGCATGATCCCCCCAATCTCTTCTCCCAGACCCTGCAGAGGTGGCTACCAGAGAGATCTGCAGGCTACAGGCTGGAAACCACTGATCTAGACCAGTATGCCTCTTGTGGTTCCTGTCTACCACTCTTTGAGTATTTTTAAATTATGCCATTGTTTATTTTAATTTTTTTCCACTTAGCTTTTATTCCCCTAAATACTTAACGGACAACTTCTAAAAAAATTATGTTAAGGCACTTCATCTGGAAACAACTGCCTTAAAGTCACTTCGAAAAACCTTTTGGTGGAATCCAACTTACCCAGCCAGCTGGTTTCTATGCTCATGTAAGATATTCATAAATGGGAAAAATGAAAGACTTGCTGGAAAAAAGTCACTGTGGGCTAACTGAATAGTTGCCATACACAACTTAGATGAAAGAAAACAATTTTTTAGCCAGAGGGGATAGCTTCATGATTTAAATCTGCAGTCTGAAGTACTTAGTGTCCTGGGACGTCACAATGTATATTTGAAAAGGTCAAAAGTTTGGTTGAACAAAGTGATTTACACACAGTTGATTCTGCAGGAAATTTCAAAGCTAATGTTCCATAAGGGCAATTAAGAGTCAATGACAATTTTAATAAAAGCAAACACAGTCTCTGTGACCTCGGAAGGAATGTTTTTCCTTCCCTTTGCCCTTTAGGGTAGCACTTCTTGATTATCTTCCACATCTGGGAAGTCCTATTCTTTGAGTCTGAAGGAAGAGAGCACACAGCAAGGCTGACCCAAGACACCAGCAACTGCAGGACCAAGACCAACACAAAGGGCTTGGGATCCCTCCTGGCTCTTCCTTGCCATATTTCCCCAGCACCTGGCAGCAGCCAGCCTTTCTACCCCATACCTCTGGGAAGTCTCACCTCCTACCCCTCCCTTTTCCTCTCTCAAGCAAGAGTGTAGCTTCAGGTGTGGTAAGGAAAGCAAAAGGTTTGACTCAGTTGAATACATTGCACAGCTGAACAATCCTACTAAAAAGAGAGTTCAGTGGAGAAAATGATCCAGTGAATGAATCTTTGACTTAATTAATTCAGCTCAATTTTGCATCACGCATCTGCTAAGAATTACTCTTAAAATAACAAAGTTTCGTTCTTCAGAAACACAAAAATCTTTGCTTTGGCACCAACAAGGACCTTTCCTTCGGAGTACATCCCAGCTCTGGGCAGGCACCCCTCTCTGGCAGGTAGAGAAAGGCTTTGGAGCCCGGATTTCTCCTACAGAGATTCACCACCCCACTGCTGGAATGGGTCTCAGCACAGCACCCACCTTGACAAGGTCTCAGTTCACCCACATGGGCTTGGGCTCTCAGCAAAATTTGAAAGTCTGTGAGAAGTGTTAAAGGGTGTTTTGTTCAAATTAAGATATGGATAGAGATGTGTCAGAAAGGAAAGATTAATGACTAAAGAAGCCCTCTTCTTTAGTGACCTAACACTAAAGCCTTCCACTGGTGTTTGGATATACTCCTGCAATCAGTGCTGGAGGTGTCCCTCCACAGTTCAACCACGGAATCAGAAGGATCCTGATCCTTCCCTGGGATAGCCTTCTAATTTTGGGTGGTATTTGGCTGACCTAGAAGGGTGGAGATACCCACGTAGTTTATACCCCTCTCAAGTGGAAGCAGGTCACTCTCAGCAATGACTCCCTGTCCACCTGAGCGCCAAAAACTGCATTTCCATGGCCAGAAAGCCATCAAAAGATCAACAAATCAACTTCAGCAAATTCAGGAACAGCAGCTTCCCCACTCCTCTACATTATTCCTCAGGAATTACCTGATGAGACTGGAATTGAGTGATTTAATTTCCTCTTGATTTTATTCTTGATTTTCTGCCAAAGGCATCTATAGGGAAAGACGAATGTTGCTGCTACTGACTGATTCAAAACCACAATACACAACAACCCACCAGACAAATTAAGGGCTGTGTTTTGTTATCACCACAAGCCTGCCTCTGACAAGCAACACAAAGGCGAGTTACAAGCTCTGAAACAAACCTCTTAACCAGAATTATGCAAACCTGAAGGATTTTATCAGATGCATTTCTATCAGAGTAAAATAAAAGGGCAGGATTTTCTGACAGTACCAAGGTGGGAAATACTAACTGCTACTACTAATATACATCAGTTAGATGTATAGCAACAGGTTTACTAGACTTAAAAATTAATTAAAAAACCCCCATTCCCTCACAAAACCTAATAATGTATAACACAGTAGAAGTGTAAATGGACTGAAATTTCTTTTTCCTTAAGCCTTCCTCCCTTCTGAATGAAATTGCTTGCAATGCTCTCACTAAATTATTCCTGTACCTGGCTCTTAGTAGGGTGTGAAGTGTAAAAGCATGTTTTGAGCATTTGCTTTTGAAATCACCCCCCTCCCCTCTTCTGCCTACAGTTAGAAAATCCTTGCAGTTGTGGGGTTCAGAGTTCTTTCTCACTTCCAAGTCTACAAGGTTCACAAGGAAGAAGACAGGATCTTAAAATACTTTGTTGAATTGGGGTAGTAGTGTCTTAACCAGGATTACTTCATCAAAACATTTAGAGTAGGTACACCTTTGATATTCCTCTGTTCAGCCATGTTCAGCCATGCAATAAGGCTCCCTGTTGAACTCCAGAACAAGCTGTGCAGTTTCACAAGCACTATTGTTCTGCACACCATTTCCAACATCCACTTATTGTTACTGGATGTTACCAAAGGAAAAAAAAATCTACTAGAAAATAGACAAATGGCAAGCAGTCAACAGAACAGATCTGGGATCATCAGGCTTTGGGGTGGGGGGAAAGGAAAAAAGGAAACCTGTCAAAGTTTTGTCCTCAGTCACCTCCACAAGGTACTACCCATTTCCACCACTGGTATTTTTGAGACAGCAAGGTATGCACTGCAGGAAGTCCATTCTCAGAAATCTTAGAGAAACAGTCTCAATTTTTGAAGCCAAATCGTTGCTTTTTAGTGACAGGCAATATATGTGTAAGTGAAAGAATTTTACGTTATAGGAAAGACAGATAATGGGGCAAAACTGTGTTTTATATTTGTCACCTACTTTATGAAATTGTGATCTCTCTCATGTAGACTTTCAGCAATGAGAAATGAAGTGCATCCCCATTGTTCCATGGTCTTATTTTTATATAATCAGTTAAAGGTTGGCTTTTAACATCATTAAGGAGTGTAAAGACTAAGAGTAAACAAGAAGTTTTTACTTTTATACCCACCAGTCTGCCACAGGGGACTATTCTACACAGAAGTTGCCATCTTACCTAGCTAAGAGGTTTTTCTACAAGTAGCAAATACCCTACTTTGCAATAGCTGCTCCACTTCACTTTGCTTCTTCAAGGCAAAGAAACCTTCAACCATCCCAGAGAAATGGAAGGCTAAGGGATGAAATAGCTGGAGACTTCACCAACCCAATCCTCACCCATCTTCTGTGCTGCAATTACTGCCCACAGTAATTGCTCTCTAGAGACTTTGCCAAATTTATCATGGTTTTGTCTTCTGTGCTCCTCCTTTACCACTTGCCACTGTTGGGATTAAAGGAGCAAAGGCCTTTGAGGTACAAATTACCTCTGAGCCAACGAGCCAGGCTGATGGAGGAATAACATGACCTACACATTTTGTCCCTCACAAACATGTACTCCACAGACTGAGCTCATGAATTCCACTTTCCTTGGCTCAAGGCCTGGAAACTTGAGTCTTTACCAAGTGCCAGACCTCCCACTGAGGGCAAAATTAACCTCAGTTTACAGGTCAGAGCACTCTGATATGCTTGTATTTCACAAAATATTGCTTTAAGGATATGAGGAGAACGAGGTTGACTGAGTAGAGGCATCTGAGACCGTTTTAAATCTGAAAGGTTGTTTGGTTTAGGCTATTTTTTTTTAAACAACTCTAATGGGGATTATGCAATCTAACAACCATCCCTCTTCCACTTATCATTGCAGCCTCCTCACTAACCACAGGCAATCTCTAATGCAATATTTCACTGTAGTTTAGAATTAACAAATTCATTTACATCTTCCTCATGACAAAGGAAACTGCTGTAAGATTAATAATGCAGTGGTCTTAAGGATTTGTAAAGCTCTCTGCTGTATCTTGCCTCTACAGGAAATGCTAAAATTGCAATTTAATGTACCAATCAATGGAATCAATAGTACCTTTGACTTTACACGGCTCACTAGCACGTTTCCTGTGACTTTTAGGACTCAGTCTTCAAGGGATGAGGTTCACATCATCTTTTCTCTTCATGGTTTCCACACCTTCCTGTTGCTTTGTGCTACATTTTTCCCCCTTTCCCCACCAACGAGACTCTTTAGCCAACCAGCAGCAACCAAGAGCATTTTTACAGTTTAACTATGCTAATTGAATACCAGCTAGTTAATGTTTCCTAAAGAAACCAGTTACTACTGGAAGGAATAAACTACTCTACATCCTTTAAACTTTTATAAACTAACAGACAACAAACCCAGCATAACCACTTCCATAAAAGAAAAAAAGAGTTATCCTTGATTCAAAGTTTTAAAAAGGTAAACAGTGCAAACCTCTGCTTCCCCACTGTCATTCCAATTTTTCTTTACTAATTGCTTCAGAAGAGCAGTTCACATTGTGTGGTCAGGCAGAGAAAAACATAATTAAAGTTACACAGAGATTGTCTAACTTGTTAGTATCCCAAGCCAAAAAGGGCAGAATGTGCACTGTCCTTTTGAGAATGAGCTTAAAAGGACATGGACTGGTTTAATGTTTGCCCTAATTTACAACAGCTACAATGAAAAAAATACAATTTTTCTTCCATTTAAAAATGTTATTTTCAATGGAAAAACTTTATTCTGTATATAGACCAACTTACCCTTACCTCCAAACCAGCAACACACATTCTTACCTGCTTGCCTGGCTGTGAGACATGTGAACTATACTGAAAAAAATCTACATTGGTCTACATAGATTATCCAATAACACAGGACAATGTCAAAAGATGGTCAACTGAAAGAGCCAACTGTAACTTTGACTTCAAGAAAACAAAAATAACTCAAAGACATTTGCACAGAGCAAAGAGGTCACTTCAGTGAGTTAAGACCCACACTTTCCAAACCCTGTAAATTCTTATTAATGCCTTATTTTATTAATCTACCTTTTCCTGAAGAATTCACAAGAAGCAAAGGGAGATTGAGATTCATCTGACCCTGTAAACTGTGCATACAAACTGCTGGACATACTACAGAAACAGCAAACAGCAGCAAGGGACTGATGCAGCAACCCAGCCTGTCCAACAGGTTTTAGGGAATACAGTTTGTTCGGGAACTAGACCCAATAACACCATGCTCCTGGGGCTCTCCAGAGAACAGCTAAAGGGAGGAGAACTTTTCTCCTGCATTGATCAAAGCAGTGGTGGTGCTGAGCTGCAACATGCAGTTTGGATAAAGCCCAGTCAGATGTGAGATACCACAATAAGAGTCTGGGATAAAAACCAGTTGACCACGTCACAGACCAAACCAGAGTGTTCATGAGAACACAACCATTATTACCATTAATTACTGTATTTTGGTGGTGGAAATACAGTTTTAACTTCACCTAAATAGGCAGCACATCCCCTATTCATATCCTGATCAGCCAACTGCATTTATAATATAAAGCTTCAAATTATTATTCTGCTGAATAATAGGTAAGGACAGAGTACTGGAGACATCCTCAGGATGGAAGTGGAATTCAATAAGCAGCTATTTTGGGTGTCTCTGAGCTCCCACGTGGAGATGAAACACTTCACATGCCACCAATAAATATACTGAACACAACTCAAATTAGTTTAAAAAACTTAAAAGAAAAAAAAGGTGTTTCTTCTCAGTCCATTCTGCAATACAAGCAGGAGCACCATGACAGACTAATGGGTTACCCCCAATCACTACTTTCTGCTTATATTTGAAATAAATATTCTGGGCCATATTGAAAGTCTGAGTAATCATTACTTGCAGCCCCATTGCCCACAAACAAGTCCATGTTCTACACACCTATCAGAAATTGGACAGGGACCACAGTAGTTCATACCTAACTCCAAACCTATGCTGTGCTGACCCACATATTGTCAAATTTTCAACATAACAGCTACAAATGGTTTTGGAAAACTAACACCTATGTTTATGACAGTCAGAAAAGGTTTTGTGTTGACCACAGCCAATGTTTTCACTTTTCCACTCTCGAACACACGAAAGTGCCCTTGGCACCAATTTTTTTAAAAAATACTTTTTGCAAACATTAAGAACTGTTAAGAATGGTCCATATTCGGGCTAACTGAAATTGGGTGCTTTATATAACCTTCTTTTCATCACAGGAAAACCCCAAAGAACTAGGGGAAAAAATACCATATCAGCAAAAATCACCAAGTCAATTAAACTAGGAAAGATAATTTAAAAATGAGCAAACCTTACTTGCAGAAGTAAAATTATTTGTCTGCTGAGATATAAAAAAGAAAAACATTCAAACACTTATTTAGGCCATAATAGGGATGGAAATAAGCTCTTTACACTTTTTTTTTGTTAACATATTTGTAAATGCCACATCTAGTCGGGAGACTTTTGAAACACCTTCTTTAAAGTTATATTTTGTTGTAGCTGACTTCTGCCCTCCTCATTTATTTAGGGTACTTGCAACTAGAGTTTTGCACAAGGTCAAGCCAGGGGCACTCCAACCACCCTTAGAAATGACAGACATTTGCCACACAGTCACCAGAACTCGGTCAACACAGTTCTGTGCACACACACACAAACATTAACATATTCAACAATAAATTATAAAACTTACTTTTCTGTATCCGAGGGTTGTTTCCAGCCTCCTTGAAGATCCTGTGAGACATCTTTCCCAACATGATTTAAGATGGCATCATCTTTATTTACAGAATCCTCTTTTATTCTAGCTGTAGGCTCTTCAATCTTTGGATGCTTTGGCTGCGTGTCCTTTGGAAGGGTATTTACGTTCTGTAAATCCTTTTCACATCTGTTGGGTTCATCTTGGAAGGTAGAGGGTTTAGATTCTACCAAAGAAGATTTTGTTGCAATATTAAATAAGCTTCCAAGGAAATGAAAAAAGCCTTCTCGGGGTTGCTTGTCTTTATCTGCTGTTTTGACTCCGGGAGTCAAACTGGGAAGGCTGTTGGCCTTTTTCAGTTCCTCCTGGATTTCAGACTTGCTAAGTTCTTCTGTGGAATGGTTCTTCTCTTCATTTTGGCAAGCCTAGGATAAATACAAAAAGTACACAAAGATGATGTTTCCTGTCATTTTCACACATTCCCAAATTCCTTGATTTTATTTTGCTCCTATGCATTGCATTCCTTTCAGGAGATCTGTCGTTTAGAAAGATCAAAGCCCACTGCTTGCTGTCTTCTCTTTTTGTACTAAATTCTACAAAGTGTGAAAAGGACTACACAGGCTAGAAAATTCCCAAAGCAGCTGCACTGGAAATAAATACAGGACAGATGGCAACAATTGCTTCAACTGGCACAAAAAACATGGGGAAGGAGCAAGGAACAGTATTTCACACTTCAGACTAATCCCCTCAGAGAGCACAGCCTCACAAACAAACCTACATGTGCCTGTGAGAAAAAGTTTTCAGCTTGCAAATCTAGGCAAGAACACCACAGCAAAACACAAACACACCACAGCCTTGTGCACTTCTAAAGAACCAAGGAGAATCAAGAACAGAATTGGGATAAACCAAACTCAACTCACATCCCAGAGGTGAATCCTACCTGCTCTCCTCAGCAACCCCTTTGGCTTTCCTTCAACTGCACAGCTCCATTTCCACGTGGATTTGTTGTCTCCCACAGCTCCACAGTCTCCAGTGCTCAAACTGCCCTCCAGCCAAAGTCCTGCACCTCTGACCTTCTGAACTGCCTATCAGCCCTAGCAGGAGACTGAAATGAATGAGCACCGAGCAAGGCTTCACCTCATTCAAACCACATCTTCATTTCTTCCCGCAGCTGAGCTGAGCATCTGCCCAGAGGCAAGGCAAGCTCGACTCCTCACCAATCTATGCCCTTGAATTCCCCCGGTGTCAGCTCCTCTCGCACATCCAAGGACTGCTGTCCAAGCTCATGTTACTTCTGTCAAGAGCATCTGCCCAGAAGGATGATGCAACTTCACTGGAAGGCTTCAGAAACACCACATGTAAACACATTTTCAGCTTCACAATCTGCAAATGTTTTTTCCCTGGACTAAGGTTTTCTGGGAAGCACCTCCCCCCGCCATCCCCACCCTTAGTAGTGGGTGCCATAGGCCATCACTGCCTATTTTATCTTTACAGTCCAATCCTTTTAATTTCAATTTCTGATCCAACCCAGTTTATTAGAACAGATTAAAGTTATCCCAGCTTTTCTTAGATGAAATCTATCCTGCTCAACAGGAGTGGGAAAGAACATGAACAAAAAGTCCTATGTAAATTTTAGTTGTGTCAACAATGCATTTGGATAAGAGTAATTGTTTCAAATTGGGTAACACCTACCCATCCCATCCACACAGAAAGCTACTATTTCCTCTGAGTGACCAACCTATTTCAACTTGAAGTAACCTTAAAGAAGCCAGTAGGTTTATTTGTGTAATAAGTCATCTAGAACCATGTTAATGATGAAAAAAGTGTTTTAATGAGCTTAATCCTTGGGGAACAGCAATTTCTTAAGAACTTTGAAGATATATTTAGCGATATTGGAGCAGTGGTCTTTAAACTTCAAGCAATATTTTTTCACCTTTTAAATATTGATGCAATGGCTTAATATAAATGATATGCATGTGTTGAAAATGGAATTGTTTATGTGAGGATAGAATTTGAACAGCACTGATTTGTCCTTGAGATAGAACCTCCACTTTCTTCATATAGGCAAGACACTTGTACAACCACATTGAACTTCTAAGTAAACTTTTAAAAGTGGGCCAAGTCAAACTCCAGCCTTTTTTTCGACCCACTTGTGACAAGTCCCACACTGCACTAATCAACAGCTGATGCACCACAAAGGGATGGAGTCACCCCTGCAGTGTCAGGGATTTGCCACTTTACGAGTCACCTCTACCCAAACCCACCCCTGCAAATGAAGATGCCAAAGTGCAGCTTACAGAAGTACCACAGCTCTCTGGCTGCTGTCTCCAGTGTTAGATAAGTAACACAAGAGCCTGGAATGAATCTCTTGAATAATTAACTTTATCTCATAGGAACTCAGTACTTTGCATAAGGAAATACAAAACAGAAACAAGAAAAAAAATTATCTTCCAAAATTTGATAAGTGAATGATTCACCACATCAACTGCAAAGTTCTACTGTGATAGTTTCTTCATGCACTTTGGCTAATACCTCAGCATTCCTCAGTAACAGCTTTTAACTCAACTTTAAGTGAGGGAGGGCATTTCTCCCTTGTTTTGTGATCTGTACCATTCACACAGATATGTCTGATCTAAAAGAGTATCTCAGTGTAGGAAATGCACGCAAATCTTGTTTTTTTCTCTGCACTTATAACCCTTTTAAGCTATAAACATTTATATTAACCATTACAATAACTATGAAGTTAACAACTAGATGCATTAACTATAAAAGAAATCGTTACATTAAAAACTTATTAACAGTTTAGTGTTATGGGGTTTTTTGTTTGTTGTTGTTTTGTTTGGTGGGGTTTAGCCCATTTTTTAAAACCATTTGTACTCAGGAACTAGTGGAGGTTTTTTTTTTTTTCCTATTAGGAGCTGAGACTTCAAATATAGTTAAATCTCAACATGTGAAAGTCTTCTCCGAGCAGCTCTGAGACATAACACTTGTAAAGACTGTGCTGCTTATTTGTGAGCATAATTTATGCCCTGCTTGAAAAGCTGTTTTGTAGTCTCTGCTTCCAGAAACAGAAATCTATTTAGACTTTCCTTCCTCTTTAATCTTCCTTTCTTTACTTAACTTTTGGTAAATCAAAAGAACAGGAAGTTTTAATATGAAAGGGTCCTTCCATACCTTTAACCATAAATAGTGTCTTGCATGAGAAACAGCCACAGAGAACATTTACACTCTGTTTATTTGAAGATATATGTGGATATTAAGTCCTAACACAGAAACTATGCAAATCCTTCCCTCTTCTCTTCAATATAATCAATCCTGCTCTCCATATATTCTCCCTCCTGCTCCACTTTGCCACAACAGACAGCCTGAGCTATTGGTATTTTATCATTTGCACACAAAATCTCAATTCAAAGTCTGAGCCACTGTTTAGGCATGATACAAACAGTACTGCTCCTGCTGCAGATTTTGCAGTTTGTATTTTAAGATGATGCCATATTCAAATTACTGAGATGAAAGCACATGATCTTACTTACTCTAAAGCCTCTGGCACAGCAGGAGCCTTCAGGCACAAGTGCCTGATGAACACACAGTACAGTGGCAATTCCACGAGCCAGTACCACAGAAATTTCACTTATTATTCCCCACATTTCTCTCTGAGTCTGTCTCTGACAGAAGCCCCCGGTAAACATTCAGGAAAAAAAAAGGCAAGGGCATAGGGTATATATAAAGTAATCCCTTCCCTGGTATATCCCACCAGTTTTCAACACTCAGGGCCTTCAGCTGACCTTGACATGGCATATGATTCCATGTCACAATTAAGCTTGAGCAGTTTGATAGTCACAACACTGATAGTCACAACCAGTAATTCTTGTTTTAGCTACACTTCGTGTCATCATTCAAAAAAAACAAATTAAAAAAGTCCTCTTACAGTGTCACAGCAGTCTGAATAGTTTCTCAGGCTTACCAAGCAAACAGTAGTTTCTGGATGGAAACCTACCCGCCAGGTCCCCTTTGAGATCCTTGCTGATGCAAAGAGAAAAATTTTCCTGCTGAAGTGTTGTCTTTCTGCTCCTTTTATAAAGAACTGTCATCAGCCTTCCCCTTGCCTCCCCTTTCCCACTCTCTGTGAGCTTTCCTGCTTGTGACATGCTTCATGAAGCTTTAATTAGCTTTTATTCCTTTGGCAACTCCTTCCTGCAAGTTTCACTGGGCAATCCCTGGGTTACCTGGCCTGACCTTGTAGCTGAACTGAGGCTGGACTGGATGACATCCTGGGGTCCCTTCAACCTGAACTATCTCACATGCCACGAGGCTGGTGTTGAGGGAAGCTTGGCAGAGTGTGAAACAAGATTATGACTTCAGTCAGGTGACTGAGGAGGCCGCAGTGATAAGGGAAGCTGAGTCTGGGCAATGTGGTCCCGCTTTGCTGGAGTGGCTGCTGCACAAAAGCCTGGCAGCTGGGACTCCGAAGACAAGCCCACGATGCCACGTCTCAAGCAGGATTCTCCTCTCAGCTAATTTATTCAGTGCTAGACGAGGTGTGTTTTCCAGGCTGTGATCCACTGCTGGCTGCAGCAGACACACACCCACGGCCTGACTGCAGCTCCACAGGCGGGCACAGGGCTGGCCAGCAGCGTGAGCAATCCCCCGAGGAGCAGCCGGCGGCACGGCAGCTCCCTGGGGAGGGATTGCTTTGCCAGGTTTTCCTCACCTCCCACACCAGCAGGGAACAGCCACCCTCGCAACCACGGCTCCTCAGCAGTTGGGTGGCTGAAGCTTAAATTGCCAGAGGTTCTCATCCAGCAAGGGCTACGTCCGTCTGCCAAGAATACAATCTCTTTTATTGCCCTAACGAGTGAAATGAAAACATTAACAGCATTAAAACACAGATCTCCGTGAACAAAGAATTAGCTCCCGGCCACAACTGCCAGACATTTCGGATTTCCCTCGCCGTGAATGAATGCTCATTACGAAGCAGAAACTCCAGACAGCCGTGCGGGGACCTCTCCGGCCGCCTGTCCTGCCGCACTGGGAGCTGCCGCTGAGAACGTTCTGCCTCCTGCACAGATACGCTTCAACCACCTCGTCCCTCCTGCCCTTGGGAGAGAAGACGGCCCGCCATCAGAATTCTAGGATCATCACTAATTCACCCCAGGGACTTTCAACAAGTCATGCAACCCCAACATCCCGATTTGCTTATCTGAGAAATGGCCACGGCGCTACTCCCGAATTTTCTGTTTGCCGGCACGTGGAAATCATTTAACAGCTTCAGGCTGAAGTGTTGGGTGCACAGAGTAGCACATTTAGGCATTGTCACCTACATTACAGGAAAATTAATCCTGTTCCAGCCTTAGCTTTGACCTTTCAGCACAACTGAGACGGCTGCATTTCATTTAACAATTATGAGCATCTCATTCCCTCTGAACACTGATACAGCACGTAAATTTGGTGTGCTAAGCAAAATCCACAGTGAAATAGCTGGAGCTGGTGGCAGGCTAGTTCATCCCCACAGTCAGTCGCTAATGCAGTTTTTTCAGCAGATTTTCCTTCTCTGTGAGGTTAAAGCATCTTTGGTGAAATCTGCTGCTTGTCTGCACTGAGTGCAAATGAGGTGCATTAAATCCACATGTGAAATAAGCTTTTGTTTTTTCAAATACTGTGAGGAAAATCAGTCAGGTATTAGCAACCAACAGGAGGCAATATATATGGAAACCTAATGAACAACTATTGGACACAGTGAGACATAGATTAGGAACAACACTTGTCTAAGGAAACTGGAATAGCAGTAAGGAAAATTCAGGCAAAAGTACTATCACACAGTGAAATACACAATAAGAACCCCTAAAAGTCCACTTGCTAGTGTTCATGAGACAAATGGATTTAAAAAACACATGGTTACAGTGGGTTTTTCCTATTTAAGCCAGTTATTAGAGTGGTGATGTAGAAGATGTAAGGGAGTCCCACCATTGTAAAAAAACTGTTAGTCTTCACTAAAAAGTAGCTTTTAACTAATGAGAAAAAGCAAAAAAACCCCAAAGATAAACAAAGACTGACTCAAGGTTTTGGGGGAATTTAAGTTAAAGGTAAGCTCAGGATCTCTACAAATAAGCAATTAACCTGAATATTTTGTCCTTTTAATACTGTGAAGTTTTCCTTCCGCATCCTCATTTCTCTGCTTGTTTTGACATGAAAAAAATCAGGTCATGGCAACCCCAGGAGAGAAGAGTAACTCAAAAACTAATGAAATCATGGCATCTTCATAATCAGGAGTAAAAGTTAAACAACAGGAAGAGACTTCTAGTTAATCTGTATCAGGTTTGCATTTTTAAAAATAAACCTATTTAAAGTCAATGACTATTTAAAATTTGGAAAAACAACTGCATCTGTTCAAAGTTCAGCACTTGGACTTTAAAAATTTGTTTATCCATTTGAATTCTTGAAGCAGCAAGGAACCATTAATGTATATTTAATTTGTCAGATGAGGAAAGAAAAGATGAAACAAACACTCTGTGAAACTCTACAGTATTCTCCTAAAATCTGAGGAGGTATCCAGAGATACATCCCCTGACAAGAGAACAACCGATAGACTGGTAAGGGTGAACACTTCAAATGAAAATGTAGAGAAAAAGAAGGCACAATTTGAAATGAAGTTTCTGCTGGGTCACCTTTACAGGGAATTTTAAACTCGGTGAAAGTCTCTAGAATGACAAAACTAACTTTATAATTTAAAAGTTTCTCTTCACACCATTTGCAGAGTTGCTCAAAATTTTCTCATTACATTATTTTAAAGCTCCGATTAAAGATTAAAAATTGGCACTCACTTCTGAGTATGCAACCATCACCTTATTACTACAAGGTGTAGTAATTATGGAGCCAGAGAGAACAGAATTAAATTGTCTGTCTTATTTCTGTTCTTTCCCCTAAACTGCTACACTTTCATTGCCTTTTGGTGAAAATATTTTCCCAAACATGAAACAATTTTTGTTCTCTTTGACAATTTCTTGAAGTTTGAAAAAAAAGAAAAATAAAATAGAAGTGAAATTCACCTTTTCAGTGGAGAAGGAGACAGTACACTGGGAATTGGATGAGAGAGTGTGATTTCCACCTACACTTATATTCTACTGGCAGGTTATAGCATCTGGCATCACACTTCTGCTTCTCATCTGTCTGCTGGTTTTCTGAGCCAAAGATACCAAGGTTTAAGCCCTTTTTTTTCCCCCACCCATCCTGAAACAAAGGTCCCTGCTCAAGATCCCTTCTTTGAAGAACTAAAGTAGCAGAGAGGGAAGCATATATCAAGATGATTCTTCCTAAAAATCTTCAGTATGACAAAGGAATTTACCAGAACTTTAGATGGGATGATCTTGAAATATCTTCCTCAACACATACAGATGTTAACACCATCAACTTAAAGTGTCCTGGGAAACCAGGAGGTTCCAGGTACTCACCCATAAAATTCCATTTCAACCGAAGTCTACATCATGGCTGAAGAGAAAAAAGATCTGCTTTCAGCTTTCACAAGAGAAATCTTTATTATACGGACTCCAAAACCATTTTTATCTTTCATTTGTTGCTGTAGGCAGCAACTGCAAGTTTTTTAAAGAAACTCTCAGGTTTTTCAAAAATTCATGGTTGGCAGTAGTAGTCCATCTCCCTTGACTCCCAAAAGAAAAATAATCCCTCTCTCTGATTTCTAATTATTAGGTCAGGAATTCAGCAGGAATTCACAGACAAGCTGAGCAGACATTACTTAGATAGTAAACTGATGAAATTTAAAGTGATGAGATTTTTTAAATAAAGTCATTATAAGATAAAACCATGACAATATAAAAAAACCCCACCCCACGCTATATATGGAAAAGTGCATGGTTAATTAAGACTCTAGGTTTAATTTTGATCTCTGACTTAAAGCTATAGTCAGAATAAGGGACATTCAGTATGAACAGCCACCTATGTTCAGCAAGTTCATGGGACTTTAAAAAAAATTTTGTAAATTTACACACTGGATGAAAAATTTTGTGACACAGAATTACAGCACAAATTAGGCTGAAAGGAATGTGGCTGGGGAGGTCATGCAGTCTGTGCTCCTGCACAAAGCAGCTCTGGTTAGAGCAGGGCTTCATCCAGCTTTGTTTTGACTATTTCCAAGCATAAAGATACTGCAACTCACTTGGGCAAACTGTTCCAATATCTGACCAGTCAAGGGTGGGGAGGGGAAATAAATTCTTATAGGTGACTGGAATTTCCCATGTTCCAACTTGTACCCGTTGCAACTCCCAAAAGAATCTGGCTCCATCTTATCACATAATTGCAGTCCTTGCCATCAAAATTTAATACCATGTCTACTGCTTAAATACAGCCATCTTTATGTTACCTTGAAATGAAATTCATGTGAGAAAGCAGAGCTACAGAATAATCTCTTCTCCCTGTTCACAGTATACAGGAGTACTTGTCAGAGGACAATTAGCTACAGTTTTAATTTGCAGCACAGAAGCTTTAGATGGCATGTTAAGAAAAAGGCTTTTTAATTACAAGGTCTATGAAATTGGTAGAACAGTTGTCTGATGAGGTTGCAGAGATCTTAAGAGATCTCCATCCCTGGAGGTCTTTGAGAACAAGTCAGACAAACTTTTATCAGGTATGACATAGATACAGAGATCTCACCTTGGGGCACAGGAGCAGACTAGATAATCTCTGCTGTGCTTTCTGCCCCTGAGTTTTCTATGAAAGTTGAGACTGTCTCAAGTTAATTCAGGTGACTGGCACCCAGGCTGGAGCCTATGGGCCAAATGGTAGAATATTTAACTCTACTGAAATAGTGAAATCTAAATTATACATTTGGTATTTCATATTTGCACCTGCTTTTTCAAACTTTTGGGTTTGCCTGACAGAGCTCATCTAGTGGTTCCTGTGCTGAGATCAGGAATTCCTTCCTAATGGTTATGAATTAGGAATTCCTTCCTAATGGGTTATGGAAGAATGCGCTATTCCTTCCATGCACTGCTACAGAAGGATATCCAGGGATGATGGGCAGGGATCTGGATTTTCCATTTGCCATGGCAATGCCTTCAACTGGATGAAAACCTTGGACAGGCCAAGTCTGGGACTTAAGCCATTCACTACTCCTGAAACTAAGCCAAGCACCCACCGGCACTGCTGCCACTGCTGTGTGGCATCACCAGTGGGAGCCAGGTTGGACTTGTGCAACAAGCACATCCAAGAAGAGAGCTGGGTGATTTCCTCAGAACCATCCTAACTCCACATTCTCCAGCACGTGGCTCCCTACAGAAGCTGTGCCACTTAATCTGGCAGCTGTTCCACACAATCCAACAGATACTCAGCTGTAAATCTCTGTTTTAAGGGCACTACCAAAAGCAAGTGAAACCCACTTTTGCAGGAGGCACTGTTGCAATATCCCCCTTGAAAACAAAGTCCCTGTAGCACTAAAAGGGAGGTTAATGATATACTAACATGTACTGGACACTATGTAATGCAGATGCTTAGTACACTAAACATGAAGTTCAGGAACTGTTTACATCCACACAGCCATCTGTTCTACAATCACACTGCTCAAATGGAGCGTTTACTCGGAAAGGACTCTGTTTACAGCCCTAATTCAAAGAAACAGAAGCAAAACTAACTCTGTAAATAAATACTGGGAGGGGAGTGTACTTTCTGCAATGAATTAATGGACACAGCAAATATATTTCAGCAGTATTTTCTTGAAAGTGATCAAGTGATGATTGATAAAGTTCCCCTGGCACAGACAAATCAGGCTTCATATTTTCAAAAGGTATTAAAATATCTTTTCCTCCCTCTATGAGCTAAATGTTTCATTGCAGGGAAAAAATTACAGGGGTAAAGCACAGAACTGGTGTCTAAAGTGCTCAGAAGAGTCACAGAGCTACCACAGCTCGGCACATCTCCCAGCTCCACTCACCCAGTCAGTTATAATTTAGACATTCGACCTTTGCTGCTAAATCAGAGACTTTACAGTTCCTCTGCTATTTTGCCCCTGGCCTCCTGCTGAGACAGCCAATGAATATACAAAATCACAGTGTGTAAGTCTATCAGCAATATGATGGCTCATTAACTTGGTGACAGCTAACACAGCCACAACACGGTTTCACTTTTAGTCACCATCCACTTGAAATGACGAGGTAGAAGCACAGTTCAGAGACATGGGCAAGTATGGAAACCTGCCCAAAATCCACGTATAGATTTAGATTTAGACATTCTTAAGTACACTTTCCATAACAACTTTTTTTTTTTCAGCCCATAGTAACCTTGCTGATTCAATGAAAAAAACCTGAAGCATCTTTTAATGCCACAGATCACCCCTTTCATGGAATCACAGAATCATTTAGGTTGGAAAAGACTCTTAAGATCATCCCAGCACTGCCAAGACCATAAATTAGACAATCTCAGTTGTCTCCAACTGCTCAGCTGCAGTCTGGTGATCTTTGCAGAGGACAGCTTATTTTGGCCAATGTCAGGCACCAGTGTGGTGTTACCAAACTGCAAGTGTGTATTGGAGAGAGCAGTGAGAGGAAAAACCAAAAAAAATATTTTCCTCAGAAAATGGGGCAGGGGGAACAGCAGAAAATAAATACTTTCCCCACCTCCTCTGAGTAAGTTTTTACTATCTGGTTGTAATTTCAGTGCACATAAGATAAAAAATTAGAGTGCTAAAAGAGCTCATTACTATGCATATGAAACTGTTCAAGTCTATCATAAGGGTTTTGATCAGCTTAAGAAAGAGGGAAGTAAGTTAGACAGGAAGCTCTCAGTACAGCTCAAGAGCCAGCAAATTCTAGTAATATGAAAACCACACCTTTTTCCTAAAGCCTATACAAACATCAGGTATTGTTTCAAAGAGAATGTAATGTTTTTAGGCTTTTAAACATGGGTCTAAACCAATACAATTAAATGAAAAGTTACGGCAAGACAAAGAGGAGATCCGATACTTGGAACAAAACTTTACAGCACTACTTTTGGCACCAACTTTCAGTACAGTATTATAAAAACACAAGTTCTGAGTAAAAGACTTTACCGAAATTTCGATTCAGCAGAAAAGATTCTGAATTGTGGCTTTTGCAAATTAAAAAAAATTAATGAGATTTAGTTTTTGGCAAGAAAGAAATACTCTTAGGTAACTTAAACTTGCTGTGCTTGCTTTGTTCCACCTACACATCCTGCTTTCTCCTTGAGACCTAGCCCTATTCATACTTCCTTTTAAGCAATTCCTAGTGCTGAAGTCCTGTGCACGTATGCTAAATGTTTCCCCTTCCTCAGTCCAAACCCTCCTCCAAAGGAAAATCTGTTTTAGAATTTTTCACTGATCTGACACAGAAAAATGAGATTTTTTTAGAATTCAGAAAATTTTCCTCTGTTGTAGTAGAATCTCCTCTGGTTTATCAGAAACTTTTCTGCCTGCATTCCAAGGCATAAAATCAATAATCTGTGATTTATGGTGATAGGAAGGCGTGCAGTGGCATTTTCCAGGAGCTCTCAACTGACAGAGTTGGCTTCAGCCCACAGGGCTTCTGAACAGACATTGTTTTCCACCTTGCTCTAGACAAACTACATGGAATTTTATTGAGCAAATAACCCTCTTGGGGTCTTTCCAGAGGCAACTGCAGTGTCTCCAACTTTAGTGAAGCCCAAACAAATGGTCCTTAGATACTGAAGATGCAACTACACAGGGACAGTGGGCCATACAGAGGACGACCACTTCCTTCTCATACATCATCAGTGCTCAACAAATGCAACATGGGGTGGAAATCTCAGATTCAGTGTGTTAAGAAGCCTACAAGTAAATCTGGCACACCTGCCAAGGCCCTTTGGGGGAAGCAGCCACCATATTGAACTAAAATAACTTATGAAAAGCCAAATTGCTTAGTGAGTGGTCACTAGGACAGCTCCGTGCAGGGTAAGATGTGACAGCAGCAAAGACAGCTGTTATCACCTGGCCTGTACATAATTATTTATGATATTTGACTAAATCTAAACACAACTTTAGGGGTGTGTCAAGTGCCATAGGAGAAAGCCCTGATCACAGAGAAACATGTCCTTTTCCTGCAGTGCAGTGCTTACAGGACAAGACAAGCATGATTAACACGGGTAACTGGTGAGGAGCAGCCAACGTACAGACGAATTTCAGCAGAGAGATCTTACAGTGCTTTGGCTGGCAACAAACAGACCTTCAGGCAAGCAAAGACTTGATGGTTAGATATGTGCAAATTACATAGAAATGGTGCTTTAGAGGAATGCCTGAAAACATTGTTTGATAAAAATACTAGTTCTCTTCTTCACTGGCTAACTGCATATGGAATTAACATCGAAGTCCCAGTTCTTTCCTGTAAGTAAATATGTGAATTTTGTTTTAAGAATGTGAAACACAAACAGTTTTTCTGTCTTCACCATGTGTATTAGAACCCTGGCAGAGTAGACCCTAACCCAGAATATGGCAATCAGGTGCTACATCACAGTGCAGGAATGTGTCCAACATCAGAACTCTAACAAATAGTCACAAGCAGAGGTGGCAGGTTTTACCTAAAATAAATATTAGTCAATAAAAATATTACCTTCAAAAGTGCAGGCAGAGTTGTGCTTTCCTTTTGGCTGGTCTTTGAATTTATGGCTTCACTCCCTTTGTCTTCAGAACTGAAAAACAAAAATATTTTGTAACGCTGAGTACTTGCATTATTCAAATCCACTCTAGAGCCAACACAGTATCATTCAAATCAAACACAAGAGAACTTTGACTTAGAAGGACAGAAAAACATATTTTCCAAACATACTCTGCACATACTTTAACTGAAAAAGCCAAGCCCGAAAAAGCTGAAGATAGAAACAAGATGTCTTTCACCTCATACAGAGGATTTCAAACTCAAGCACTCAGAAACATCACACAGCATTTCAGCTCTTCCAGCTGAAAAGAGAACACGATTTCCATGCATTTTTATTATTTTTCAACTGTAGTTGAACAATAATCAACCACAGCAGCATTCATTGCCACAGGACTACCTGGCACACCTGGCTGCTACAAGGTACACCCCGTTCCGAGGGCTGTGAGCAAGTGGAATGCACTCCTGGCAGGTGGAATCATCACCAGTCACAGCCACCACACTCAACAGCTCTTCACTGAACGTGCCTGATGGGCCACGCAAACACAGAAGGGATTTTAGAAAGGGGACAACAGGGATGTGTTTATTACCAAGGCAACGCCTGCTGTTCCATTTTAAAAGTCAGAAGTCCAAAATCACAAATGATCTTATTGGAAATTCACCAAATTCATTCAAATTTTCTTGAGAGCCCATCTTTGGGAGAACCATCTCCCTGCCCCCAACCTCAACTCTTAAAACACTCCTAAAACACAGTCCGGCAGAGAACATTTTAGTAAAAACCTTTGTGCTACAAGCAACTTAAAAGCAAAAACATATCAAGGTAAACATCAGGTGATGTTAATGACAGACATCAGTTCCTGCATTGTGTATCATAACATGGAGGAAAAATAACTTTGTACCAAGATATCATATGAGAAAGTATTCCAATTAATTCATAATCACTTTGAATACCCTTCTTCATCAATCCTAAATATTTAACTTTGCTATTGGCAAATGCACAAGCCCTTATTTCTGAACTCGTGCGAAGAGATGAACTGAAAGCTGTTTAAATAAAACACAAATTATTTGCAGTTTGGTGAAATTCTGCCAGGATTTGGAGAAAGAATTTAGATGCTGCTGTAATTCCTACTGCTACTGACTGTAAACCACAGGTAAGCACGTCTCAGTAAGACTCCCAAAAAGAAAGGTTTTCTTCCTATCGTGGATTAGGCATCTGCATTCAATATACATTGATATACACACAAAATACCAAAGCCAGTCTGACTAAATATAAGTTTCCTTCTCAGCTGCTCAGAGACAGCATTCCCTGAATAAAGATGAGAGCAGAACTCTCCTGCAATTAAGTATTTCAAGATCTTTCACATCTTTTGAGATACAGCAAAAGAAAAGCTTCTTCCTCCCGTTTATAGATCATCTTCAAGTCGAAAACCGTGTACTTTCACATCACCTTAGGTGATCTTTCATAATGCATTCACAAACACAAAGATGCTTTTGCAGGGAGAGCATCACACAGAAAGTCTCGGCTGTTCTTTGCCTCCCTGGAAGACAGAGCAGATGAATTCATATTCTAACCTATTAATTTCTTCTGCTGCTAATGTGTTTCGTGAAGGAGATGTCACAATCACTCTGGGCAGGCTGGCACATTAATACAAGTGTTTCTCTGTACATAACCTATTTTCTCCCTCATAGTCTTTGTTTTGTTGTTAGTTTAAAAAAAAAAAACAACAACAAACCAAAACCCAAAACAACCTTCTCAGATCTGCATGGCTTTTCCTGATGCTGATACATTTGACACGAACAAGAATTCCCTGTACTTAAGAGTGGAATAATGAGGATGATCTCTACCAGATATTCTTCCTGACTTCAGTGTATCACTCTTTAAGGTACTGGTCTGCAGACCACAAATGAGATCCTTGCTTTTGTTAAGTATTGCCAGCACACATTACCAGTGTTGCATTATTTCATCACTTTGTTTTGCTCATATTCTTCCCCTTACATCATGTGGTTTTTTTCCCCCCAACTTTTTTCATTTTCCTACCTCTTGTTTATATTTGAAATACATGCCAGTATGACTTTCTTCTAGCTAGCCATAGAAATTCCATAGCATACATACCAAAACTGAAAGAATGCAATTCAGCAGATAAGCATCTTAAAATCAACAAGTGAAAAAAAAATATCAAAACTTTATATTTCCAACATAAAATAACCCTAACCCTGGAAGCAATTCCCCACACCCTTTCATGGTTTATATTCTAGTGTTTCTACATTCCTTAACCTTTTGCTTTAGGGTGTAGTTCCTCAAACACGCTGACTTTGTCAGCAGAACCAGCTGTAGAAATTTCCACTCCTTCCTCCTCAGCCTCACTTCTCTCTCTACATCCTTAACTCAGCCAAGAAGGGCTCTCAGCAGGGCCACAGTTTTGGATAACATCCAGGGGGAGCAGAAGTTTCCACGAGGAAAAACCCAGCCTGTGATCCAGTTTACAGCACAAACCATGGGGCAACAAATGCCACTCAACAGCAGGAACAAGAAGAATGGGACACTGCAGCTCCCATCACCACTGAGGCTACTTTGTGTGAACCTCCTCTCCCCTTAGCCAGAGCCCAGTTTTAAATGGATCCTGACTGAAACCAAATGGTTTGAGTTTTACGGCACAAAAGCTTCTTTGCTGCACAAAGGCTTCGTGGATCGTTTAGGCTAAAATTGCTTTGTTTCTCTCCAAGAGTCAAGGTTACCTTCCACAGCCTAAACACCACAGACACAGGAGCTCAGTGCCAGGGACTGGAGGAGGGGCTGGCTAGCTACTGTTCATTTGACTTGCATGATGCAACTCATCAATTCCCACTAACAGCTCCCTACAGTTTTTAGGGCTTTCCCTCTTCTCATCATTGCATCAATCACATCACTGTGAACATTACACACCCAGAAACAGGCCTCTACCAACCCAAGTTTTGAATCGACTTGTATTTGCTTTTAAGAAGTAAAAGAGCAAAGCATGTCCTTAGGAAGACAGAAAACACTTCTGCCACACCAACTTGCTTCCATGGGCTTCTTACCTATCCAGGCAGTCATTTACAAATTTTAACAACCACTTGTTTGCATATTTAGACAGATATTACTCTCATTTTATAGATTTGAAGGGGAAAAAAAAAAGGCATGGAAATCCTAAGTAACACTCAGAGTAATAAAGACACTGCCATAATTAAGACTAGAAACCCAAGCCTCTCAGATATGTAATCTACTGCCCTTCTGTTGCTATTTCTGCCAGACATTCCCTTTTCTTTCACGTATTAGTGCATCCAACATAGATGGGTTAATCTTTAGCGAAGGTTTAGAGGGAGGTTAGAGGGATTTTTTCTCTTCAACTGTCTTGCTGCTCTTTCTACTGTCTTGCCAGCATGCCCAACCTGATTAGCATCACTCTTACTCTTTAAATAATCAAGATTAAACTTAAGTTACAGAGTGGTATCTTTTGCATCTTTGGAACAAACCTTTCTTTGTGCCATCTTCTATTGCTTTTTGTTCCTCTGCTGCTGCCTCTGTTTTGACCTTTCTGTAATACTTGGACAGGTGGTGTCTGAATCAGAAGCAGGTTTGTGGTCCAAGTTTTTAATCGTTACACTTTGGAAGGAGAGGTTAGAGATTTATGAGGGAGACACGTTCACATTCTGCATTGTTGCTCACACAAAAAGAGATTACATGAGGGATTACAGTCAAGAAAAAGAAAAGCAATTTAATGGAGCATATTTAAGTACACGGCTTTCAAGATCTTTTGCAACTGCCTTTTAAAACAGAACAAGACAATTACAAACAATCACATCTTCAAAAGGCCCTCACAGCATCTCTGTATGGTGTGAGAAGTCTGCTTCCTCCATCCTCGTCCTTCAGAACAGTCCCTCAGAACTCGCAAATTAAAAGCCCATCCCCTTCTTCCTTTATTAATCTACCCCACCCATGTTGTGCACGCAGCAGACTGTGAATGTGCTGTGTCAGATAAAAACAAATAAGCTACAGGAAACACATAAGTGTAATAAAGCACAAACACACGAGTTTTGGTGAGACTGACCACACGCAGAGTTCTCCAAACCGAAAGTAACTGCTGTGACATTTTAGCGTCCTTTTCTGGGGAGAGGGCACGGGCTGACTGTTGCTGCTTGGGAAGGGGAAATTAATGGGAACTCCCTCAAGGAAATGGGCACAGCTGACTGAAGTTGAACTCATGCAACACTAGGACAGCACTTGTGGATGTTGAGCCTCCCTCCTTCTCCCACAGCTTCAAAGCAAAGTCTCTTCCCATGCAGCAGCTCCGGCATTTACCTCTCGTGCAGTCCAGATGTGACCACACAGGCAAGTGCTCCAGCATTTTGCCGTCTTCTCTCTCTTAGGCACAGATGATTCCCTGAGTAGTCAAACCCTCCCTGCATAAGGCTGGCATTGTTTTTTTTTTTACCAGTCTTCTCTTCAGATTAACCCAGAAACAATTTAATGTGGTGAATTGTAATGGCAAGAGAATAAGCAGTGCCTAACCTCAAAGATGCTCCAGGGTGCCAAGAGGCAAAGAGCATCTACCCCTGGCTTTAGTGACCTAATGGACCCAAACCCAGCTGGACCTATCCATACAGCTATCTCTCCAGGTTGCATGACAACATTTGTGACACCTCCTTCCCGTTATTTTCTAAATAGTTTTCCTGAAGATGTGTTTTTGTGAGCACTGATATAATTCACTCTTAACCTCACATGGGTTAATGTCTTTTTTAAGTTTGCTTTCTTGCTACTTTCTTTATTTCAGCATTCTGGGGTGTAATGCCAGTTCCTGACCCCTGGATTCCCTTTCTCTCTAACAAACCTAACCCCCCTCTCTGGGAAGTACACCTGATTTGGTTTTTTTGTCATGACTTCTTTCCAATTTTACTTGGTGCCAACAGTTACACGTTCAGTGCTGACCTTCCAGAAGGATATTCCAATGGAGAAACAGAGAGACTGTTAACAAGGATTTCATCACCTAGTACTTTAAAATCCATTTGTGCAAGAGCTTCCCTGAAGAATGGAAATGAGTGGAAATCCACAAGTCTAATAATAGTATCCAATATAGATGTGCAAGACCTCCATGAAGTTTCAGCACATTACAGGGATTCTCAAACCACATGCACAGACCAGCAGTAATTATGAAACTTTCATTATAAAACTGCAAAGAGCCATAGGTTGCTTAGTATCAGTTTCTTCTTTGTCCCAGTTTCCAACTGTAATTAAAAAGATGACTGCTAAAAATTCAGACCTTTTAATTAATATTTTTATAGATATATCAGCTACCCTGCCTGCCATATAGACCCTTATGATTGCGGGCCTCCTGCATAATCTAGATTATGACATTTCACCAAGGGAGACCTGTGTCAAGCCTTTGACACATGACAAAAAGTTATAAGCTTTGGTTGAAAAGCAACAAGCAATGGAAAAATCTATCACACTTGTAAATAAGACTCTTCCATATAAACTACTACTAAACCCACTACTTATTAGGCTTAATATTCTGATTTGTCTCATCTATTAATTATGGGATCAATCTATATCTATGTGGGACAGATTACAAAGGTCTCAGGTTCAAATAACCTCTTGAAGTCACAGGTCTGCTATAACATAAAGCACTTACCTCTGATTTCCCTTCCAGTTATATTCCTTGAGGCAGAGCCATTCCTCAAACTCTAACCTTGTCATTTCCAAACTCTCTCTTAGATAAACTAAATGCTACTGAGCTACTTCATGTTATTCTGTGAGGGAGGTTTTCCAGACATCAAATTGTTCCAGGGCTCTTTTCAGAGCCCTTTTTAGTTTGCCAGCATCTTTTTCATGATAAATCATGGGCACCAAAACTGGACTCAGTACTCTAGTAACCAAAGAGTCCCCAGAATACATGTCTTTTGTTGTTTATACACCCCACAATCTTTATTTTTCCTCTGAGCCACCACTTTCCTTTGGCAGCTCACGTTTAACTGACTGTCAACCATGGCAACTTAGTTTATTTCCAATAAACAATGGTTTAATCATCTACCTGGTGATCTCCATACTTTTCACTCTAATCATCTGCAAACTTCATGTTACAGTTCTGTCCTCTGTTAAATTACCTGTGAAGATATTAAATTGATTCAAAAACGCACCCATTTCATTTTCTTTAAACAGATCAAGTAGAAAATTATTTATGACATCTGGTCTTTTTATATTCCTCTGTATGTTGAGTTTTAGCCTGCTGCTATTACACTTGCAAATATTTTAATTTGAGCATCAGTGCCAAGTCTTAAAGCATCTAAAGATGATATTTCAGCAGTTTGTCAAGTGAAGCTGTAATCTCATAAACAAAACTGAGCTTGACAATTCCCATCTTTCAGTGATCAATACCATGTTTATTAACTTCTCAGGTCGCCTAGGAGCCTTGGCAAATCAATTTTTCTATCCTTTCCATTGAATCCAACTAAATACAATAGATTTTAAAGGTAAACACCTTCCTCTAGGCACTAACGTCACACTTGTGAAGCCACTCATGTGCAGTGCAGCCAGGAGAATTATCAGAACTTAATCTAAAAACATAAATCAATTTTTTAAGAGTCAAACAAAGTCTGCCTCTAGTCTCTGGCAAGGCTGTTGGGGCTGGTCTTAGAGGGAATGTTTGCACAGAAATTTGAATGTGAAGTTTCTGTCTTCTATGCTTAAGCTTAGGCCACACACATAGGGGAAGAGAGTTGAAGACATTAAGACAAATGGAAATTATAAAAACAAGTTACTGAATTTGAAATTAGAGGGTCGAAGGAAAGCAAAGCTACTGTTTCATTTAAAACAAATACGAATGGAAGAGGAGGAAAAGGAAAAGAAAGCAGAGAAAGGTAAGGAAGGAGAAAATGGAGCCAGGAGGAGGAGAAGGCAAAGACTTAGGCAGAAGAACTGTTATAATTGCTGATTAATTTAAGTGTTGAAATAGCACAAAATGTATTATATTCAACTAAACCACCCTCACTTCGAAACTGGTTTGATTACAGACAGCAATAAGCAATTTAGATTGTTTTAACTGAAACAATTTTTCCTCTCAGACTTGTTCATGCTGCTTATTTACATATTGTTCTTTGCTAGTGCAGCAAAGCTGGGTCAGCTTCACGTTCTGCAATAGCAGTGCTGTGTTACATAGCTCAAGTTAGCTACACAGAGTGTGTCAGCATTAAATGAAGACTAAAATGAGCAGCTGAAATAGAATGGAAAACAAATATGTCAGAAAAATCGCAGATAGGCCACATTTTACAATTAAAAACTCCAAGAACCAAACCATGTTGTTACACTGCATGTGTACCTTTAAGTTTAAAGGCTAGAACTAAGTGAAATAAATATGATGAGCCACGATGCCCCTTGCTAAATAACTTAATCCATTTTCCATGTGAGGGAACTGAACAGCCGTACAAAGGCTGGAGGAAGAAATATAAATGTTTCTGAGCAGAGCTTACTCCAATATTGGGCAGTGTGATTATACCAGATTACATCAAGGTTTTTCTTCTGGCATCTGTCAAGCATAGTAACCAACACTGCTGTAGAATCTGCTCCCCATTTGCCAGTCTGATTGGTTAGGGAGTTTCCAACATCCTTATGAAATTGATATGTTACTGGTCACTAACACATAAACTTGGTATAACAACAGAAACGGATTTACAAACTATTTATTAAGGTTAAAATAATTGAATTAATACAGAATAGAACTGTTTTCAAATGGCACGTTTGCAGGGTTGGGGATCAACAGCGGTACTTACAAAATGGCATAAAAATAGGAGATGTTAAAAAAAAAATAATCCAGGGAAGCATTAAAGTGGCAGCAACTGTTGTCCTGATAAACAGAGCATACCAGAATTTCAAAAAGATGTCATTAGGAAAAAACACCCGGGAAAAAAACAAGCAAGAGAAACTGGTGTCACCGGGAAAAAGCAGCAAGCTCTTCTAGTCAGGCTGGAGTAGAAAACTCTTGGTAGAGGTACAAAGTGCTACAATTTCAACACAAGAAAATACTCTCCAGAACTCCCATCTTTTACGCACAAAATATACACCAGGAAGCATCCTACAGATGCTTTCCAGTCGTTACCAAAGTTCCTGCTTTTATGCATTTTCCATTCCAACCAAAATAAATTTTATGGCTAAATTTGCAGCCTGCAACTGATAATTAAAAACCAGTATGTTATCACTGGAATTTTTTGCTCTTCGTGTGCTCACAAGAAATACATCTTGCATTTTCTCCCAACACAACATTGTCCACAGCTGAAGTGCAGATCCATATGGTGCTCACACACTTAGGCCTCAAGACCTCCCAAACTGCTTAAGCAGATATTCTGCCTTCTGTAAAATATTCTAGCAACTAAAGAAGCAGTGGAACATTCAGAAAAACAAGAGTCTATTTCAAAACAAGGCAAGGCATGAAATCACAATAACACAACACAATTAGAGGTTATATTTCATGTCTGAAAACTGACATGAGAAAGTGAAATGAGCAAGGAAACCAACATTTCCGACCTTAAGTTTTTAAAAGTGATACTCCAAAGCCAGTTAGAACTAATATACCAGAAAAGTTATTGCTATCCCCTGAAAAGACTAAGCAACACAGTGCTGTGCCTCTGTCTGTGACTATCATAGTACCTACTAACTGAACTGTAGGAAATCCAAAAGCCCCTCAGAAATTCAAAGCAGTAGTTGGGCTTCCACCCTTTCAAGGAGTTACAATAATTAGAAATACAATCCCCACAGCAACATGGTTCTGAATTTTAATTTTTTTCCACCTGCAAGCCTTTTGTTCACTAGAGGAGAAGACTGAGGAGTTTTCATCTTTAGAAAACTGTTCCTGAAAACCACAGACTTGTAGCTGTTTCGGAAATATTTTTGCATTCACTCTGCCACTTATGCCAGTAACTGGAAAGGAGACGACGCTGTTAACATTTAAAATAGTGGAAAAAACGTTGCTTTGTTTCTTCCAAGGAGCGCTTCTGTTATAATTAAGACTCTAGTAACATTTCCTTCAGGAAATGTCTCTCACACACATGGCCAGCTGCTGGCCATGCTCCTCCTGGTCTCAGTCCCACGAGACATCCAAGTGTGTGCCTCATTCCAATCAAGCAAGGAGTCCCACTAGAGTGCACAGAACTATTTACCTGTTTAATTATAGGCAACCACTTTGGTACCCTGCTGAATTAGGGCCGTTCATCCTATTTTGAATTATCCTGCAATGAAAGTCATAATAGAAAGATCTAGGAACCAAAATGAAAGAAACCTCAAATTAACGAATGTACAGAAAATTTTCATAATGCATCTTACTCAGGCAAGTCTGATCTGAATTCTGTATGGTTGGAGTATTCCCCTTGCTGGTTCCACAAAGCATCATCCCTCATGTACACTCATAAATAAGCTAAATTTGAAAAACAACGCAAACAACCCTGCTCTGGCTTTTGAAAGAAAAAGGTTCTTTATTTATTAGAAAGCAGAGACTGATTTTTCCAGCAGACAATGGATTTCTTCAAATATGCCAATGGTATCTGAATCAAAGCTAGCCAGGAGGCAGTAATTTCAGAAGTAAGTTTGAAATTTATTACTGCCTTTTCCATCAATTTCCAGCAGTCTCTCAAATGCACAGTTTTTACAACTACAAAAATACATGTTCTTTGTAAACAGGAACAATGACTGGCAGTCCCAAAGGAAGAAAAAGACTCTCTAATCGCTCCTTGGGCAGAATAAACAAAGTTCTTCATGTCTGAAAGCTCTCAGTTAGAAACTAATGGATGAATGGAACAACAATCTCAGCCTGAAAAAAACCCCAACAAACAAATCAGCCCCCCCAAACCCTTCCAAAACCAGATAAAAGGTTGTTCTTCCCTGTTTGATGGCTCTGGTATACCTCAGCAAAGGAGATGAAATATCCTGACAAACCAAAGGCCCACTTGCTCTGGTAGTTATGTGACCAGCCAACAGCACTTGAAGGGAAAAGGAGCAGTCTGAAATGAACCTGCTAAACACCACATGGGATAACTAATAAAATGCACCCAGAGTTTAAAGGACATTTTCATGGTACCTCAGTAAAAAGTGCTGCACCTCCCTGAAAGGTCACATTTATTTGCAAAAGAACAATTGCTCAGCCACAGAGGCCACATATTTCAGAAGGGGGATTGACTTACAGTGTAAAAGTTGTATCTTCATCCAGAGGGACTATAGATACATGTATTAAAAAAAAAAAAAAAAATCTGACTCCTATTAGAATAGTGAAAACACAATTGGGTTTTTTCACCCTGGGGATTTAGACTGCTCCAGGACAAACACTGTGGTAACCAATAACCAATTGGGTATCACTGAAAATAGCAAACAGTTGAGCAGAGCATAATGACTGCCTTTGATGGAAGGTAATGATAAAGACCTGGGATGAAAAGCACTGAAGCCACTCAAAGCAGCCCCAGCTCTGAAGAACACACTTATGCAGCAGGCAAGCCCTGGGTGGGAGATACTTTCCATTTGGCTACGTTTTATGTAAAAGCCAAGTAAACTCTTAAGGCATGTGCTGTGCTTTTTGCTGCCACAAAACTTGCAACTAATCTGCACAGCTTATTTTTTCCACAAGCAAGCAAGCCTCCAGCAAGTCTCATGTTCATCAGAGCTACAAATTGCTGTAAGGGCAAGTTATTAACATAAGCTCTTCGTCAAATGAGGTTCTCAGAAGAATCCAAGACACCGATTAACAAACTATATAATTCCCCCCATCCCTTTCCTCCTATTTTAAACCAGGGCCACAGTAGGTTTGGGGTTTGGCTTTTGTGTTTTTACAAATAAATCTGAACACGGTGTCTGGAGCAAGAGTGGGCAAGAGCTCCACACCCCACCCAGAGCTGAGGGGCAGCTCTGCAGCCAGGGGAAGAAAAGCTGGCAGCTTCCATCCACCCACCACTGCCTAATTTGTTGGGAGTGGATGGAGAATGACTTTTGGACATACACAGGCTCCTTTCTGCATGCTTTTAAAACTTAGCAAACCATCATGTCCTGCTCAGGCATCAAGTGTGGTACACGTTTCCAGAGGCCAGTGCAAGCACACAGAGCGTATACAGAGCCTGTGTGATACACTGCTCCCTCTCCTGCCCCCTTTACTTAGGTCTTCTGCATTTTAGAAACCCATCAGTCGGTAAAATACCTCCATTCAAAAGTTTCTTTCTGTATATCTCGAACTTGGTCTGGTTCCAGCATATATCCTACTGATAACCTGAACAGGAAACCACACTGGTGTATACATTTCTCAGAGCACTTCACAAAAGCTGCATTCCCCAACTCGCCCACGCACTCCACACCTTAACAGCGAACACCCAAAGCAGCCTCGGTCCCCCCTCCCCGCACACATGCCTTCTTCAGCCATCCATTTTTCTACTAAATAAACACGACGAGCCAACCTGCGGCACTGACGGCAGCCCAGCGCTGGTTAATGTATGCAATTACGCTAATCTGTGAAGAGGGCTGCCAGTGGAAACCAAATACGAGAACGTCAGCATTCCTGACTAACGTGCCACGCTGCAACCCAGCACGACGAGAAAAAGCTCCTTAACATACCAAATGGGACTTCACATCGGCAGGGTTCTGCTTGCTTCCACTCCAGAAGGAATCGCTGCTCCCAGCCTCCAGCTAACCTCGCAAGGAGTTCAACAAGGCCAAGAGGACAGAGCCTTTTCATATCCCAGTGGACTATCCCAGCTTCCTAATAAAGAAAAGGCTCTTGGCTGCAGGAAATGAAACTGTGATTGACATAAAGATTAGACTCCAGCCCTAAGTTAAGTGGAGGTCTACCATGAGTGCTACCTACAGATAGGCTATTTAGTGCACAAACCACTGAAGTGGCAACACTCTTCTCCTTAAGGTGACCGCTAGGCTTTTTTGCTTAGCCCAAACCACAGCTGTAGGGAGCTGGCAAGGAGTCATCCGATGAAACCTCTCCTGTTGCCTCTTCAGGTCCTCAGCCAGATCCAAACCTTCTCCTTCTCCCATATCTTAACCACCGCTGCCAGACATAACAGCCACGCTATTCCAGCAATCGTAAAGATGTCCTTGATTCAGCTTCAGTCTTGCTCCCGATTTCTTTTTTTCAGGAGATAAAAGGCAATGTTTCCCGCTCATGAAAGACCAGTGGATCCTTGGTGGTGAACTGGCTTGTCCAATGCTTACAGTACAACAAAATCCCCCAAATCCTCATGGTGCATTTGCAAGACCGTTTAAGACGGTCAGTGTAAGACAGCAATAGGCTCTTCTATTTTCCACGATAGCTGAGCATATGCAATTCAAGATCCTAAAGTTTTTCACTGAAAGAACTACTGCGATAGCCACCCTCTATCTGATTAAACTCTATTTACTCGTCTGTCGGTTAAACACAAACCTATGCAGTGTCAAGAATGACTCAAAGATTAAAACCAACGTGTTAAAAGCAAAAAATAAATACTACACCCGAGGAAATAAGGCCTAGACAGTTAGCACCTTTTCAGCACAAAAATATGCTCATTAACTTGGGCCAAAACCAAGGCTGCCTGAAAAACTGAAGGAAACGATCCTTCCTACTTACACACAGAAATCAGCCACCAGAAAAAAAAAAAAAAAGGAAAAGAAAAAAGAAAAAAAGGAAGAGGAACAAATATACAAGAAGTTTCCAAACCTTTTCATCTCGTAAAGCCTCCCTGCACTAAAAAAATTATTAATAACCAAGTTTCCATAGACCACAAATTTTGCATTGAGACTTAAACACATCAGTAATATTTATGTTGCATTAACGCCTGATTTACACCAGTCCAGAAGAAAACTTTCAGTGTAAAAACTGAAAAGGAAAAACAAACCAACCAAAACCTCAAACCGCTCAGGGACCTGTGCGCCCTGTCCCGCTTTCAGTCCCCAAGGAAGGGGCTGCGACCCGGGGCACACCACGCTGCCCGCGGCGGCGGCGAAGCTCCGGGGAG
>VZRJ01011303.1:1116606-1344551 GCA_013397565.1 Ptilonorhynchus violaceus
GCGGGGAGGGCCCGGCTCCCTGCCCTGCCGAGCGCCCGGGGCCGCGGGAGGGAAGCGATGGCCGCGGAGGGGGAGGTTCCGCCGCACGCTGCCCGCCGCCTCCGCGCCGCGAGGGTGGCGCGTTGTGTTCGGTTTGGGTTGGTTTTGTTTTTTAAGTTAATGGGTCATAATTAGCGTGAACAAAGAGAAAAGATCAGAGGTGAAACAAGAACTCTGTAAGAAAAAGGACAGGCAGCTTTGAGAATTTACACTCCTGACTGACTGCAAACGCCAGCGCCAGCTTTGTAACTCGGGCCAGCTTTGAGATCTGCACTCGTTTGTCCCTGCAAAGCCAGGGACCGGCTGCGCGCTGTCCCGGCCCGGGCCTCGTCTGGATGCCCCGGCATCTGTGCCTGCTGCCGGCGCTGTGAGACGCTCGCATCAACAAAGCCACACGGCAGCAGCGCCTGGGGCTTCACCTCTCGCCTCTCGCTGCCACTTGGGGTAAGTTCAGACCACTCTCGCTGATGAAAAGAGGCTTGGAGGAAGGGGGTTCTCCTGCCTATTAAAAAGTCTACTTTCTGGAAAGGAGTTCGGTTTGGTTTTTGGTTTGGTTTTGGGCTTTTTAATACCAAACCTTTCATTTTTCTCCCTCAGAGAGTTGCGCCCACCCTTGAGTTAACATCAAACCATACCAACAGATGACCCTGCCATTGCAACAGCAGAGTGACAAATACTATCCTCGTTTTATAGATCGAGGTGATGCAGAAAACCTTAATGATTCACTGAATGTGAGTTACTGGTAAAATAGGCTAACCCTGACTTTAGGATTTTACATTCAGAACCACACTTCCTCATCTTTGTGAGCATCTCTTCTGTTCTTTGTCACTGCCTACACCTTACACTTTTCTATCAGCTCCTTTCTGTTTTGTGCCATCTCACAGAATGGTTGAAAGGGACCTTAGGAAGTCACCTGGTCTAGCCATGGCCACCTAGAGCACCCTGCCCAGGACGGTGTCCTGATGGCTTCTGAATATCTCCAACTCCAAGGTTTCTCCGGGTAACCTGTGCCAGTGGGCACCTCTCTTCTGTAAGATTTTTTCCATTTGTTCACCTTGATCCACCCCCTCTGTCCCCAACCCCCTTTCCCATATTCATTACCACTGTGTCATAGTGACAGGCAGATATGAAACTGGTTCTCTAGGCCCATCTGCAGCAATAAAACAGCCTGAAAAAACCCTACTGTCTGCTTCTCTGTCCACTTTTTCCTACCTCAGCTATGAACAAGTCTTTAAGAAATGCGCAAACAGCCCCGCTTTGTATTGTCCAAGTCTCATATAGCTTTGATGTGGATTTTAAAAACACAGACACAGCTGGATATTGGACGTGCACTTAACTTTTTAACCAGTCAGTCTGGGTTGGGAGTAGCTGGTTGTATCACAGATTACAAAAAGTAGCTTTCTCATGCAAAAGTTACCAGTCACAAACCTCACTCAGGGGAGCAGCACTTAGGACACAAGGTTCTGTCCAGGTTTCAGTGTCCAGACAAGGAGCAGACAATTCTCTCAGTGAGACAGATGCCCCAAGCTTTGCACAAAACCATGAAATGTTTCATTCCAGAACAGTATGGAGGAAAACAAGAAACCACATTTTTAGAGTACCTATACATAGTTGCCAATTCCCACGGAAAAGGCAAGGGGGGGGTTAAAACTGCAAAATGTAACAGCAGCCCCTAGGACACTCCCTCTGACATTCAAAATAGAAGTAGGTAGGCTCCAAAACCAAATTAGAAAAGTGGCAATTTATTAGGACTGCACAAACAGGCTGCAGGGAGGCTTAGGCCCTCAGTGGCTGTTTATGACTTTTAATTCTTCTTTGCCACATACATCTCACAGCTGCCCTACCTATTGCTTAAGTAAGATCTAATCCCTAAGCTGTAGCAAACCTGAATATAATAATTAGCATTTATAAAGCATCCGGTATCTTCAAAGGATTTAAGCATTAATTAATCCTCTTAATCACCTCAGGATGTAGTTAAGTATAATATGGTGAGTGGTTTGCACACAGAGACAGTCAGAACACCTTGCTGCATCCAAAGGCTGTCCACACGTGCCCAGAGGGGCACCACAGGGCAGCATGAAGCATTACCAGGGCTCTGCTTGTCCAAGAACAAAGAGCCAACCTAATCAGAAATGCTAATCCGAACAGTAACATTTTGTGCTCAAATCTGTTCCTCCTGTCTTCACTGCATCTAAAAGCAGAAAGTACAGAAACATACCAAATGACACTTCCACTGGAGGCAAATAATGAAAATTAAACAAAATACTAAAACTGTATCAATATAAAAGATGAACCTGGCACAGGTCAGATAATCCCCTTCTTTTTTTGTACCCTGGAGTAATTGAGCGTCACATGACCTAAGAGTAAAGAATTTTGACACATTTAAAATAATATAAGGGGAACTGCCAGCAGGGTTGCTACCAGGAAGTCAGATTTAGCCACCTACACCTCCAGCACACGGGGGCAAGATCAGCTTTTCCCCAAAGATGCAGTATCTCCCATGTGGCAGGTGGCCTCACATGTTAACACAGCTGCCAGCACCAACAGCAGCACCAACACATGCAAGCCAAAACAGATGGAGGAAACAGGTTCCTTTCCACCCGTATTAAAGTACTCACATGTGGCCCATATGAGGTAATATGGCAACACCAAAGGCAGTGAGAAACCATTAAAACACAGTTGCAGAGGGATAGAATTGCACAGAAGAGGAGAATGTCAAGCAGGGGCTCTCAATACATTTTTTTCATAATTCATCCTGCCCGGAGTTTTACTTGAATGTCGAATAAGAGAGGGGAGGGTGCTGTGCCTGTTCCACATCTACTTCATTTTTCTACTGCAATTCTGATTATAATGCTTTTGCAGAAGGGAAACCTCCCCCTTCTCCTTGCTGATTTAGAGTGAGCAGATGGTGAAATTTTAATTGTGCTTTTTGAATTTCCTCCTTTTTATGGGTCTTTAAAATCTTGAGTCAAATCTTTTGTTTTGTTTGGATATCAAAAAGGAAAGCAAGTTTCCATCATGCTGGTTTAGGAGGAGCCCTCCCTTCACACCCTGTTTTAGAACTTTCCTGATACATTAAAGTCATAACTAGGGGAGAAATATAGTCTTAAAACCTCCAAACTAAACATTTTGCCTGCAAGCACATTTCACACAACTATTAAATGAAAACAACATCCTCAGATTGTTTCCATTGTTGGACTGCTATAATACGAAGTAGTCTTATGTTTAGAGGTGCAACTCTGCTATACAAAAGCATAGTTCAGTGTTCATGTTAATGCATTTATCTATAAAAACATTTTATATGGCTCAGCTGCCTTTTCTTGCTAATAAGCACTCCCATTTTCCAGGCTTTTATGGAACATGTCCACAGGTATATGTGGCCTAAACAGCAACAGTATTTTAATAATGAACGGTCCCTTACTTGTATTTTTCCTTTCCAGTATATAATGTATTATGGCAAGGTTTTTAAAAGGTGGCATGAGACCATGAATTAATAAATGCATATAAAGGAGTCATCGTGTGTAATATTTCCTAGCCATTTTTCACGGTGTTAGTTGCCCAGATGTTGAAATAAAAACTGATGACTTTCAAATCTCTAATCTATACTTTAAAATGAAGGCAACCAACAGAGTTAAAGAGTTGGGTCTTGGGTAGTTCCTCCATTAGATGAAGGATGTTAGCAAGGATTTCTAGGATTATTTTCTATCTAGTCATGACCTCCTGCTGTAAAGTGTGTGCTGTGCAGCTTCCAGCAATCCTCATCCTTTCACTGCAAACACAGTTCCTCCATTTGATTTAGTGAAAGTGGTTTAAAAGACAGCCACACGGTCAGCTGCTATTGTTCAAATGCCTTCACGTCTGGAGAAGACAGCTGGAAATGACTCATGGGGTTAATTGCAGCTTCTGAGACCCATAACTGTGTTCTTTATTATTTTGGGTAAGATTTATACACTGTGCTACCTATGGCCAAAGTTCAGTCTAGCAGTTAAAATCTTTACATCAACTTTTCGGAAAGCCTCTTTTATTTGTCTCCCACTCTATTTGTTTTTCACTTGTACATTTGTGACATTTACACCTACCCAGTAACTAAAGTGCTAAAAGGGGAAACTAACTGTAAAGTACAAAATAAGAAACTACCAACCCACCTACAGAATCTGTTTTAAAACAGACTTTTGCTGCACCTGGGCACGGAGCAAAAAGCACTCAGAAGCCTCATACTACGGTGGTATGTGTGCACCTAATTCCAAAAATTTGACAACTTTCAGCTGATTAGCACAGCTTGCCTGGAAGGCTCCCAAGACATTTTTGACAGCACCTCATATCAATTAAACTCGTGTGAATCCAAAATAAAGATTAAGCTCACTTGTCCTCTTACCAATGTTAATCATTGCAAACCTAACTGGAGCGCAAGAAATTCTGCACTTCATATAATGAGGTCTCTGTAAAACCATCCTACTCTGAGTCTGCTCACTTGCTAAGACAATCTGTCTATTCACCACCAGCCTTCCTTGAGAAATTGTGGTTAAACAAAGTGCTTCAGTAAGCTAATTTCATCCAAATTCTAACATATATTGTATGTAGTGTAAAAAGCAACACAAATAATTTAGTGTTCAGAAGAAGGCAAGAGCTTTCAAAAAGAAGTGTCTTAGATGCAAATAAAAGAAATCCATGAAATACATTACCAACTACTTATACATTGCAATTAAATTAACACTTTTCCACCTAGAATGTCTTTTGAATATCAGATTTGTGGTTAAAAATGAATATACACCTTTCTGTACAAATCCACACACTTTCAAATATAAAATCAAATTACTATTCTAATGGGCTTACCATATTTCCATGTATGTACATAAAAGTACGTTTTTAAATTTGCAGGTTAGTAAGCAGTTTTAAATTGTGCTACAAGCCTATGTACAGTAAACTTAAGCCTCTGGACAGCAGACTTGCCTTTCTTAACTACCTTTTAAAGATTTCCTAAAACCAGGCCCTGGACCCCAAGGCTTCCTAGAACCACTGGCTGCAGACAACTGTCAAAGACACACCAATGTCACCCTTCGTCATATCCTGCTGGATTTCACAACACAGAACATTTTTTAACCCAATATTCTGGGCCCTTTATAAAATATTATTAAAAATGTTTGAAAATTATAATATATATATAAAGTAACCCCTTACCACAGTCATTGTAAAGACGTGTATTAGCATATTCCAAAAGGAAGAATCGTCTTTAGTGTCTGCAGAAATACACTGTAAAATATTCTGTATATAAAAATGACTCTAAGTACACCAGTCTCTAACAAGCAGAATTCTTATGGATTGAGCCAAACAGGATCATAAAAGCTTTTGGCTGCTAATGTTGCAGAATCCCATCTGGTTTCATGGAACAACTTATTTTCCTCTCCATTTAAGCTTCCAGTAAGAAATTCAAAAAATAAAAAAGAGAAAACAAAGAAGAGACCTTTTCTTATGTATACAAATTATATCCGTAAATTATTCCAAACAGGGAGAAAATACTTCAATCTTATTACAAAACAAACAGAAAAACAGAGTCTAATTCTTGGCATACAAGTTTCACATAACAGTAAACAGTACGTATAACATAGAGAAAAAGGGTAAGAAAGAATTCTTAAAGGCCAAGTTTGTAAGAATGCAAGTGGCCATGGATCAGACTTTGCCTGCTTAGCTGGATAAGTAACAGCATAACTGACCCCACACACACGTACTCGTTTGTTTTGTGGATTTTATTTTTTTCTTTTTAAACCAAACACAACAAAACCTTTTGTAGGACAAAGAAGATTTCTCCTAATACCCAAGAACAAAAATTCTGAGTAATCCATGTTTCCTCACTCAAGCATTCATTGTTAGCAAAGTCAGAGCAGAAAAGCTTTTTCAGCAAAGTAAACACCATCACAAGGAAATGTCTGGCTAATGGGGATATAAGCCTGAAACAGTCTTTTTATCTGATGTTGTTCTTTAGAAATATTTTCTGTATGTAATGCACAGCTCAGGTCCACTAAAATATGACTAATAAGCCTACAGGGGTTTCTCTACAATGGAAGATGGTATTTTACAGAATGCACTTACTGTAGCTCATAAATAGTAGATGTACTCTGTTTTTTCCAATTTTCAGGGTATGCTGAACTGCTGCTGAAAAATAAAGGCTCACATTATTTCTACGTTAAATCAATTCCCTGAATGAAGCTGTCTATTTTTCTTTGTATTAGGAACTGATTGAAGTATTCCTATTTATGTCATTCACTTCACAACTTAGGCATTGCTACAGCCTTTAAGAAATCACATAGGTATTTTGTATCCTGCATAAATCAAGGACTTACTAAAAGGCATTACCTGACATGATGACAGAACACACACCTCAAGGAAAGCATGAGATTATTACCCCCCAAAAGAGGGATTTTTAATGCTTTTTTTTAATCATTGCATGACAGAGTAGACAGAGAACTAAGTAGTACTTTAACAGTTGTGAAATGGGTAGAAAGGAAATTTGGTACTTAAAAATATTCCTACAACCTAAACTACTTGATTTTGCATATATGCCTTTTAATTTCCAGAAACTGTCAAGCTGAAACGTCTGTACATGTAATAAGATTGGTAAATCAGCACTGAAGTGGCCATTCTGCAATTGTTTTCTAAGATAATAGTGATTGATCATATTTTATAATGGTACCAATTAAAGAAATAGGCTCAAACCTTAATTGCAAAACACAGCAATACTTTCTAACCACTAGATTAGATTAGTTTATGGATCAATTTACCCTGCCTTGAAACTGCTGCCAAAAATTTTTTAGAGCATTAACTTGCTGAGCAGAGGACTTAGAAAACAATTATGCATAGGTTCTAGGCATCCCAAAACAGAGTAACACTTTTCTGTTGAAAACTATCTTGAGGATGTAAAAGATCACCTAAAAAAAGGGCAGTGAAGGCGGAATAAAAGCAAGTATTACAAGAGAAAAGCATCACCTTTCCCAGCAGAAACATTCCACCCTTGGAAAGAAACCCTTCCTCAGTCCTTACTCCTCTAAAGCAAGAATGTAATGACAGGCCAACAACATCACCTCACAGAAAGAAATGTTAAACTGGGACCAAGATGCTTTAATGTAATCCATTGAGGATGTAATAAATGATGAAAAAAATCCTTGGAATATTGCTATAATTGAAAACAACATACCCTTTCTGGTTCAGTGATTCCATTTGTTACTCGTTACACCAATTTTGATACATTTTTCTCCTGTTCAGTTGATGCTAATAAATGTTAGTGGATAAGATTAAAACCAAGAGAGATTTACTTGCAGAGTGATATTTTAAGTTAAAAAAAATAGGATTGCAAAGTTCTTTTCCTAGTAACACCTTTAAACCTGTGTGATTATAAATACAGATGATGCCAGGAACAACAAAGATGCCTGACAGACGACTCTTTTTACTCCTGACTGCCTATTTTTCACAAGTGACATTTCCTTCAAGTTGGAAGTGTTACCACTTAATCCTTGTCCAATGGTTATATCCTGTATTAGTGGAATAAACTTTCCCAGTTCCAAGTGAAGCATACTACAAACTTGTATTTTTTCTAAATATTCCACTGGCATTATTCCTGGGGAACCTTGGCGTGTGGAGACCTCTTGCCAAATTCTGCTGTTCTTTCACATGGTTTCCACTCCATGCTTTTCAAACTTGGGGCTTGTTTCCCTCTGAAGTTTGTACAGGCATGCCTCCACTAGTGCATTAGCTCAGGTCACAAGGGTATTTTAAAGATAATCCTCACTAACAGTGCCTTTGTTTACATCCCAGAGCTGGCTGGGAGGACACAAACTGAATTCTTTTTGGATGAAGCTACACTTCAAAGCCAAGAGCGCACAATGTGCTCCAGTGACTAAGGAGCCCTTGGAAAGGCTCAGGCTGAAGGAAAGTCAAGGCACACGGAGACTGGGACATCAGGATCTCAGCACCAGCTACCTTGCTCTGCAAAAGCAGTTTCAAGGGGCTGCTCTCATCAGTAGGGAGCCTGTATTGCCAAGCATCCCCCTCAGTCATTCATCATGGTTACTTCACTGAGCCTCATGAGGCTTAGGTTTCTTTAATATTCATTAGCATGACTCTATTTCAGCTCAAAGAAACTTCCTCCACACATCACAATTTCCTTGATTTTTTAAATCTTTCCTTACTGTCTTTCCTTCCCTTTATTGAGAACTGTTAGGCAACTCTTCAGCAAACTGTATTTGGTTCAGTAACTATTTTCTAGGCCTACAATCTACTTACTGATCTTCAAAGACAAAGTTGTTTGGAAAAAGACTGCCTAACATGAAGTTTCTAAATTTACACTTTTCCTCACAAGTAAATTCTTCAAAGGTGCTCCCTGAACCCCAGAGAAATTACAAACACCCCCTTGTGAGCGGGTGCCCGAGTAATGGGATTGTGATACAATTAAGTTCATCTTCTGGTAAACAATTTGGAAAACACGAGATCATTTAATGGTAGACAAGAGACATTAACAGCCCAGCTTTCATTTCAAGGATTGACTTTGAAAAAGAGTAGTGGGAGGGGTTTCTTTTCTATCATTAGAAGAGTGGAAAAAGTAAATACAGCTGATTTGCATTATGAGATCCTGACAGCCACTGCAAGAGAACAGTGCATTATCACGTACATGCTGTACTTGAGAGCAAGGATTTCATATGGCTACAAAAATGCAACCAATTAAGTTGTAATCCAACTGACTGAACGGTGGCAAATTAATTACAAAGTGCTGGTTCACACCAACACAGATGCTTTCATGATGTAACTTATTGTGACAGGAGCTACAGAGCCTTGAATTAAAGTATGGTTATGAAATATTACTAAAAACAATTGGCATTTATTATAAGGGAGCATTCTGAGTTCTGAATTCTGATTAGTTATTACATATAATATTAGTTTTGCATAGTAACAGTGCATTTTTAAATGTAAGTAGTCATGTATGGGCTGTGAAAAATAATAAAAAAGGATCAGGGCATATCAAGTTAACCTTACAAAGCAAATTTTCCTGACCTTTCTGAAAGAGGAGAGTTGGACACTTTATTGGTAGTACCCTTTTTTGCTTTTTTAGTCCTGTCTTCTGTGACCTTCTCTCATTATCTATTTGGTTTCTCAAAAAAACCCACCCAAAACCAAAAGAGCAGGGAAAGCAAGCTGCAAAGTTTCACTAGTAGAGTACTAAGCAGACCAAAACATTTAGGAGCAAGATTTGTAAGGATTTCTGTAAAACGGAAATAAGGCAGGCCAGAAAGAACTAAATGACAGGAATTAATCATCAAAAGAGTAATTTTCCAACCAAGTAAAAGTTCAAAAACAAGTGATACTTAAAGCAAACAAACAAAAACCCAAACCAAACAAAACCCCCTCCCCTCCCCAAGCCCACCCCTTTTGAGATTAAACACTATTTCTTGGTTTAAGAAATGTTTGCTTTTAAGCACAAGCATTTCGAATCAGCGGTACTTTTACTTCTTATTCCTCCCAAAATGATATTTCCTAGTTAAAGCTTCTAGGGAGATAAGCTGCTTTCCACAGCAGTGGCACAGCTGTTTTACAGCAGCTCTGAAGTGCAACGTTACCATTCCACGTTATTACCACATCAGAATGCCTGTCTGTAGACAGCTAAGCTGAGCTGTTATGTCTGCTCTTTTACAGCAGCTTATCTTTCATATTAGTAAATAAAACACCCCAAGCAAATTGCAGTTAGAGGGCTGAGATTAAAAGAAAGCTCCATTACATTTACATCCTCACACTTAGAATTGCACTTGCTTAATGTGGAATTGCCCAGGAGTGTTGAGGCCACGCAGGCTCAGCACAGCTGCAAGTGGCAGTTAAACACAAGGTTCCCATGGACTCGTGTTCTCAGTACTAGAGAGGCACAGCTAGAAAAATTAGGATTTACACGTTTATTTGATAGCCCCCCTCCTCAGTAAAGAGACCTACAAGGCAGCACGTGGTATGTGAAAACAACTGCATCATATTTCAGCTGAAAATGCTAGTTTCAAGCCTTACCAGGCACATTTAAAGGTAATTAATAAATATGTAGGAGGGCAGAGTGCACAGAAGCAAGAGCACATAGCACTGAGTGGGGTGTACAGACCAAATTCTCTTGAGTCTCTTTTGGTCACTCTGTTGCCTTTCAAGTTACCACTTAATGCACACACCTACAGTAACACGGATTAAAAACAGGGAATATTCCCTAAGCCTCCCAAGGAACTTGTCTGCTTTGTTCCTCAGGCACAATGAACTTGTAAATGCAAAGTGCCTTGGAGCACCCAGTTAGAACTCATCCTAAATGTAATGGGAGAACAGCATTGAAGTCTGACAGTCACCAGGCCCACAAAAAACAACTCCAAAGCAGACTTTTTGCACGGATACATGAGGATTTTGTGCAATATATGATCCTTGTACCAAATTCAACGTTTTTAGAGCAACTCAGGGCTGCAGCACCTGTGTATGTTGGTGACCTGTACACCAAGGTGGGAAGGAGAGGTGAACATGCAGAGATCCCCTCCATAGCTTTTATGTTCATAGAATGATCACAAATGTTCTAAAAGTTCTAAAAGTAAGAGACAGCTAAAGGTTAAAGCAGTAATAATGGGAAAAAAAATTAAAAATCCAGGACTGTTCCCATTTCCACTCCTTCCAACAGGTCAACAACCTTCAGCAGGTCATTCAGACCAAGACCCCACAGGAGAGGAAAAGAAAGAGATGGTGCAGAACAAAATCAACCACCAAAAAACCCAGAAAAGGAACAATAATCAAAACAAAAAACTGCTATTTTCAAAAAGTGCTTACTAACCACACTAGAGAGCAAAAAATAAAAGGTATTAGAGTACTTCCCTCAGATTTGCGGATGGAAGAACAAAGCAGTAGGTTCAAACAGCTTCCCATGACAGTAAAGGCATATCCATAAGATAAACATAGTACTTTATGTAGCTCAAAATAAACAAACAAAAATTATCAGAAAACCATCAAGATCCATACTACTCTAAGGAGGTCAGAAATGCAGATTCTATGTAAGAACTTAAATTTTCTTTGGTAGAAAAAAAATTGTCAACTGAAATGTTTCACCTAAATAAGACATAAAAGTGAACTAAAATAATTACAAAATACATATACACAGCAAAACAGTTTTACAACTATTATTTTCAAGACAATAGTTTTAGATTAGATATTAGGAAGAAATTCTTTACTGAGAGGGTGGTGAGGGCACAGATTGCCCAGAGAAGCTGTGGTCTTCCCACCCCTGGAAGTGTTCAAGGCCAGGCTGGATGGAACTCTGGTGTCCCTGTCCAAGGTAGGGGGGTCAGAACTGGACGATCTTTAAGGCCCCGTCCAATCCCTTTTATGATTATTTTAATTACTGTATTATCCAATGCAAAGTAAACCAGAAAATCATCTGCCCACAATTCAGAGGAAAACTTCTTAGCATTATATATTATTTTTCCTCCTTTGTATTTGATTTTTGTAAAGATATTTAGATTCAGAGTTTTAGATTCGGTTGCTCCAAATATTCCTCTATTAGGTGAGCCCTAGAAGGCATGCTGACAGAACATCTGTGTGTTTTATATGCTAATGGGTGTGGGGGAGAAGCTTTTGCAAGAGCTGCTTATTATATGTCCCACAGGAATCAGGTAATCCCTGAGTTAAATAGAGTCTTCAGCACTCCCAGTGTCAGTCTGCTTGCTTCCTGAACAAGAGAGGAGGGATTAAAAGGGAAGAGGTGGCATAACAAAAATAAAGTTCTTAATTTGTTACCTATGGTGCATCTTTGAAATCAGAAAGTTTATTAAATTTATTCTTGAAAGTAAAACAGTCTTTATACACAACAGAAATATATAACACATTTCATATTCATGATCTAAACCAGTGAACCGTCCCTTAACTGTGTTTTCAAAATACAACTTTCAAGAAACTGATGCACAGGAAGTTCCACCTCAACACAAGGAAGAACTTCTTTACTGTCCAGTGGCCATGCACTGGAACAGGTTGCCCAGAAAGGGGGTGGAGTCTCCCTCACTGGGGATATTCCAGAACCCTCTGGACACAATCCTGTGCCATGTGCTCTGGGATGGCCCTGCTGGAGCAGGGAGGCTGGACCAGATAACCCACTGTGGTCCCCTCCAGCCTGGCCCATTCTGTGAATCATATGCTCCTTAAGTATCTGGTAGAGCAGTCTAGTTTATTATGTAGTGCAAAAAATGTATGCAATTAATAAAAAAAACTTGGCAACAGAGATACCATTTTATTACAGTATAAAGTGCTATATCCACCGGAAAATGGATAAACAAATTACAAATGAAACGAACAGAAAAGCAAAAATCTCTAGGATGTAAAGACCATCAAGGAGCATATTCAAGTTAAAAAACCCAACCAGGGCATGTCATATGTTTGAAGTTTTATTGAAGGGAGTGCAAATATAACCATGGCGTAATCACAAAAACAATTTGTAACATTTCATTAAAAGCAATTCCTTAAAAACATCTGCAATCATTTACAGCAAATACACTGAACATTTGAATCCTTGTATATTTAACCAAAATATTCTTATAGAAGTCTATTATAGATGGATAATAAAAACCCAACATCAAACTTTAATATAAAAAAATGGCAGAAATGCCTAAAATTGGGCATCTAAAATCATTAGGTATCTCACATAGCTGTATATCAGGAAGTGCTGATTATTCTTTCTCTGGAAAATAAATATTCCCATTTACTCAGAGGGTGTCCCCCCAAAAAAACAGAGGGGCAGTTCCAGATGGCTAGTTACCGCCTAAACTTCAAATGAATGCAGATGTTTATTGTTAACACAAATATTTTTTTTTAAATATGCTCTCCAGTCACAAGATTCAATTTAATTCATCGGTGTGCATACCTGAGGTGCTAGGTAGTCTACATTCAGCTTTCCTGGAAGAGATACTAAACTGAAACAAGTCAACACAGTATATTTTAGCTGAACTGTTCACTTCCTTTAAATCATTCTTCCTTGCCAAGGAACTTGTACACCCACTGACAAAGGGTGCAAAAGAACGCCGTGCATCTTTTATTTATCTCTCGTCTTCATTGCTTGCATCTGATCTGTTGATAAAAAGAAACATCTCGTCTTAACACAAGATGAATTCTTGCTGTATTTTGCTTTTTGAAAACATAAAATAGATACAGATATTTCGGTGTAGTTAAAGTAGATATTTTGGTGTAGTGACAAGAACGGGGGATAATGCAGAGTTGTTTTCAACTTGCTCTCTCATCCACTTGTGAAATTCCTGAACAGCCAAGTTGTTTTCCCCAAATGTTTCTAATTAAACAGGAAGACTCTTCCACCTAATTCAGGCTTATAAGATCACTTTGATGAGAATAAGACCTGGAAGTTTATTTTCCAAAGTACTCATTTCAATTCCTTGTACACATTTTGGCTTCCATGTAACTGAACGTGAACTAACTTCCCAACAGCAAAAGATGTAAAGTTTGGTTTTGAATAACTCACATGAAAACTTTGCTCTCAGTAGCCACACTTCTCCACACTGCTGCCTGACTGCCACTTCTCAATTCACATCAAATGTTTTCTTAGTTACCAAAAACATACCTCATCCCATTAAAAACGTGGAAATGAGCACAAGTTCTCCCACTAATGGGGAATGTGACTTGGGTTTAGCCTGCTGTGAGACAGCCTAGTTTTACCCTACTGAGGATGTGCTGTTGCAATAGCAAACCCATTACAAAACAGGAAAATAGCAAACTCAGCTTTCACTAGGAAAAAAAAAGACAAAATATTTTACCCTTGCCACCTCCAGTGTGAGCTCCTTTTAGTGGGCCTGCAAAGGGTAACAAGGAGGACTGTGCACCCATTCACCAGGTGTCATTTCCTCTCATGAATTTTATGGCAGGCTGTGATTTAGGGACTACTATACCTAAAGGGTTGTTGCAAATATTTGCATCTAGTGCTCTAGGAATGAGGAGAATCAGAGAAAAAATTTATTCTTGAAATATCGACGTCTTCAGCCATTAAATGTATGATCGCCAAATTACACGTGCTTAGGTAATAGCACAGTTTAAACTCAACTCCTCTTAAGCTTTTGGGTTTACTGAACCTGGGAGTTAAAGGAAATTTTCAGATAAAGCCCATCCATGAAGAATTTCAATTCAGAAAATCAAGAAGTTTAACAATCCATGAGAAGTGAATAGCTATGAAGAGCTGAGTGACAGCAGAAGCATCTGCTTGCTGTGCTTAAAAAGATCTGCATATATAACTTAAATATTTTGTCAGAAAATATTTAGACAGGCATTTGAGATCTTCCTTTTAAGCAGCTTGAAGCTATGTACAAGCCCAAAATTCGGACTGAAACCCAAAAGGTTCCTACAAGATAAGCAGAGACCCTGAAAACCGCAAGAAAATATTACTAAGTCAGAAATGCCTGGAATTAGGAAAAGGTACATGATTTGGAATCTGCCTCTATGATGATAGGATACAGCAGAGAAGGAAACTCAACACTAAGATCCTGGTTCCCCACTTCAGAATGATTTTAGCTGGTGGAAGATACATCCCTGTTCTTCTGCAGGGCAGAACATCTCTTTGTAAAGACTACCTTTGGCGAGCAGCCCTCCCTTTGAAAACATGGCCAAACGTTTTTGTATTCTACAGTAACTCAGTAAAATAAACCATCTTCTTCTAGTCAGCAGTACGAGTCTAAGCAGAAAGGACAGCCTGTTGTCCCTAGATCAGCGGAGATAACTGAAATCGGGGACAACGCCGGCTGTCAGCCAGCCCTCGGAAGGAGGCTCTGTCCCTGGAACAGCGCTGACACCCCGCGGCCAGCGGGGCACAGCACAGGCTGGCACTGCGGCGCAGGTGATCCCGCACCGCCCAAGGAAGGCACTCACAGCACAAGCAACGCCAATGAGGCAGCTGGAACTGGGCTAAGTCTACCAGAACTACGCCACACTTCACTAAGCTACACATTCAGCAGCAGGACAAGAGAGACCAGATCCTCACCAACACACAACAGGAGGAGACACAACATCTGTACCAAGTTTGTGATTGAGGAACAATTATGGTATTTTCCATGCAGTTATGTGTCTGCATAGGCTATAATGGTTATAATGTGAGATGTTCTTATTTTGGCTCTAGATTAAAGAACTGAAGGTGTATAATTAAAACTAGTGCATTTGTCTGTGTCCCTGGCTTATTTTTTTAGCCTGCTCATTCACCATTTCCTGATACATAACATTATGTAAAACTGGGACAGGACAGTAAGAATAAATTAAAGAAGAAACTGAACCACCACAATAAGAAATTGAAGTGTGGGAGCTGGTGTTGTTTAAATTAAAGTGTTACATTGTTTGCAAGCGTGTGCATTAATATTTCATAATACACGCTTTTGTCATGATCTTTTGTGTATATTAGGAGGTAAATGAAAGGCAAGTATGAGATAGAGCATTAGTACTCACTGTGTAATTTGATCTGACAGCAGATATGGACAGAAAGAAAACAAAGGAAATAATAAAGAAAAAATCTTACAAAATGAAAAAGTTTAACAGAATGAAAACAGAGCAAGAGAATTACATATGATATACCTTGCAGCCAATCCACACCTTCTTGTAATCCTTCTCCTTTAAGAGCATCACTGGCACTGAAAGAAACAAATCAAATTACAAAAACATTGTAAAAATACCAGTTTTAGTTGAGTCATCACTATACTTGTAATTTACATAATTGCAAAGTAGCATCAGGTACAGTTTACTTAAGTTTTCTTCACATGGAGAAGACTGCTGCTCAAATGATATAGAGCACCTTCCCTATAGGGAAACACCATTTCATGATGTGATCTATTTGAATTCAAGGCAGAAGGAATCATTCCTAGAACATGAGAGGTTCTGGAAGAGCAGACACTTTGTTCTGCAACACCTCCTTCCTCAGTGGACGCTGTGAAAGATGTTTATTCCCTCCAACAGCAGCCATGAATCACAGAACCATTCAGGCTGGAAAAGACCTTTAAGATGATCAAGTCCAACTGTCCTCCCACGCAGTTCCTACACACAGTGAGAATGCTGGAGTACTGGAGGGAGGAATTGCGTGTGTGTGTACACACTTCATTGTAACAGCAACCCTAGGAGTGTCTGGTAATATATAAAACTATTATCTTATACTGAGAACAGTGTAAATCCACCTTTTGAATCACTGAGGGATATCTTTTAAATGCCCTTCATTTTTCAGTTTATGAAAACCAGCAGAGCAGTTGACCTGGACTGTAACTGCAGCTCCCTATAAAATGATCTTCCTTTCTTGCAAATTCATCAGTGTGATTTCTGAGACAAAAAGCAGCGACCCCAAAATGTCCAGGTAATCAAGTTTAATATTGAAGGGCCTAAAATGAAAACTGCAGTTTTCAACAGCATTTAGCTGCTGATGTCACTTTTATTTATAATAGCTGAGGACCTTAACAGGAAAAAACCCTAACTTCTATAAAACACTTCTGATAAAAGGAGTTTTTTCCTTGTGAACACTAGCACAAAGTCCTTCTAAAGCTTACATTCTTTGGGAAGAAAAGACTCTACCTCCTACAACTAAAAATCCCCTCAAACATTACTGGGTACAAAGGGTACAGTGTCCCTCTGAATTCAGATGAGAACACTTTACTAAATGGCCTTTGAACAGTGAAGCATCTGCAGAGTGGAAAAAAACTCCAAAGGTTTTATTGTTGATATTCTCAAACCTGCAAGGTAATCTAGCAGGAGCACTCTGATAACAATTCTACTCAATTTCCCAGCAAAAAATAATGGCAGCTATTCTTCTGATATGAATACTGCTTTCTGATTTCACTAGAAATCCTCCATTTCAATACTTGGCTAACAGTTCTAGTGTGAAAACATTTAAGACACAGCTTAAAAGAATGCATTGTACATTTAAAACAAGTTTCACCATAACTGTTTTAATATTACTTCTGTTTCCACAGGTGGAAGCAGTCTTTTATCTACTTGATTTACTTCTGTTACACAGTAATGAGTGGCATGACAGGGCTAAAATAGGAATGCACAAAGTAATAGCAATAAAAGGATAGAAAAGGAGAACTTTACCAGATATGCCAGGGCTTGTCTTTGATGTTTTCTAAGGACAGTAACTGAGACACTTTCACAGAGGACACTGCATCCCTGAGGTCCATCTTGTTAGCAAAGAAGAGAATAGGCAGTCGACGGTGTTTAATATCTAGGCATGAGCAAAAATAGAATTATCAGGACATTCTGCAGCATTTATTGATCTCTGCATGTAATAAGGTGTAAACAACACAGGAAGGTATTTTGCTCACCTGTAGTTGCAGCTCTCTGAAGGCTGTATCCTACCCAGATGCACACTGTTGGGTCACCTGGCCTCTGCTGCATGCTTCCAGAATGCTCCCAAACTTTCTTGCAGGTTTTGGAGTCTTGCACCCCCTTTCCCCCTCCCTTATACCCACACTTAAAGCTGAAGATATGAATTGCTGGTGAAGCTGAGGAGCAAGAGATCAAACCACTGCCTACAAATACTGCACATCTCTGCTTAGTGAGGACTGGGTGTATCAAATGGTGAGAAAAAGTCATGTGTGTTGATTCATAACATCACAACAATAGCTGCAAAAAGTTACTCTGAATTATCCTTTAGCATCCTGGAAAGCATCCATTACTTCATAGAATTTATGAAATTGGAAACAAATGCATGTCTGGTTATCCTTTATTCTACTTTCCCTTGAAGGACTTCTTTTCCAGAAGCTCTTTTCAGCTAGAAGTGAGAACTACAGAACAAACCAAGTTCTCTGGCTGATTCTGGGATACTTACACACCTCACTGATGACCCCAAAAGACTAATTAGTCATTGAAAGGAAACAAAGTATACTCTCTTCAAAGTTACAAATGTAAGACTGCCAAAAAATTACCAGCACCAAGACTAACCCTGAGTTTTTCACATTATTTATACAAAGGATGATATACAGGATTAGAGAAAATCTAGATTTTAGTCTACAAATCAATGCTTGATAGGAAAAGAACTTAAACACACACCACCACCCCAACGAAAATTGCTACACAGGCTCTTTTTAAAATAGTAAAGAGAAAAGGTTATTTCACATAGGAAACAAGCTAAGGATTTATTTTCAAATGTCAAACATAAACCATCTGCCCCTGCTGATGGGCAGGGGGGTGATAAAAATCCCCCAAATCCCAACAAACTATCAGTGCTGAAATGGTTTGAACTTTCCTAATTATGTTCTTTTCCACCTTACTAAACCTCCCTACAGAATCAGTGGAGATAACACTACCTACCCATATTCATTGAGAGATGGTAAGTGCTGATCAAAACACTGACAATTTTCACAAACTATTTACCCCACCTGGAGCTCTTTTTCCCTCTGATATCTTTTAACACTAATCAAAGGCCTCAAAATACAAGCACAGCATAATTAAATCTCTGTTTTGATTCCTTGGTTGAACAGCTATTGAGTCTCCTGACTGAAATTTTTACATACATTTACAGTATAATTAAATGAACCCTGGTACCCACAGGTTGCAGGTTATGGGTAAATTAAAACCACATAAATTGGCTGACATCACACGTGCAAACAGCCAAGTTAATAAAGGAGTTTTCAGTGTTTTTTTTAAACAATTAGAAAGGGGCACAACCCACCCACCAGACTCATAATGTACACTCAAAGACATTTGCTAAATAAAGTGGTGGTCACAGAAATTGATATTATTTCCTAATGTGCAGTGTTTCCCTCCCACACTTTTCACAGTTACTAATGGAAAGCTAAGATTTTCTAGCAGGTATGCATTAACACATTAAAAAAAATATTCCGGACACTAAATGTGTGATGTGCAATTTTATATAAACAATTTCAAGTTTACAAGAATTTCAGTTTATTTTAGAAGCATGTGCTGGAGGTCAAGTGACCCAAGAGTCATCATCTAATTCAAGTAATCTACACTCTACCATCTTTCAAAGTGCTGAAGAATGAGGTTTGAGTGAAAAAAAATAAAAAATTATAAAGTAATCATTAAATAAGCTGTTATTTGAAAAGTGCATTGTCCATTTATGTAAGTAAAAATAATTTATAGCTCTGATTCACAACACAACCCCAACTTGTAACCCCATTAATGCTTCAGTACACATTCCCTTTCTCTTCACTACCTCAGGCAAAGTCTGGCAAAAAGACAGGGAACTGTTTTACTGAGGGATTGCTAAGATTTTCAGAGACAGGAATTGATTCAATTCCATTTAAAACTTAAGCAAACACCTCCATTTAAACCACTCCAGGAGGATCACAGAGACAGAAGCATAGTTGGGGAGAAAGTGGGGCATGCAGGAAGAAAGGCAGAACAGTAATACAAGTAAAAATATTGATAGAGTAAACCAGTTCTATATTGATTCACCTAACAGCTGCTTTTATTGAACATTATTACTAGAAGAACTTTTGAAGCTCTTAGAGGTGATATATCAAAATGTGATAAACCAGCTACTCCAAGGCAGAAATACACAACTACTCTTTCCTGGTTCTCAGGAATGCACTCAGTGGGCAGAGCCTGGGCTATAAAAACTGCACAGCACTGACCTGCTAAGTCAGCATTAATGACCTCTTCATGCCTAAATGAAAAGCCTCACCTAAGATTGCTTCTACTCCATTTTCACTCTTCTGCCTTAAGTCAGTAACTCCTTGCAGCAGTCTGTACCTCTCACCCTTGGTGCTGTGTGGTTCCATTCTACCAACAGTCAATGCTGCAGTTAATTCCTGATTAGTTCCCTGGCCTCTGTGTAATCCACCTGCAGCCTTTGGCTCACCTCATCCTCCCTCTGACTTTTGCAACACTGGCTTTGCAGTGTCTGCTTTTCAAGTAGCCCATACCCTTGAATGAGACATTAAGAAGGCCCAGTCAGCCCCAATATCTTTGTTGATGAACTGATGTATTATACACAATCTTCATGGAAAATAAAATCATGGTAACATATCTGTCCCTGCTACCTTTCTTAGAAATGCAAGTCAGCTTCTCCTTTCTCATTTTCAGCATGGTAATCCCACAAATTAAGGCTCTGTTGGTTTAATAAATAATTGAGGAATTATAGGATTATTTCACTTCTAAACTTCCTAGATGTAGTTTTATATTCTGGTTAGGCAGAGCAGCTGCCTAAAGTGCTGAAAGTCAAAATTGCATATTGCTTACAAACACATCCCAGGAATGTTGGCTATATGGAAAGGCAAAGAATTGACTGATTTCAGAACTTAATTAAATAAGGTGCGCTCTCATGTAAAAAAATCCCAAGCCCAACCCCGAAAACCAAGACCCCAATCATGAATCCTCTCATATCCTCTTCCACCTCATGTATTCTTCTGCAGGAAATTGGACCTGACTGCTGTAATTACCTCTCCTTATTTCTGCCTAAAGCAGAAAAAGTATAATGAAGATGAAAAAAGAAACTTAAATGTTACATTAAAGGAATTAGCAGTCTTCATGGAAAAAACACACAGGGAAACACATTTTTGTCTGTGTTGGGCATCACATAAAGGCTCTCCAGCTTCGAACTCAGTCTATTTTTTCTCAAACCAATGCAACTTTTGATCTATATTGATTCATTCAGAGAATGAAAATTATTGTTCTAATATTCATGAATGGCTAAAATATTTGCAAAGTACTCAGAATGCAGAAGTGTGTCAGATAAGGGCTTTTCTTAAGACAACATAACAAATATGGACACAGAAGGGGAAAAAAGCCTCCTCACCTGGATGATTCAGAAGGGTGTCAAGTTCTTCTTTGGCCACAACCATTCTTAATTTGTCACTGCTATCAATGACAAAAATAATGGCTTGGCCATCTCTGCATAACATAAAAAGAGCAAAGAGGCAAATTATAGGTTCTCAAACTGTGAATAAGAAAAGGCTTCAGAAGAAACACCAAAAAAAAAGTCCAAACAAATCTGATTTTTCCTCTCATTTTTGTCATCGTTATTTATATTAACATTTTAATCCCGTTTTATTTCTGAAATTCAGTCTTTTGGTAACATGCATCCATTTTTTAGGCATGAAGTTGTTACCTGCATGACTCATACAAGGTTCAGTCTACACACACCTTTTAGAAAAGCTTGATTTTACTAGCCAGGCTGAAAAATGAACTCAAAATGTAACCAGCTGCTATTTTGACAGTGTGGTCAGGCAGACCAAAAAAACCACGAGGACAGATTTTTATGGAAATTCTTTATTTCCTAAAGTTTATTTAGAGAAGGGTCAATTACCTTTTTAGAAAAAACCTGTGCCCACAGATAGGCACATGCAGGTTATTTTAACTTTTACAGAAGTCTGCATAAACAGGATCTCTCTTTTGTTTCAAATAACAGGTAAAGATGTTCAATTATTTCAGATCATTAGGACACTTTGCTGGCAGTATGACCACAGTCACAACATATATGCAACTATTTAACTCATTATTTCAGGATGTTACTGGTATTTTACGACTTGATGTTCCATTTACTGCACCTTAATTTGAAAACTAAATAAAGTCCCACTAATTCATAATTAGTTATAATTTATAAACACTCACAAAAATTCTATTTACTTTAAATTTTAGTGTAATATTCACTTCTCCTTCATTTTATATTTCTCTGAGAGACCTTTATGAATACATTCTTTACCCTCCAGCACCATCTGTCTTTGTATTTTGACAAGAAACAGTCCTAGACCTACTGAAAACCAGAAATAACCTAAGCAGCCCAAGATTGTATAAGAGGGCCCATTCTTTCCTGGCACACAGAACCTTTACTAAATAAAGCTTTTGCATATCAGCTGGAAATGGCTAAGTGATTTTCATGAGCACACAGTATTTTTCCAGAGGAATCAAGAAAAAGGATTCCTCAGGAATGCATGTATTCACCACCAAAAAAATAACTTCACAAAGAAGTGACAGGAATAGGGACACAACATGACTGTAGGTGTACTTAAGACAAGTGTACTTGAAGGATGACCTAAAGATACTTTGAAGCCAAATAGAAGAAAAGTCCAAACCTGAAGGACTCGAAGGCAACTACTTTGACTCTTGACCAGATTTGATTTGCACTTTGCAATTCTTGCAAAATTAAATCTTACTTAACTTTACAAATGGAACAGCACGTAATTATTTTATTAATATTTTATTTAATGAATGAAGATTGAAAGTTTTTTTGGTATTATTCTTAGAAGTTAATCTTAAGTATGTGCCTACTGCACTGGATCAGGAACAGAGGTGGATACAAGTGCATATTTCACTGTCAGCACAACCTAAAAAGCTCCCTTACTGTTAAAATTAAAAAACCATTTATGCCACACAAGGGACAAGTTAGTGCATTAAATACACCAATCACAAAAATTATTTGCTTATGAAGCACTCTGCTAGCATTTTGAAAGTAGCCTAAGGGCATCAGTTACTGAAATGCAAAAGATTTTGGAGACATACATCTCACGCTCTTGAACAATGAAGATCTCCTTGCCACACGTTTTCAAATTGCTGACACATTTTGGACAAGGAGAGTAAGCATTAATCCTCAATTAAAAAAACACTTCAAGCTCTACCACAACTGATATTAAAATTTAATCAATATTATAATCTTCAGAATTTCTCCATTCTATTTCTCCAAGCTACTTCTGCATGGTTTAGTACTGTTCATGTTATCTAGAGCAGGATCAGGTATTACAGGAAAGAAATGGGACAATGTAAGGAAAGATTTAAGTTTCACAAGCTACAAAAGCTACAAAAGCAGAGAATGGTGTCCATCTATTACCAATAAGGCAATACCAGAGTGTTATAAAGTACAGTGAATATCCTGTTCAATAAATAACATGTAAGAATGTTTGTTCAAGTTCTTAGTTACAAATGCCTTATTCCCTGAGTTTCATTTCCCTCACCTCTAAAAATCTCAGCCATCAGCCAATATCTTTTAGGTTTTAAGTCGTTTACCTACTGCAGAACTGAAAAATTGAAAACCTAACTCATATTGAGCTTTCTTACAGGATTGGTTTTCCGGTTTCAGCATTTAAATCCCATCTCTAATATGTTTCCCCAAGTTGTCCCTGAAAGCACAGAATAACAGCAGATAAAAATTTTCATTTTTTAGAACAGAAAGTTGTATTTATCCAGAATGACCTTCCGTCAAACATCAGGTGTAAGTCTTCTCTGAATAATTTCTAACCTCTAGATATAATCATACTTCAGTTTAAATAACATACACAACACCTAATATGAACAGCAATGCTTTAAAACAAATTAGAGGCTTACTTGTAGTAGTGTTCCCAGAGGTCTCGGTATTTCCCTTGACCTGACATATCAAACACTGTGAAAGACAAACTGCAAAGAAAAGAAGTGCATGAGGCACAGAAACAAAGATCAAAACCCAAACCCAAACCATTTTCTCCGCTACCCTGACCCAAAAAAAAAGCCAGATCAACTTGAATCCTAATCAACCGAGAAAAATTCCCAAAGGAACTCTGGTTGCACTATCTGCCTTCAAATGATCCTACTCAGTTTTGCACCCTTATTATAAAAATATTTCACAATGGAAAATGTGTTTATTATCTGAATAAAAGAACTAAACCAATTATTGAAAGTTACATCAAATACAAAATAAGCTCCCATGTAGTCTCCCTCTCTGTCATGCCAGTATCAAATACTGCCTATGAGTAAATGAAATTCAGATGAACCATGACTTAAAATCCACAGCCTGTCTTAAATTCTGTCCCTAGACCCAAACACTACATACAGCAGGTTAACTTTTTAGAATTTTTTTGCACATACCTAGTTTTAGAGCAGCACAACACACATTATATTGTAATACACTCAGTCCTGGATCATGATTAGGTCTCATGGGTACTACATTTCAACAAACTGCAATGTCATGTTGTTACACACCACACACGATACTCAGTTGCAAACCCACTGAAAGAGTCTAATTATTGTGTAATTATCACTACTGCTGATGAAGAAAGAAAGTAGTACCTTGAAGTCTTGAATTTCTCTATACTGAATCCTATTGTTGGAACAATGTCCTGAGTTTGAGCCTTTGAAGGAAAGAAAGTATAAATTTTACAATCAAATTTGAAAACGCAAATATTGAAATATATTTGAAACACGATCTGTTTTCCCCCAAACTGTGCAATATTAAAAAAGTTCCCAGAAAAGCAAAGTAATTAAAAATCAAGGATTTGTATTTTCTAGGAAACAGAGTGAACACCATTGGAATTGCCAAAACATAAAGCATTATTAATAGATCTGTCTGATAACTGATTTCCTACTGAGCTGTCAAGGAACCTATCAGCTAAGTTGGTAGAAAAGAATAGCTCCTTTAAGAAGCATCAATATTGGGCAGGAAGAAAGGTCACATCCCAGAGGTTACAGAGCTGCCTGAAAAAGTGACATGCAATCCTTTCTAGGGCCCCTTATTCCAAACACCATCCATAGGCAGTTGACCCCTCACATCCAACTGAAGCAAGCTTGGCTTATTCACCTGCAGCTTCATTCTGAAAATGGCATCCCAGCACTGCAAAGACTTTAGTCAACAGCTCCTGCCACCAAGGGAAAATTTATGCACAGAAGAAGTGTTATTTCTTTAACATTTATTGCAAATGGATTTATCAGGTCCAGAAGAAACAACTGCACACAGATGGAAAAACATTTGTATTTGCCAGACACTAATATATTGCTCCTAGGACAAAGCAGCAGTTCTGAAGAAGACTGGTTGATCCAGAGCTGAAAATCACCACTGAACTTTAGACTAAACACAAACAATTTTATCAAGTTTGATCTAATGACATTTGTTGCATGCTAGACTATTTGGCATGTCTTGCAAGGATAGGACTTATACAAGTTGCATGCAGTTATCCTCCTAAAGCAACATGTTAAATGAAAACATTCAGAAGTAAATTCTCATTCCAAACAAATTCTATTTATTCTAGTTGTAGTAATTTTACTTGAGTAATTCCCTTGGGACGTTCTCTAATGCCCATTATTGTGATAAATCTTCAAGTCTGCATTCAACTCTAGTTAGGAATCCTTTACTGCTTAAGGCATGACAGAAAAACCCACTACAAAAAAGGTCTCAAAAATTACACAAATGTACAATTTGTCTGGTACAAACTGCAGACTTTCCCCCAAACAACTGGCACCAGATAGCAAGCAGTTTGTAGTTTTTGTTCATAACTCTACTCAATTTTCAGTGGAAGAATAATTGCCAGGAATGGAAGAGTAGCAGACTTCACCATTTTAAACCATGTCCAGTGGACTCTTCAGGAAAAATTCAATGCAAATTAATTTAACAAAAAAAACCTGTGTCCTGATAATAAACAGCAGAAAACACTTTCCCAGATGCATATAACCAAGATGCACAAGCCTTTGGGCTTTGAACATGCCTACCAAATTTCATCTATTTCTAGTCCATAAACATCCCTAGAAACAAGGTGATCCTACTTCCATTTTTGCTCACTATGCACTTCTAGTGGCCTGAAACACTTTTCACTGGATCAATGAACTGCAAGCATTAATGCTGCTTATTTTGAAAATTATTCTGCTTTAAAAATAGTGAAGTCACCCTTAAATGTGCATCTTCGCATTATTTCTTATTATTTCTTATGCACTTATATTTCAGGATTTCTTACGCACTTGTATTAATCCTAAACGTTCAACATCACTTGTAACTGCAATCCTTTTGCAATTATTTAAGTGACTTAAGTGACTGTTTCAGATCCTGGTTTCAGCCATCATAAACCCTTCCTTATTGGGTGATCTTAAAACAAGCGTGCCACATTAACAGGTTTTTTTTTTTGAAAATAATATGTATGTGAATGCTTACCCTTAGTTTTAGTTAGTTGGAAAAGCTTAAAATATACTTGTTCCACTGTACTACATCCCAAGCTCTTCACATCTTTTCCATGGTCACATGTAGTGTAACAGCATGGAAAAGCAGACTAAACAAACATCAGCAGTGAACCCAGCAGGTTACTTACGTTTGAAGGTTTCAGTTTATTGATGATCGTCGTTTTGCCGCTGTTGTCCAAGCCAAGGCACAGAACGTGAACCTCCTTTTTCTTCAGCCCAAGCCATCCTGCCAGCTTGTCAAACAATCCCATCTTTCTGCCTCGAAATCACAGGGATCACCTGCCGTTCAGAGAATCAGAGCAGGGAAAGGCCGTTGGAAAAGCACGACATGCAGGGCAGCGCCGGCACAGAGGGTGGGCATGGGGCTGAGCAGCCTCACACCTCGCAAAGGATGGCGTGAGCAGGACCCTACACAAACACCGTCCCGGCAGCTGGCTCTGCACATAAGCACATGCAGGGTAAGCTGATTACAGCCAGGAGGCCTCGATACAAAAGTAGACTGGCTGTTTATAGCCCTGTCTGTATCGCACCATGCCCTTGATTCACTGGGCAGCAGTGGTGCCATCGTTCTGAGCAGCCCAAGCAGGGCCACGGCTTCAATGCCACCAGGCCTCCCACAAATGGAACAAAAACCAAAAGGAGGACCGTTACCTCAAATTGTCAGCAGTCCATAATTCAGACAACAAAGTAAAACACTATTTCCCTTCTTCAGCACCTGGTATATAATTTACTGAATCCTGAATTAAATAAAGCACCCTCTGTTAATTTGATCCAAACTCAAATTGTAACAGGTTTTGCCGATATTGACATGTATAAATGAGGAACTCTCCATTCACCACAAACAGAAACTGATTAAAATAGATCTAACAGACACCGTAACATTCACCCACACCTCAGGGAGATGCCAAACCTCTACTGCTGCCCAGACACTGGCTGAAGTTACCTGGCAGTGGCACATTCAAAGGAGCTTACACCACGTGTTCCCTTGCAATACCTGGCTAAACATACTTTGCAAAGAGGATAACCCTTGTCTACCCTGAATGAATTCCACTAGAAATAATTTCAGCAATCTGACAACTGAAATCTTTGAGATGCCTTCAGTAATAAAGCATTTAATTCACATCAGAGGAGTTTTCTGGAGTGGTGAAGGCTGGTTTTTTATTTAATAAAGAAAAAACACAAAGCACTGGGCAACTCAGGTTGCAAGCTTAATTACCCCAGGAAATCATAGCAAGGGTGGGAAAAGGAAAAAAACATCAACAACAAATCTTTGATCTCACTTCTTCACTAACTAATTACAAAATGATGATTAACTGCTTTTTAATAGAATAATTTTAAAACTCTGCATTTAATAAAGTCACATAAGCCATCATTTTGGCTAAAGGGTGATTTTTCCTTTTTAAATACAGATCCTTTTTAGAGCTTTATCCAGTGCATTTTGATCCAGGACTGGTAGTGATGTACAGAGTGCTCTGTGCATTACAGCTGCACAGAGTTACCAGGTTAAACAATCCCAACATTAATTGTAGCAAGTCCCTCAACCTAACTCCCTTTGTTTTATGCCCCACTTGTTTTCTAATCCATATACAACTGTGAAAGCAGATTAAGGCTGTTTATTATCAAATTAACCTGACAAAATCCTGCTCCAAAACACATTACTTTCTTATCCAATCAAGAGCTTCATCTATATACTCTAGGTGATAAGGTCCAAAAAAATACATTGTAGGCACTCCTAAAATGAAAAAGGAGGAAATACAAGCATTTAAAAATACTTCTAGGGATTTACTTTTAAATCCAAAAGCCTAAATACACAACAGGTCCTAGCAAAATTTTAATTATAGCCATGTTTTTCTAACAAATTTTCCTAGCAGTTGGCACAGTCATTATTTAAGACACAATGGGAAAAAAATGTACCCTTGACTTCTTGATCTGCCCTGTTTTTCATGTTCTTTTTCCCATCTGTGAAGATACAGCTGGCACAGGTGCCTTGTTTTTTGTTTTTTTTTTTGCCAGCTGATATTTTGCCTACAATGCTATATAGCATACATCAGACATCTCCTAAAGTTATTTAAGTTAGTTTGGTCTGGGAGCTTCTTAGCAAACTCTATAAGCCTTTTTCTTAAGAAAGGATGTTCTTTCATGTCTGAGCTTTGTCTGTTTTCAAGCCTAATCAACAACAAAGGAGATTTAATCCCTGAAACAGAGAGCAGCCAACAAGCTCTAAGTGATGCCCAGGTGTTAGAAAGCCAAAGGAATTGTCGGTAAAATCGCCTTGTTTAGGTTTAGGCCTCAATATATTTCAATGGTTTCCGATCCAAAAGAAGGGAAAGAATGAGTATATGGAATAATTAGCATGGCAAGCGAGAGAATCGTTAATCAACAGAGGACAGAATACTAATTAATAAGAGAACTAGGTAACTTGCAGTCAGTGAACATTAATTCCTCTGCTTGTTAAAATGTACAAACAGTGAAAAGCTTTGGTTGTCGCCGTGCTGGCTTTCTGGATTTGCTGCCCAGCGCCCTTTCCTCTGCAGAACCGTATATAAACCAAACACTCTGTGCGTGGATCGGCCTCTGGCGCACCGGGTGAAAGGACCTATTCCGGGACAACACCTGAGGGCTCGGGATCGCAGCTCCCAGGACCGCGNCCGCCAATCCCGTCCCGCCTCCCCTCCCGCCCCGCCTCTTCCGGCCAATCAGGGGGCGGGGTGCACCTGAGGCCACGCCCCCGGGTGTTGTGAGGCTGAGGGGCTGGGGGNGCAGTCAGTGAACATTAATTCCTCTGCTTGTTAAAATGTACAAACAGTGAAAAGCTTTGGTTGTCGCCGTGCTGGCTTTCTGGATTTGCTGCCCAGCGCCCTTTCCTCTGCAGAACCGTATATAAACCAAACACTCTGTGCGTGGATCGGCCTCTGGCGCACCGGGTGAAAGGACCTATTCCGGGACAACACCTGAGGGCTCGGGATCGCAGCTCCCAGGACCGCGCTTCCCTCCCTCCAGCAGCACAAGGCCTCGAGCCGCCCCGGCAGCGGGTCCCCTCGCCAAGGCTGGGACAGGACGCCCCCGGGAAGGCGGGCACAGGGTCCCCCCACCCCGGCAGCGTCCCCCGCGCTCCCCGCGGCCGCAGCACCGACCTGGGCCCGCNTCTGTGTCCAGAGCCCGTGGAATTGTGTTTCTTTTTTTCCCAACCGCTGGCCCTCTTCCTTGCACAGCCGCAACAAAAGCGCATGGATAAATCCTCCTGGGAATTGCGATTAACCCAGGAGGTAACCCCTACTAAGAACGACCACCCCGAGGTGTTCGCAGCACCTCCCGTTCCGAAGCGGGCGCTGTGGCGGAGGAGGGAAAATCCCAAATCCACTTGTCACTGGGGCAAAGGCAGCAGCAGGGCTTTGGGAAGAAGACAGCTTGTCCAGGCCAGGAACAGAGGCTGCAAATACACTCTGGAAATTATTTTTTTTTCTGCGTAGTACAGTCCCATCAGACCGGTTCTAGGTCTAGCTAAATTCACCTAAATCACTTAAAATGAGTTCTGAAGAGGAGCACATACAGACTAAACCCCAGTCTCTTTTCTACCACATACTTTCATGTAGCTGCCAAAATAGTCCTCGGTTCTGCAACAGTGAGCGCTGTGGCTTCCCAAAGTAAGTGGCGCTTCCGAAAATAAGTTGCACTTCCCAAACGCTGACAAAAAGACGCCACTTTTTAGCTGGAACAGCAGCAGGAGTTTCACTCACCCACGCACCTCTGCTGAGGGATTCACGGGATGTAACTGCTGTTCATACTCGGCCTGCATGGCCTGGCACTGCAAGCCAGGATAACTCAGTCCCTCATGCTCTGCCTCACTACAGTCCAGTATTTCTGTAATTCCAGATTTGGGTAATTTGTAATTCCGTTGCATCACTTTTGAACAAAGATAAACAATGACTGAGGGGGTGGATTGCGCAGTTCTGCCCTCTCTTCCCAAAAGGTGGTCTGCACTGCTCCTTGCCTGGAAGCAGCAAATTTCCTTCATGGAGCTCCATCCCTTCGTTCTGAAAAACTCTAATCCAGTTTCACATATGCTGAATGCACCTTTTAGACTACAGTCCCAACTTCTGCCCTGGGGAGAGGAGGGAGAGCAGAGGAAACAACTTTTTGATAACAGTGGACAGTCCTTTTTGCTAAAAATCTTGTCAGAAGCTCCCAGTTATAAGCACTTTGCATTGACCTTCAAAGCTCAAAACCACTACAAATATTTTTTGTTTGGCTTTCTGTTTCTTATTGTTGTTTTCATTATTATTAAAGGTTTGAGGTAAATTGCAATGCTGATTTCATGATCGCCCTATAGTCAGGAAGGTTCTGACTAAAAGATGAGATTCCCTTGTGGCTTTATGAGCCATTAAGGGAAAAGGCAAGTAGCATAAATCCCCCAGTGAAACTCTGGGATGAAGCACTTTCTAAAAGCTGATCAGGTTGTGAGGGATGTATATGGTAGAGAGGGGTGTCGTCTCTCTTTGAAATCAGTCTGTGTCTAAGAAGTGGTTCTGAATTCAGTGGAGAAGACAGAGCGGCAAAGGCATTTCTGCAACCAGATCTAAAATGAAATATTAGTTCTTCATTATATACACTGTGTTAAACCTGACAGTCCTTGGTGAGAAAGCTCTTCCCATGTAAAATATGCAGGATGTAATGGGCTGTGGGCATCTGACATTCATTTCCTATTAATCTACATGTACTTCTGTTCAGTTTTGCATTGCATGCATGTGATGTTATGCAACAAAAGGCTAATTAGGACTTTCAACTTTTTGAGGTGGAGTCTGGTTATTGTATATGGCATTCACTTCTTTGTAAATCGTTGTGTATTGCCCTGGTATTATTTCCATAATATCAACAGTTTTAAAACTGCTTTTGTCGGTGAAAGCTTTGAAAAATATTAGAGAAGGAGTTGCATGGCTCAGGGAATCACCATGAGGGTGAACAGTACTGCAGAATCTTAATAGCGCATTAAAACCCATTTAAAATTCAGATTCACAGTGTTTCCCAAGAAGGAGAGAGCAGTGCTGTCTGGAACTTTTTACTGTGCGCAGTTTTTGCCTGATCCTGTGAACTGTTGCGTGCATTTTGAGCACAAATGCTCAGTGCTAAGCACAGAGGAAGCCTCTACAATTGAGCATTCTTTAGCTGAAAAAAACAACAGAATTTGAAGCATCTCAAGTGTTAGAACACATTGCCGGTCCATCTTTATTAGTACACCACCCTGTGTTAAGCAGCTGGGTTTTTTGGCATGATCATGTCTGACAGGCTTCACTGTGTATCATTATATTAGTAACTCAAGGCAAAACAAACACCATTAACTCAAAAATAACCACCAGTACTGTAACTTTTATTTGCTAATAAATATCTTAATAAACAGGCTTACCCCATCTGTAAGACCTGATAATGCCTCTTAGGAAATCATAGAAAAATAAAATACAATAATAATCAATAACTTGTACTTTGTACAAAAATCTCATTATGTTGCTCAGCAGGTAGTTTTGCCAAACCCCATATTCTTTCTGCAAAGAGATGGCATATGTAATGCAATTCACCTTAAAAACACTCTAATGTTGAGAGCTGAGCATTCTATTACACTATTAACTTGTAGGCATGCCAGCACATGAAAATTTACATGAAACATCATAGTATCGTAGGAATAGAATAATAACAAAAAAAAGAAGATAACACCACTTTTCAGTAAATAATAACAACTTCACGTCTAATGTAAATTCCCCTTGGGACTGCAAATCAGTAGGGCAAGCTTTTTATTTCATGGATATTCCTACAGTACCGTTCTAAACAGGCAGAAAGGCAGAAAGAAAAGGCAGTGTATGGGAGATATATTACGTGAAGAAAAGTAATTTTGAACAGTGAGGCAGTCCCAGGGGGAAACCAACGACACTGGCTGTGAGATGTTCAGTCTCCCAGAGTGAGCAGTTCCAGTGCTGCACGAGTTCAGGCTGAAGGAGATGTAACCCAGAGCCTCTGGTACCGCAGTGCCAAGGCTGCTGTTCTGTGACATGAGCGGTGAAGACTGAGCCACGGGTAGTTGTCATTATTCAAATATGTCTCGGTAAAGAAGCAATGGCAAAACAAACCTTAGCAGGGGTCTTCAAAGAAAAGGTGGGTTTCAGACTACTGGTAAGGAAATGAGATCTGTGCTGAGGCCATGGTTTGATTTTGTAAAATAGTTTGTGAGTATTATGAGTATACCATTGCTTTTGAAGCCATCTACCTCTGAAGTTTTGACATGGCTGCTTAAATATATAATCTAAAGTGTCTGTCATCAAATATTTATTCATATATACACATACATTGATACATTTTATGGCTATGCTAGAACAGCAAACTATGAAGAGCAGTCATACTTAGTTTTGTACAATCTAATTTCACAGAAGAGACAGAGATTAAAACCCCTTTTAATTCAGATACGTTTAAAACCAACACACAGAAATAGATAGAGGCTATCCTGAGAAAACATACCAACCACGTTATCTTCCAAGAGTAAATCAAAGCTAATTTTTGGAAGGTAGTAAAATATTATTTTTGTAAATTTTTTTTTCTGAAAGTCAAAGTGGTTTGTTTTTTTCTTTTTTTCTAAAGTGATGACAAAATTAAAATGGGTAATTCCAACTAGATCAATGAATGTTGCTTTGCTAGAAAATAAACTATTGCCTTTCAGTACATAAGGTTCCATATGATCTTTTAAAGATTATTTTTTCCTTGCTAAACTGCAGGTGCAATCCTGAGAAGTGCAGAGAAGTCAGTAGGATTTATACCACACCAAAGAAGAATGAGCCCTTTTTATAAGTCTGGGTTTTCAGTCACGGCATTGCTGTGTGTGATGTGACTGATACCACCAGAGAATGTTGGTATTGGCCTCACCAGAAGCAGATGGAAGTCTCTAGGTAAGAGCAACAAACACTGAATCCCATTCTGTCACCAGAGTTAACAAAGAAACAACTTTTCCTACTTTTTACATGGAATAGACCCCTCAGCCTTACTTAGAAAAGTTGGGAGAAGAAATTGCTGCAGAAGAAAAGGTGGTAAAAGTGCTACACTGCCAATTCAAAGCTAACTCTTTTCTTGGGGAGAGGCAGATAGGGAATCATGGCCATAAGCTGTAAAATGCTTACAGGTTTGCTTATTAGGAATCTTGGAATAGAATGGTTTTCTTGAGATAGGGAATTAATGAAAGAATCCAATAAATGGAACCACTAAGAGGGCGTTTGTTATTTTATTTGCTGTTGTGCCACTCATTAACTGGCAAATCTCAAGACTTAGACTGCAATGCACCAGGAGGATGAAGCAGCTTGTTCAAAGAGGCAAATGATCAGCTAGAACTTGTATGATGAAAGGGAGATCATATTGCATAATGGTTTATGTTTAGGAAAGAAGAAAGATAGAAAAATCCTATTTGTTTTGTAGGTTCTGTTTGTTTGATGGGGATGATGGTTTCATCCTGAATTTAAATCCAGAAGTTTGGGAAATTATCTGGGGAAAGAATCCCACAAACCCAGACCATTTCTGTTAGATACTCTATTAGATGTGTAGGTCATTTAGGTTACTTATTCCAAAGTCAGAGTTGACCACCCGTTCCAGATAAAACAACAAACACTGCAGCACCCAACTTTTGTACCTTGCAGTTTATCTTTTCCATGTTGAAGGTAACCACAGCCTATTTGATCACATCCCTGAGGTAGTAGCCTTGTCTTTTAGGCTCAGTGCACACTCTTCCCCCATTAAATGAGGCCATCTGTTCCACACAAATCTGTAGAAACCTTTGATTCAAAACCTGTTTCAGTCAATTGACATCTTATGGATACAACTGACTTTGGATCATGCCCTGAAGAACAAACCTCCATGTCAACCCAAAGTGCTTCAACAGAGAAATTAAAACTAGCAAAAAGGTTTAGGAATCCATTTGAATGACAAGACAGCTGGAGTCCTAATAGGTGCTGGTTCTCTAGCACCAAATTAACCATGACAGTAGTGGGGAGCAGGAAAGGAGAGTCTGTTTGGAGAGCTGAAGCTACCTACAGTATATACGACATTGGGCTTCATCCCACTGCCATGGAAGTCAGTAACAAACTCATGAATTTTGATCACAGCAAGACTATTGCCTATTGACACAGAAACATTTAATTCTTCACAGTTACATCACTGTCCCAGGAATTAACTCCATCAAGATGTTTATTGCAATCATTCAGCAGGATTTGGAAATACTGGGTGTTTTAGAGCAGAACCTTCCGAAGACAAAAGTGGAGCTTCCCAAATTGACATTTAGTAACTAAAATAATCTACAGATTTGGAACACTGGCTGCACTTTGTCTTTTTCAGCTAATCCTATTGTACATAAAGAGACTGTGATAGTAAGTTATACAGCTCAGAGCACCCAGCTTCTTAAAGAAAAAAAATAATAATCCTATTATGCTTTTCCTTTTTGCCTCTTAATAATTTTCAGTTAAGTTTCTCTCAGTCTGAATGACAGAGAGCTGAAAACCCAGTTTGTAAGCCAATATTAACTGGATAGTTCTACTTTTTACTGTTTATTTAGGTTCCCCTCAAAAATGTCAGTATGTAGCAATAGGAACAATCAGTCATGCAGTTACAGAATTGTGTCTGCTGGATGTTCTAATATAAATTATGACAATTGTACCTGTTTTTTTGTCCTAGGCTGGATCCTGAAAATACAGAAAATAGATTTTTTTTTCCTATCAGTCAGAGCATTATGTGGTGATGATACTACAAAAATAGTCCCTACATTGTTTCAGTGGGCACTTTTTCATCACCCACAATCAAAAATGAGTATTTGGACTCCAAAGCAGATTTGTCCCAAACCTGATTTTCCAGATTCTAGATTCAAGGTTACTTTGCACAGTCCAGGCCCTGGACATCACACAGTTCAGAATACAGAGCTCTACATTTCTCTTTGATTTGGGAGTTTTTAGTCTCAGGGTTTTGTCTTACCTAGCAGTCAACATACATCCTGCTGCTGAACAGTTCTTCATTGAATTGTCAGTAATGAGGAGGTATTAGTATAATATTAGGGTTTACTCACAAGTTTTAATCAGCTTGCTGATGTGCATGTTGGAGGTGAGTATTGCCCCAAACCTGTAGTATTTCCCAAATGAAGAAAAAAGTCAACAATATCTCCTTGCATATCAAGAAGGTTTTGTGGTAAGGTCAGGGAATGTACTGGACTCCTCAAAGAAACCAAATATGGTACTGAAGTTTGAAAAAATGGCAAAATATGTTATCTCACGCTGTCTTACAAGTATTTCATAGGGATTTTGATTTGCAGGTCCTTTATGCCTAACTCTACTCTTGCAAAAAGTCTCATTTCAAATCAGCCTTTTTATATAAATTAAGCTGCACAAACCCATAACTTTACAGATTCAGGAGTTTCTGAGATGGCACTGAGATGTGTGCAGTTAACTACTAGTCAAAGTTCTCAGATAAGATATAGGTCAAAATTTTGGACAGGAACAAAGCAGAACAGGTGTGAAAACTTCAAAGTACTTTGAGACTGATATTTTTAATTATATTTTTTCCCCACATCTTTACTGTCAGAACTTGCATTTTTTATTCCAGTTTAATTATTCAGGTATGAAAAATCAGATAATATGCTAAACCTTTCTGGAAGAGATAGGTACTTAGGAAATCTCTTGCAGGAAAGGAAAGTAAGATATACTCATGTAGGGTATTTAAAAAAACATACACACAAATGGATTTCACTGAACTGGTGTTACATTATTTCACATATAAAATATGGAAATAGACTTTAATCCATTTTTTAACCTTAGGTTTTTCATCAACCATTTTTGTTGGTTTTCCTTTCTAAACTTCAGCATATCTTTTTATACTATATATCAGCATATCCTTACTCATATTCCCTCATTTTAACCTCCTAAGTGCCTGTAAATGCCTATTTAAAAGAAAATAATTTATATACTCTGTAAACATCTTTGGTGATTTCAGCAGAGGAACTCAAAACTTTTTATAGCACGGACTACATCTTCCTAGTTATGCTGGCTCATGGGCACCTTGCTTCCTCTTTGGGATCACTAATTTCTACACTAATTAGCTGAATGGAAGAGAATCAGTAGGAAGGGGTTGGGTGAGGTGGCAGCAGCAGGGTCTGCATCAGGTGAGCAGGCAGCTTTCTGTAAACCAGTTTGAAAATGTTTTTTCTGGTGGTGGAGGAAAAGAGAGGCTGTCCATTTCCAGTGTGGGAAGAACTATACACATACAGTGCATGCCACTAAAAACTTTAAAAGCCAATGGAGCAAATAAACCCCATTAGTGTTATTGGTAATAGGTAATTAATTCTGTAGGTTTGAAAAACCTGACATTATGATATACATTCTATTTACAATTCTTTATGTACATATAGACAACTATTTTATAACCATAACATGTTCAACATATCCTGGTCCATAATCTGAGGAACTATATACAACCACAGCACTCAGGGATGAGTAGTGTGCACTACTGAATACAGGGTGTGATGGTAGAGGATATGTGTGAGCTGTAATTACCTGGCACTGTCTTATGCAACTCTTCTGGGTTTTTGTTAGAGCTCCTTGGCACAGTATGGACAGTTCTTCCCTTTTTACCTTATTGTAGGTTTTAGGGATTTTTTTTCTTCCCTTCTCAGTGCTGATTCATTTGTCTCCCCAGGAGATTTCAAGAGCGTTGTCCTACTAAGAGTTAGCCCAGCCCAACACATCTTTCCCTCACTCTCAAAATATAATAATAGTACTATTATAAAAAAGAAAAAGAAACATTATCTTTGCCATTTATTCAGGAAAGATCCATTACAATTGCTGAACAAGGGTATTCTGGAAGAAAACTGTTCAACAGAATACAGAGTTCTTCAACCATGTGCAAATGCCACAGGTGTCTCTATTTTTAGTATTTTTCCTAGAAGATGCAATGGAAGACAGACGTTTTATTATGACTTTAACTAAAGAAATGGTGGACTGGATTAGAGGGAAGTCCTCCTTTCCACTCTCTGAAGGACACATTCCAAGACAGAGAAAGCCCATGAGAGGGTAGTTACAGGTACCCTGTGCTCATAAGAGAAATTCTGAAAATTAGGAACTGCTCTTCAATACAAGTTAAAGTATGTTCTGTGCTGCTCTACCTTAGTGGCAGGTATGGTCCCATGGGGTCATTCTGACACGGAAATTGCTGTGGTTAATGCAGTCTTTCTAGGCACCTCCACAGTCCCAGCTATTCCACATGGTAAATCCCAACTGATTCTGGATAAAGGGTGTCTCTATATGTTACTTATAAAGAAATTAATGAAGTCCTGTATTAGGCTCATCATATAAAAAATGGCAAATGCATAGTCAGTCTTAACTTATGTAAAAATCAAAGTACTACAGTCTATGAATTCTGTGTCAGAATAATCCAAGTAATACCTAATACCATTTTGGACACAGAATGTTTGGCCAGAGCAACTAATTTATTTGAATTTATTGTTGCGTGCACTACTTGCAAGTAAAGGATTGCTTTATGCTGGCTGATGTCCTAAAGCATCTAAGGACATGTGCCTAAGCTTTTATTGGACAGACACTGGATTTACATTCAGAGGAAACAAAAAGGGTAAATTTTGTTTAAGAAAAATTTATATTACGTAGCTCAATTCTCTTCCTTTCACCCCATGGCATCCCATTGCTTCTCGGTAATTCCAGTGTGCAAACACCTCACGAGTAAATTCTATTAAACCTTCTACTGTTACTTGTTCAGTTTTAACATCATGAACATTAGGAACAAGACCCTCTCTTTTTTTTTTTTTCCACAGGTTCAGCATAAGGACTGGATACAATTAAGGCATGGGATTCATCTGATCAATGCCTGAATGGATGAGCTACCATTGAATGCAGAGGAACAGGTTAGAATTATTTCTTTATGACATCCACATTTTAACACTTTTTTTTGTTGTTGTTGCTTGCATATCAGACACACTTTATTTTGTGAACTTTCAATGAGTACTTCTAGTCATAAAGCACTCTGTAATGTTGGCCAGATTCTCAAAAACAGCCACTAAATTTGCTTCCATTTGTCAAATTTAAACTCCAGCTGCACATTGCAATATGCAGGATAATTAGAGCTAATTTCCTCCTGAAGAAAGTATTTCCTGTAACAAAGAAAGTTACTCTAATTTCACATATACATTTGTGGCCTGTACAGAATTAAGCTCACATTTGAAAAATAACACCTGTTGGGTGTTATTTTTGTTTTTAAATTAAAAAAATATGAGAAAAACCCCAAACTAAAGCAAGAATAGACTTGGAATCAGCACAAGAGCAAATAAAATGTTTCCAAAATGGGGAAAATGTAAATTTGATCAGGATAACTATTAGAAAAGTGTCATACTGCACCACAACAACAACAGAAAAACAAGCTGGATAAACCCACAAAATCCTGGATTTACAATGTTATTAATAAATGTCCTCACTCAAAGAATCCCTTGTTCTTTCCTTTCTGGTTACCCAAACTCTTATTTATATAAAAAATATATCTGATTAATAAATGTTTTAATTTTGTTATATTTTTTTTCTATTGAAAAAATATTTTCAGTAGTGTGATAAATTTAGAAATTAATTTTCATGAAATACATCCAGGCTGTGTGCATGTAACAATGTCAAGTCTGCATCTTCACTACCAAAAATTAAAAAACTCGTGGAAGACAATCTGAAAGTTCACATACATGGTTTGGGTCGGCTGTGAATGATTCTGAAACCCCATTAACAAGTAACAGACTCATACCTCCTCAGTAATGTATCTAATTGTGAGAAAGGCTCCTTCCACAGATGTCCTGTTGTTGGCCATGGAAGCAATGATAGGCAAAATGGATATTTTTATATCCATTAAATATTTATATAAATATATATATAATTATAAAGGAAATAAAATAAATAATAATAAAGGAAATATATATATAATTATAAAGGAAAATCAACTTTTAAATTACTCTGTGGTGTGTTAGTGTTTTCAGAAAGGCTTCAGGTAAGTATGATTTACTTTCTGTAAGAGCACCTTTACCAAAAAAATTAATCAGATGTGGAAATCTGGCAGAATTTCCAAGTGACAGTCACAGAATAAAACAAACAAATATTTTTCCCCACTGAAGGGTTGTGATCCTGCAAAACTCATGTGCTTGTGCAGTCCTGCTGAGTTCAGTGGGACTGCTCCTGCTGGCAAAATTACCTTTGGAGCTACAGTAGGACTGGAATTACCCTTTAAACAAGCTCATCAAATTGGCATTGTAGAACACCAGTGACTCCTGATCTTTAGAAAACCTGCTCCTCAGTTACATCTGCCCTTTTTTTTAATGAAAGAAAGAAAAATTTACTTAGTGCACTACTGTTACCTCACTGAAATTAATGCAATTATTCCAACATAAAGTGACAACAGTGAATCAGGCCTAGTGTGTCTTACTCTGTGATCTGGTTGTAAGCATAATCTTTTCTGAGCTGCTCTCTGATTTTCGTTCTTTGTCACTGATACACAATGGCAGCCTTTTCCAAGACTTAGGAAATACACTTTGATTTACAAGCTGTAAATTAAGCAGTAAATATCATTATGATTACACAAAGTAGTTAGTTCATTTTGATATACACATATATTATACTAAGTACCCCAATGCACGTTTTAACAGAAGAGTTGTAATGCTTGAGTATATTGGAATGCCACAGAACTCAAAAAGACCCTCCCAACTCCGTGTAAATGAACAGGAGCATCTGCAGCAGGTTACATGTGACATGCACTGGAGACCTGCGTGGGGTCCCCACAGCACGCAGACGGACACGCGGTCCTTGCCCTGCTCCCGGTACTGCATATGCCATGCAAAAGTTTGGAAATGTAGCCCAGCACCACTGGGTAAGTTGTCTGAATAAAACATGGAAGCTGTAAGTCTTAGAGAGGTACAAAGATTATGTTAGGCCTTTGCTGACTTTTGCTTGCATGTAAATATGGCTATTGAAGGGTTCTACAGGTGGTATCTCAGATGTCCTTTAGATATCTGTACTCAATGAAGATCTGGCCGGTGATGACCAGAGCTCCATTTCAGGAGAGTCTGCTTTTTACTTCTACAAGCAGTTAGAAGTAGACTCAAGGCAACACGTTACCACACTGCTGTCCTATGTCTCCTTTTGTGCCTGTGTACAAGGTCACTGAATCCTGCAGCGTGTAACTTCCAGCATCAGTGGGGTTGAACCGCTGCCCTCGACTGCAGGGTGAGCTGGTCGGCCTGCTCCCATGGGAATAAGCCTACCACCCCCCCCATGGCCGGCCCTCTAAGGTCTGCTGCTGCTGGTGGAAAGGATTCCCTAGTCCAAGCAGCAGAGACCTGCATCTTTGAAACAGAAAGCTTTCTGAAGTCTGTGTGTCCACAGAAGAGCTGACAACCGTGTTTTACATGTGCTCATGGAAACATTACAACCAGTTTTCCAGTGGATATTTGCCATGTAGTACAAGCAAATGCTGAGTATTACATTAAAAAAACCCCAAATGTTCTAGGGTGGTGAGGAATCCCAAGGATGAACGAGTCTTCCAACCTAATCTAAAATTTAAAGCATAAAAAGTGTCGAGTGCTAAAGTAATTAAAAATCAAGAACCTTCCTTAAGATTTCAAACAGATTACTCTCACTATCCTTCCAATTATTCACACAATGAAAACTCGCTACATAAAATCATCAGTCATTTCTGCAAACAATACTAATGTTTTGAGGCACCAGCTTACCAGCATTCAAACTATTATAAAGTAATATAATGATAGGACCCATACATTTGGATTTAATCAAGAGATAAAATAAATATTTATGTTAAACTTCTTTTTGATTGCACATTTGGTATTGGAAGTTACATGGTCACAGAACATGAAAGAAGTCAAATACTTTTTGATCTACCAGCAAACTCTAAATACATCGATAAAGAAGCCACACCAGGCCAAATAGATTACTACTTTCAAGTAAGTCCATGAAAGTTTCCCAAATACTGTTATACAAAGTTACACATCCATGCTGAGTTATTCATCAATGTGTAGCAAGAGTCTTGCAGTAGGCCAGGATTTTATCGGCAGAGAACTGGTGGAGGAGCTATGCAGTGTGATTAAAAATTCCCATTTGGAAGCATTAACATTGAAGTACTTGTATAGTCTGAACTGGAGACTGCAGTTCTTGAAGTTGGGAAGAGCAGAAGGGAAGAATGAGAATATTTTTCCATTTTAGAAATGCTGAGGCACAGAACACAGTTGCTTCTATTACTTTCATACATGAAATCCTTTCTCCTGTATGTGCATCATGTGTAACCGCAAAGTCTGTAAACTGCTGACTATTCGTCTCTGGTGTCCAATGAGTACCACTCCAATTCTTCTAATGTCACTGCAAGATAGAAAGTTTCATCTTGGATGCAACTATAGTAAAGCCTCTTGTACACAGCAGAATATAAATATATGATGAATTCTTCTTCTCCAGGACAGTTTACCTTCCTGACCAGGGCATGTAAGAAAGCTGCAAATGGTCAAGTTTTCTGCATCTGTCAATTTCAATTTTTTAAAGACACCCATTTAAGAAAAAGAATATAATAAAAAAAATATGGTTAGAGAACTGGGGTTTTTGTGATACTAAGGGTCAATGAATTTTTCCAAATCTCAAGGAATAATCAGAGAGGTGAGTTCTAATAGCCCATTTTTATTAATGTGATAGTAGCAACTGTTTCCCACTCATACTTGCAAAGGATTGGGGCTTATACACTCAGTACTGCAGTTCTGAGGCAGAAATAACAGAGGCTGCGCTTCTGATGATTTGGGGAATGGTAGTGAGAGATGGTCTAAAGATCAAAATAGCAGTGAATCTTCCAGCTTGACCCAGATTTCTCTCCCACTTTCCCTTCATCTCATCTAGACCTGCACCCCAGAGTGGGTAGCTCTTGTCACCCGTAGAGCTTGACTCTTTGGCAGGAATGAAGTCAACAGCCCTCAGAGTTCAGCACCATCCACCAGTTTAGTTTGTCTATAAACATCCCCAACTGCAACATCTGAGAAAGATCACGGAGGTGATGAGGGCAGGAAACTTCAGATATGCCTTGTCAATTGTGCAAATCCCACACTGGGACATACACAGATATGGCCTGTTTAGATAGCCTCAAAAACTGTATGATGATACAACTAATAAAGGAGCTCACAGGATGAGACATGACCTTTATTTTATGAGTTTCAGATTTGCAGTTCAAGGTATCTGCCTCTGTATCCTCCAGCTGAAGAACCACTGGATAGCTTGCAACTATTATGTACTTAGGCTTAACATTCATGTGGGGGATGATACACAACACTTGAGATCAGCAAAAATATTGAGCATTTGAGAAGCTAAAAGGAGTCAGCTAAAAGAATAAAGCTTTACAGTGGAGAGTGGTCTTAGAAATGCAAGACCAATGCTTAGCACTTATCAAGGAAGGCCTGATAAAGCACAGAAAGAAGTCAGCAGGTCTTGGGTAATACAGGTTGTTTGAAGAAAGAGGGAATCTTTCAAAAAGTTGAAGTGGTATCTAAAGAAAGAAAGTAGGAAGGATGATAACCCCAGATTATCTGTAAAAGCACAGTAAGGCAGGCTAAAAAAGAATTTGAGGAGCAAACAGAAAAAAAACCCCAACAAATAACATACTACAAAAAATAAAACTCATAATAAATCTTTTTGCAAACTCACTGGGCACAAGAAACCTGCCAGGAAGTTTGTAGAGTCTAATGATGATTTGGGTATAAAAGAGCACTGAAAGAGTGGCCATTGTTGGCAGACTTAGCCATTTATTTGAGTTGACATTCACTCTGGAAGAAATTGAAATGACTCCCATGTCAGATCCTTTCTGGGGGACTTGCCGGAGTATCTGTCTGAAGTCACTGCAGGAGAGGTTATAGGACAAACTGAAAAACAAGCAACAACCCACGTATATTTAGCCAAGAGTTCTCAAAGAAAGTGAAGATGAAATAGTGGAATTACTGTCAGGGCTGTGAGGGAGGAAGTTATCAGCTGTGCTTAAAAATATCTTGGTGCCTGAGGTATGGAGTGTGGTGCCAGACAAAATGTTTCCAGGGGAGATCTGGGGAACCACAGACCTGTGAGTCTGTAATCATTACAGGGCATAACAGAAACTACAGTAAAGTACAAAATTATTGGATGCTTGGATAAATGATCAACTTGAGTCATCATAGCTTCTGCAAATAAAAGTTCTATTTTATAAAACTACTTGTTTCCAATGGATGAAGGTGATCCATTTGATACACCTCACTTGGATTTTCAAAAGCTTTAGACAAGATTCCTCACAAAAGCTTTATAATGAAAATAAGGAGCAACTTCTGTGTAATATAAGGTGTAACATAAGATGTAGCATAAGGTGGTCTTTGCATGACTAAACAACTGGTTTAAAGACAGGAGGTTAGGAGCAAATTGTCAGGTTTTACAATGTAGTTATTGATACAAATCTGCAGGGACCTACCCTGGGATAATGTTGAACATTATTGTTCAACAAATCAGTGAATGGTCTGCGAAACAGATGAGCAAGAGGTGAAAAACTCAGCTGGTGAGGCTGAATTGTTCAGGGCAGGAAGGGAAAGGGCCAGCCAAGAAGAACTGTAGAAGGGTCTTACAAGACTAAGTGATGATGCCATAATGCAATGGATGAAATTCAATGTAGGTGAATGTGAAGTGATACATGTGGGAGAAAACCAGTCCACCAGCATCAAATAAAAACTTAGGAATTCATGGGAAGGGAATAGAGAGCAAAATAGATCCCATCATCATGCTACCATATTCATCCATAGTTTGCCCAAACACTTATATATTGAGTGCAGGGTTTTCATTAAAAAACCAATAGGGTGGTGTTAGAGATGGCTGGAACAACTTCCTCATGAGGACTGATAAGGACTTGATGATATTCATAGCAATGTAACAAAATATTTTTGCTACTGATTTCAGTGATCTAGATCAAAACTGATTCCCCAAGAAACACGCTCATCCCTGGCCTTTGGTTGTGTTTGGAATGGTCACAGAGTGGAATTATCAGTTCTGGGTCTCTTCATCATATATTTCTCTTGTGTTGTTTTAGTAAATAACTGTATTTGTCTTTTGTTAGCTGAGGTAGGAAAGGAAATGAACGCACTGTTCCATACTTCACAATATTTGTGAAGCAGCATTCTCTGCAGCATCCAGACAAATTCAGACTGTAGGGACAATAGATTATATACTTACTCAATATTCATTCTTGAAACCATATCCAAAGTTGTGTAACCTGCTGCCATGAAGTTATTTTTATACTGACCCATTTTTATGGAATCCAGCCAGTCACTGACTGAAACAAACAAAGGATATTCTGGAACTTCACCAGGTGAATCTGGCATTCTGTTAAAAAAAAAGCAGAGGTTACCAAAGCAGTACAAAACATGACACTCAATTTACTCTGGTAGATATCGTTTTTACTAAAAAGCAGAAGGAATGAGAGAGGAGTCGGAGCTGTAAAGGTCAAATCTTAACTGAGAATGTCTTTAACCTATTGTCTAAAATTTATAAATCATGTCAGTCTGCCAAGTTGCACTACTTAAACAATACCTTTTATTAAAGAACTGCAGCTCAGTAACAAACCGAGGAAAAGGCCTCTCCCACTGCTCTTATTTTTGTTCCCACAGAATGTTTCTTTGCAGATCTACATATTCAGGATTATAATAATTTGTTAATACAGTAGTCAAAGTAGAGGACAAAGAACATAAGATGCAATTTAACATAAGATGCAATTAAAAAAATTAAACCACCTTGAGATGATTTTTACATTTATCTACAAATCCCCCACCCCGAATGGCTCCTTATTGTGATACCATTATGCTACAGGAACACTTTGATTACAGTACTCAAAAGCTAAAACTCACCCTAAAGGAAACAAAAAGAATAAAATGTTATATCTTTGCTTTTACATAGAATTACATAGAGTAGGAAAATAAAATTGAAGGAGCTAATTTAGTCACATTTCTTTTGAGTTCTTTCCCCTAATATTATCACAACTGAGACAGAAAGATGGAAAAAAGTAAGATTCCAATTTTGGGGCATTTATTTCCAGTCTTCTGTTGTGTGCCACACTTGGGAGGGCTCACAGCTTCCATTGGCTTTATGCATTTTGTGCACAGAAACTGAATGAACAAAATGCAGAAAATGCACACTGCTGTTTGTAAAAGCTTTATGATAGCCTCCAGGAGAAAGAGACAATTTATTGAAAATGAAAATTTAGACAGCAAAAGCCAGCCAACATTAACTGATGGAACATGACTTAATGTGTAATGTAGGAAGCAACACAGCCCAGTGTGCTAATGTACCAAGTTTCACCCACACATATTCACATACATTAAGTACAGTGGTTTTCGTTCGTATTATCGAAATGATAGAGGGAGAAACTGAAGGACAAGAGAACACCATTAAGTACAAACTGTAATTAAAGACCTACCGAGGTCCCTACCAATTTGAATTACTCTATGATTGTGTAATTCTATAGAATAACTGCTGACCTTCTAAGTTACCCATAACACAATTGCATCAAGCATTCTCACGTGAATGGAAAAAAAGTTTCCCAAGCAGGTGAACTCAATAGTACTTCAATAAAGCATAAGTTTTTTAGATCTTAAGCTATGATTTAAAATAAAAAGAGATAAAAATACATTACTCTGATGCTAAATAAAGTGATCCAGGTACAAGTAGCAAGTCATATATATATATATATATATATATATATATTTATATGCATATACACATAGAGGCCATTAACTCTAGGGGACGGATATTGAATCCCACAAGTCCCCCTAGTCTGTGCTAGATGAAATGGCTGTAGCCCTAACTCCAGTTTTTCCCAGCAGCCTCTCTGTTCAGCCTTTCCCACAGCAAGATACCAGCCCCAACCTTTGCTTTGTTGCTCAGCCCTTCTCAAAAGCATATAAAGGTTCTCAGCAAGACCCACTCAGGACTTGAGAACCCCTTATAAGCCCAGGAGGTCTCCATGAAGGCACCTTTATCTTAAGGTGACTCTTAGCAAATGAAGAGAGTGAGGCTACCTGGACATTCACTGGTTTCAGCAGATAAGCAGGGACAGCTTGGATCAATAAGCCTACAGATACTGACAAATTCTTCCACCACAGCCCTGCTTATCCTGTGGCTGCATTCATTTCTGTAATAATATTAATGAAAAAAAACCTTAGGCAACACTATCAAGAATTTGTTGTGGAATGGTAACAGCAGAATCTCTTATTTGGTCACTGCTGCCATTCTGCTGCAGATAAATAAAGATTTAGCAAGCTAAGACAACTGCTTTCTGCAGAATATTACTCCAAGGCAGTTCAGAAATTGCTTGAGCACTGTCAGATGGAGAGACAGGCTGTTGAATAGACAAAAAAAATTACCAAGAGAAAACAAGCACATAGAAGAAACACAAAAAAAAAATAAACAAAGAGATTCACAAAGCTTAAGGATAGACAGTGCATAAACAGAACTCAGACAAAAATAGTAGTAAAAAAGCCGAATATAATCTGCATGACTTGAGGAAAAAACTTCCTTATACAACACCGTATTAACAATAAAGCAAACCTTAAAAGGGACTTAAAATTATTTAAACCTGCATAACATTCAAGAATTCAGAACTCTGTGGTTCTCCCACCCCTTCTTAATGCCCTCAACCACATAATGATAGCCACTGTCTGTTATAAAAAAAGAAAATGCACCAAAGAGAGTCTTACACAAGTACGTCCTCCACTAGGGTATGAAGGGTGCTGGGGTTGCGGATCAGTTTGTCCAGGAAGCTGACAATGTCACTGAACTTGGGGCGGTGGCTCCTCTCCTTCTGCCAGCAGTGAAGCATCAGCTGGTGGAGAGAAGCTGGGCAGCCCATGGGAGCTGGAAGCCTGTAGCCTTCTTCAATAGACAGTATAACCTAAAGAAATACAATGGCTGTGATTCCTGGGCGTTAAATGCTGAAAGGAGCGTGTGACGCTGACAATTAGAAACCGGTGATGATAAGTAATTAATGGCACAGACACCCATGTTTGGTAAGGATATGGAAAGAAACAGGTCTGATGTCACAGGTAGATCACATGCATGCAAAATTACAGTTGATTAGAGTTGAAAGAAAGCTTGTTTTTAGTAACATGGGTAGCAAAAAACATTGTTTGGAAAGAAGAGTAGCAGCCTTGCTTGATAGGCATTAGCAAAAGTGGGTAAGATCCATGGAAAGCTTCATGAATCCCTAAAAGCTTACATGGATTCATTCCATATAAGATTTAAAAACCACAAGGAAAGGTCAGTACGTTCTGCAATGAGTGGTGGTAGCAGTGGGGTTGAAGATACAAATTATATAGTCAGGATTTCTTTTGTATAAAAAGAATGCAAAGCTAGTCAGTGGCTGATCAAAACCAAAGCTAAGAAAAAGACCAATGCTACCACAGATGCATAACCCTTCCCCATAAAAATCCAACCCCTGCTAAATGTTTTCTAATGCACAAATGATTGTACAAAATATTTATAATCATGCAGTGCACTTAGGAGAAACATGCCTACTGCATTTATACCCACTCTGCTGCAAGGAGACATTCATCATCTTCACACAGATGTATGTACATGCTGCAGACGTATTAATGCAGCTGGAAGGGGTTACATTAAACTGTTTACAGCAAATCAATGTTTTACAGCACCAGCTCTGGCTTCAATATATTCAATCTTATTATCCCGGAATATATCCTCGTTCTCTATTTGAATTTTGAATTAATGCTGGCTCTGTTCAGCAATGCCTAATGCTTATGCTGCAAGCATTATGCAAATAAAATAAGAGTAATGAAGCTACGTTAGGACCTCAGCTCCCCTTCATGGCATGGCAGGGAATGGAAAAAGGCTTTTGTAGCTGCACACAGCTGGTTGCCTGAGTTTTATAAAAACAGGTGACTTGGTCCTATCATGTATCTGCTGCTGTTACAGGAAAAATGCCATCATATTGCCAGCGAAATATTTCCTTCAAAACATTGCCTCCCAATGATGGAAATGCCCCACAGACTCAGGATGGGCGAAATTCAACCCAACGTGCATGGAATTTTATTCACATTTACTTTTACATTTCTTATTAATGTATCTCAAGCAGTTTGTCAAAATGGTTTCAATAAACACCCTTGACAGTGAGGGACAGAGCTTGGTTGGTACTGGCCACTGAAGAGGCTATCCTTAGCTGCCCAGAAATGTAGATACCATAGTCCTTACATTTAACTGTGCCTGTTGCAAATGATGAATTTGTGAAATGTATTTTGTTTTTAAGGCAGCAGGAAAGCTGCTCTACTTTTATGAGACATACAGCATTTGCTCAACACAACAATAGAGGGCTGATGAGATTTTGCTGAAATAATTTATTCAGGAAAAACCCAAAGGCAGCCATAATTTTCCAGACATATTTTCTCTGCCACACTCTATTTTAATGTATCTTTGAAAATGAAGTCACAGTGCATTTTGTTTCCTCTCTTGTTCAAAAGGAACATTTCAGTATGAAGAGAAATGCCAGCTGGTACTGGGATAATTATAATTCCTCATTAATACCAGCACATTTTAAAAATAAACTGGAAATATTGCCTCATTAGTATCCCTTGTGAGGCAAGTATTATTTTTAGAGTCTAAGAAGCAAGAGTAAAGATGTGGTAAGTGTCTAATACTGCAATGGGAATCAAGTCTCAAAGGAAGAATTAGAGCTTTTAAGTTCCTTATTTATTTATATATTTATTTCAGCTCTTGCTCTGCCATGTGCATAGCACCCATCTCTCTGTCCAGAGAAATCAGATATCCATGCACCTAAAAGGGAAGAAATATTACATTTTTCTTGGTAATATAAAATGATATATTATAAACCACATAACAATTGTACATGTTAACTCCTTTCAAATGCCTTTTCCCCTTGTCAGTTTAAGGTTGACAAGGCACCACATTACTCACGAAATCTGCAACTACAAGAAGGATACAGCAACAGCTTCAGCCATCCCTGTGGCTCTTCCCACAATGGCAAATCAATCCCCTTCTACTTCCACGTGAAAGAACAGGAACATGGGCTGAGTTCTGAGCCTGAGTCTGCCAGCCAAAGGCTGAGCCCTGCTCTGTACTTCTGGTTTTGTGGGGAACACTTGGTGAGTATCAAAGGGAGGAAAACATACAAATATTCTGTGCTGTCATCAGGCACTTACAAAGAGGCTGTAGGTTTGTTTTGAGTGTTTAGGATGTTTAAAACTCATTAGAAGGTCTTGTGGGTCAGCACTAAGGTGTTAACTATTAAGGAAAGGTAGTATTTTTTATGGTTCACATAGCTAATTATTTCTATGCTTTTTCAGGCTTGGGCTTTTGTTTCTATAAAAGGGACCATTCTTTTTTACATTTTTGTATACAGATGATATTAATCACTTGAGCCTGCTAAATACATGTAATCATTTTTGTTTGATGTTAGACATAGCTGTAAAGTTTAACCACAGAGTTAATATGAAATATTAGTTATGATACCGAAACTGTCTGAACAATATTTTATGGACTTCTACATAAAACTGATACATGTTTAATTTCAAAATAATTGGGAATTGGCAAAAATGACATCTGAAAATGAAGCTGTAATCTTCCTGATAGTTTCATTATTAATAGTAACATAGCTTCTTGCTTTCAAAAGTTAACTGACAGCTTTTTTAATGAGACTGAGACAGAAGAGAGTCCAGAGGGACATTGTCCCTGTGTCCTGTTGACATCTGAAAAATCTACCAGGAGGGAGAAGCAGCTGCTCCTGCCTCATGGTACAGAGCCAATCCCAGGCACCTGCCAAGTGTTTTGATATCTGTGGCTTGAAAGAACTATATTAGGGTAAGTTTTCTTTTACTATTACAAGAAAATTTTAGGAGTGTAAGGAGTTTCATTCTGTTTGCTACAGTAGTTTTCTTGCATACCAATTACAATCCATTAAATATTCTTTTTCTTTCTTTTCTTATTTTTATTTTTTTCTTCTTTTTGAATACTGTAGCTCTGCAATGTGCACTGATTTATACAGTGGCCTCTAACAGGTGTCCCAGTAGACTTCACTCACAGCTGTTCTACAAACCAAATGCATGGAATATAAATCTTCCTTCCCTCACATGAGCATTAGCAAGCCAGGCTCTTAGCACAATCTGTTCATCAGTACACTAGTTTCCTTGGAAAGTTCAATATCTTGGCTAATGTTTATTAATTAAGCAATAAGACACGACAGACTGTGCAGCAGCCCTAATTAATGGACACCTCTGGTGCCTGCCACACATCTAAGAAGTGCATTAATCAGCACCAACACAGTTTGGAAGTGACTTGCCACAATAATAAAATGGTTATTTACTGAAACAAGAACATTTCTCAAACTTAGCAACATTTTTAAGCCTTTGCATTATGCCATGCTCAGTATTAATTTCATGAGAGGCATTTTCCAACTTGCTGAGGAATATAAATAGAGGATGCTGGACTTGCAGAGGTGTTGAGTCATTTGGCTGGCACTGACCAGTGGATACCTGTGAGCAGCTGCAGTCTCTGAACAGCTCACTGGTTTTAAGTGGCAGGTTAACGCTTCTCATATCAGCTGTGTTCATCATTTACTTAGCCATGGTCCAAAAAAGTGAATTAACTTCCCAAAGTTGTATAATTACAAAAGCAATTGGTAAGATGGAATGACAAAAAACCAAACCCGAAAACCAGACCCAGCTCTGCAGAGTTTATACTTGGAAAACTTCTGGTGATCTACTAAAACCCACCCAATTCAATAAATATTTCATTGCAACTAGAGAAGAATTTTATTATTTTTATTATGATCAAAACTCAGTAAGTGTTTTAATGGTAATATTAACAGATATTTTGATGTAGCAGAACCTCTGGCTATACTCATGCAAGACCTTATTAGCTGTTGTTTGCATACTGTGTCTTTCATGAATCTGCTTAGTGCATGTCCCTCTCTATTATTCTCCCTGCCATCTGTACAAGTATCACTGACCTTTAAAAGTCCTATTATTTCTGCAAAATAAGCTCATGTGAATTCAGGGCAATTGATTGTACTAAAAGAACTGTCCCAATATCCAGTAAAGTAAGCTTTACATTATGTCTAATACCTTGAAATATCCCAATGACACTTGAAGTCACTAAACTTAAGTAAAAGGTCACAGTGCACATTCTGGCACTGAAAACCTGGGGGACTCTGGAGAAAAGGAGTCCTTTGTGCTGTGAAGTGCTGAACTGCAGGGAAAGCCCCCAAGGAATTGGCATCATTAGCATAATCTGTATCCATAGGGCCTGCAGCATTAATTTGTATTAACAGATACTTTTATTTTGAATGTAGGAGTAATTAAATGTTGCAATCTTCATGCTGTAGCTGATTATTTAATGTATTCTAAATGGAGAGGTTTGTGATAGTCTTTTTTGTTTCTGATGGGTTTGGTTGGTTTTTCTTTTCTTTCTGAAACAGTGAAATTATTTTTTTAAATTAAAATCTCTCCCAGATCCTTATCCCCAAATGACCGATCAGCCTTAACAAGCAACCAGACTCGAAGAGCTGAATAACTTAGCAACAATATAAAAACAGCCATCTGGGAAAGTCTTGTCAGCTCTTCACAACCAATGCAGGAATATTCTAGGCACAGATATGAGAGAGGTTAAGGTGGGTTGGCTGATACTCCACGTTTTGACATAGAGATTGATGGCTGGTGTGAACACTGGGTGTAACAGTTTGAGCTGTCACAGGGATCCATCAAACAAGAGAATTTGTGAAAATGTAAACTGTGGTAGAGAAAAAACTTCACCATTTCCCCTTTCCCATGTTTCTTTTTCTAGAACAAGCCTTCAATTATACTAGAAGCAAATGTGTTTTGTGTTTTTTTTTTTTTTCAATTGTGAAGGCTTATTTGGCCACCACTTTTAGAAAGAAAAAAAGAGAAGTCAGAGGTAAGCATAACTTCATTATGAGGGAGGACTATTGTTCTGCACTGTGGTTAAGCCTATACATAGTTTTTAAGGTAAGAAGAATGCATTTAGTTCTTAGAAAGGAGAACTGACAAATACATTTCTCACGGCAGCTTAATTCTTTTAGAATTTGACCGTGTGTGCCCATTGAAGGCACTGTCAGGCTGTACTGGAGATAATGGGCCAACTTCATCATCAGAATACTTCCAGCATCCCCTCAAGTTTTGATTCACAACTTCACTGAGAACTTCATCCACTTGCCTATGATTCTTTGGAAAATGTCTTTACTCCATGGAAGGAAGCAGGTCAAGATTTGAGCTGGAGAAGGCCAAATGCTCAGGTTGCATAAATTAACTGTCCCACTGGAGTTGCCAGAATTACAGCGATTTAAATGAGCTGAGATTCCAGCCTAGAAAGGGAACGAGATAGCAAAGCAGGGCAGGGAGTGGCAATAATTCTAAAAGAAGACTTTGACAAGATGCACATTAGTCCTGGGCAGTACTTACATCCTGGTTGGACATCTCCCAGTACGGTCTCTCTCCGTAGGACATCACCTCCCACATGACGATTCCGTAGCTCCACGCGTCGCTTGCTGAGGAGAACTTGCGGTAAGCGATAGCTTCAGGAGCTGTCCACCTGATGGGGATCTTCCCTCCCTGGAAAACAGGTTGAACACTTGTCAGTATGAGGAGGATACAGAATGACACATGTTTGAAAAGAAAAAACAAACCCAGTTCTGGATTCTGAGATTCTACATTCTGACTTCTATCAATTTGCCTTGTCAATTTGCTGCAAGTGGAAAGGAAGAAATATGCCTTTTTAATGGAATTCGATAAGTTGTTTGCACTCTGTGAAAACAACTCAGTTCAGAGAACAGAAAGCATGTCAGATAATTAATGTTTGTTCAGTCATATAAATAATCAGAACGTGCCTTTTGATTGAAAACATCCCAAGCCTTAAATTCCTAGTTTATTGACATTTAAATGTCAATAAATTTTCCTTAAATCAAACAGAAACATCCATTGCAAAATAGAACACTGAAAGCTCCTAATAAATTTTTATAATCAGAAAAGAAACTGTAGGTGTCCTATATGCTCTTAAAGAACTACATTTGATAGTATCTTTTAATTGTTGTTGTGTCCTTTAAATATCCAGGTAGAAAACAAACCAAGTGTGTTTCTAATAGGCACTTCCTTAGGATATTCAACAGTGTCATTCTGGAGCCTTCAACTTAAAATCCAAGTTCTCCCACAAGAATAAAAATAAGAAATCAATCAACAAACCTAACTTCTCTTTACAGAACCACAGAATGCAGAACTTTTCTCTGACATTAGTACTTCAGACCACTGAATCTCTTCTATTCTCTCATAAATAGTTTCTGTATGAAAACTACTTTTCCATTCCAGAAAAAAAGTATTTCCTCTCCAGATACATTGCTCATTTCAAAAGTATATTTTTTTCTTTTCAAGACTATATATTTATTCTCATTCTCATTGAACTCTTTCAATAGAGAGAGAGAGAGCAGTATGGTGAAGGTGCCACTAGATGGTAGAAGGAGGCAGTCAGTAGAGCTGATCTCACTCAGCAGTAGTTGCTTTCAACAAGCAGCAATAGATTCTGCTCAGTGTTAGAATTGTATTTCTGACTGAAACAAAAGGAGAAATGAACTAGAACATCCGTTTGGCAATTGAAGAGAAGCCACAGTTCAAAACAAGTATGTAAATCTCTGTTAATTTGCTTTGAATATATAAAAAATCATCTGTGAGTTGTTGAGGCCTGACTTGGGCTGATTGAGAAGCTGTTTGTTCTACCAATAAATGGTTCAAAATCCCAGCTCTGTGTCTGTGATGATGTGCCACTAAGCCAAGCTCTCCTTGCTGATGGAAAATGCATGGATAACACTTAAAAATGAATGAAGAAATAGGGAGACAAAGGAGAGTTGGGATAAAATATTCTCCAAGGAAAGGCCAGGCTAATTTCTCGTCTCTTCTCCACTTGTTTATACCTCCTAAAGAAATTGGGTAAGGGCACTTGGTGCTTGATCTCACAGTCTGGTTTCAATGGCCTTTTTGTGGAATGTGCAAGTCCAAGCTTCCTGAGGCAGTGGAAGAATTACCTGTTCAATGCCACAAATGTACACCTTACACTGGGGTGTCCAACCAAAAGGATGCATCCTCTGAGAAACAGTTTTAGGATGTAACTGCAGGAGATACTTCAAAAGTATCTCTTCACACCACACAGTTATGGGCCTTATCCTTTTTACTGGGTTGGCTTTAGTCCTTTATTTCTCAACATTTTATCACCAAACTTATGTAATTCCATCCTTAGTTAGATTCCTGTTTTGGAGAGTTTTATTCATCATTTATTATTTTATGACTTTTAATGAAATTCATATGTTAATAATTACATATCTACTTGTAGGTAAAACCGAAATCTATACATGCAAATAAAAGGCATTTGGATATGTATAGATTTTACTTTTAATGTCTATAACACAGTATGGATAATATAAAAGGAAAACTGTCTTTACACTGTATCCTTTTCTTAAATCTGATTTTGTATTCCCAAATTATACTCAAAAGAGAGGGCACATCTTGAGCAGCATTTGCAGCTAGGTTTGTGACTACTGGCTAAATATAAATGAGTTTTAAAGAATCTGATCAGACTCTACAACTAGTTTCATGACACAGCTTTACTGACTGAACCCTTTTGGACTGAAACAGTAGTGGTTCATTGAGTGTGAAAATGAGACTGAAGAGCAGAATCTTAACAAAATTCAAGGCAGTTCATGTTCAAGGGCATGAGATGTGTTCAGAGTTGTAATGTAAAATAAAATCCTTTTGTGCTGGCTCTAAAAGCCCCTAAAATTTTTACAGTGGATTCATCTCGTGTATGAAGATGTTATATTCATAAAAATGTAAATTTCAATACTTAATTATGCTTCCGGAATGCCTTTTTATGCAAAAAAGTTGTTTTATTTATTTGAAAGCCATTCAAAAGGTGGAGACTGCAATATGACTACCTTAAGAAACATATATGACTGAACAGTAGTAATAGCTGCTCATGCATAATAGAAGAACACATAAGGATTAGAGTAGCTGAAAATATATTTCCTGCTTCTGATTAGAGTAATAAACAGTGTTACTGATGTTGGATATGCCTTTTTATATTTTAATCTAACTGGGGAAATAATAAATCTAATACTTACTGTTTATGCAACACCTCACCTTCAAATTAAGGTAATTTATAAATCATCTACATGTTGCTACTATAGCAATGAAATCTGTCAGAGCCGCCTGCATTAGAAACCCCTTATGCAAGCCCTTTTTGCTTTTAGGTTATTCTGTCTTTTTCTGGGGGGGGGCTGGGGAGGAGGGGCAGAATGGGTGTTAGGACACAAATTGTTTTTCTGCTTCATCTCATACATTAATAATTGTATCAGTGATAACCTAATTTTATTTTCACACAGTGAAATAACACTAACTCCACTATTCAAATAATTAGAATCCAGCCTTTTTTCCTGTATGCTGCCAGCTGAACAGTGCCTATCTCCTGATTTTTTCCTTGATTGTAATTTAATAAGCAATTTTACCACGCAGCATCAAGAGTCCCCTTGGAATTATAATATTAGGCTCACATTGCTTAGCTTGTAGAACTGTTCAGAGATCAGCCCTTGAAATGAAATTTACCCCCTCACCCACACCTACACACACGCTCGCTTTCCCTGCAGGATTGGCAACAGCACAGTTTGCCACACATTGAAAGGCAGGATTGGAACTGCATGTTGCAGAACACCTCATTCTTTACCTCAAGCTATGCATGAAAGAGAAAGTGTCTTTACAAAATGTCATCTCTTCTTTGAGCTCACACCACCAAAAAGGGCTTATGGTGTGTTGTGTGGCCACAGTTGCATTTTTGCTTTCTCTGGTTTGATTTCTTTTTCTGTTTTATGTGTTAGACATCTCTTTAAAACCAGGAGGCATTAACAGTTCCTTTAATTAAAAATCTAACCATATTTCAAAACTCCAGCAGAACAATGTAACTGGCAGCTACAGCCCATTATTCTGCCAAAAAACGGTCGGGATGGATCAGCAAACTCAAAATGTGTGATGTGAAGAATGACAGAGAGGGCACAGAAACAAAGATTGAAGCCTTTTAGATGCCCAGAACTTCTGGCATGCCCTAATTCAAGTGAGGAGTGATAGCACTGAGAACCTGAGATACAAAACTCAGGGCAAGGTGTGGGAGCTCCTACCGCATGTGCAAAGACAGCAGGACACAGCAGCAGCCAGGAGCAAACACAGCGAGTGCATCAGGCTCACTGTGCCCCAGAACCACGTGAAAAATGTGAAAAATATGAAAAATGTGAAAAATGCCTGTTCCTGTTGAAAAGCCTGTTCTGTATTTTCCTTGAGTGACAGACACTTCAGAGGGACTGTCACAGCGCTGGCTGCAGTTCTCCTGAATGCTGAGGTGCAAACCCATCAGATCCAGATGCACAGATACCTAGAACTGTCTGATTTTAGGAGAAAAGGTGCTGAACTGTGTGCATCATTACTCTGATCTGGCACAGGAATTCCTGTGCATCTGTCACATGTTCCTTCATGTGCCACGTCACTGAATTGTGCAATCATTTTCCAGGACACAAGTATAGTACCTGTCTTTTCCTTTACCCCAAATGACAGAAACGGAGGAGGAAAAAAGAGAATGTCAGAGTGAAGAGAGACAAAAGTAATGAAAGATATTAGTTTTAAATATTGGGCATAATTCATCATTCTCTACAAAAACCTTCTGCCACTTTACTGGAGTGATGCTTTTATTTGATGCTCAAATTTTTCATGTGCAAAGCTACGAGTAGTCAGAATTTAACATCCTCAAATCATAATTTAGAACTATTCAGTACTATCAACAGTCTTCTGTTGTGTCTATTGAAAAGTGTCTATTGAAATATCAGAGAAACTGCATGGCAAGATAACAAAACTGCTCTGCAAAAGGATTTCAGAATTTGCACTCATTATGCCCAATTCCAGTCAGTTCTACCAGTCTAATTTCCCTCAGAATTGAAATGAATAAACCCCCCTGATTTTCAAAAAGACTGAATTTGCTTTTAATCTCTGGGAAAATATTAATTTTCTTTCAAACGTCCTGATTAACAATGCTGAAGTTAAATATGTGGAACTTGATTTTCCCCCCTAAGTTAGCTATTCAAATTTTCAGAACAAGTTATTTATGGCTTTGAGAATGTGATAATTTTAGTGCCTATTAACCCCTACACTGCACATCTATTTGTGTCTTCCAAAAGAGGGAAAGCTCTTGATGGACGGAAAAAATCAGCACTTAAGATATTGGCAGAAGTAAAGCAGACAAGATAAAGTGTCTGTCCACAGATTATCAGAAACACTTCACGTTAAGCACCATTAACATCAGAGGTGTTATCAGGGTGCTTCTCCAAAATACTCCACACCAACCTGTCATTTTGTTTTCCTAAAGGCCAGGAGATGGATGAATTGAGTAGTGGCACACATCCATGTAAACCTCCAGCAAGACAGATATATCCTACCCTGTCATCTTTTAGCTCAAAAATTAAAGAATTAAAATATTAAATCACTTTGCTAAAATTCAAAGAATTATGAAATCAGGAACCCTCTCTAATACAGTGGAGAAAACACAAGTATTTTGCAAAACCTCTTTAAGACTGGTCTTTTGAAAGGTTATGATGAGACTGGTGGGACCAAGGAGTCTCATACTGTTTTAGAGAGTGGGACTTTACATCTCTTTAGGATTAAGAATGCACCAGGGAATTTTACAGTATTGTGTGCTTGGCTCTCAATCATAGAGAAACCCTTTCCTCTTCTGAAATTAAATATCAGAAGCATGCATTTCTACCAAATCCAGTTTAGAAACTACAGCACTATTTGACAGCAATGATAGGAAAAAATGTCATTTTTCTTGAAACTAATATTTCTGGCAAAGATCTATCTCTTTTCAAGAGCATCAATTTCAAGCTATCTGCCAGCTGTGTCAGCACAGCTCCCATTACAGCCGTAACCAATTTCTGGAAAGTTACTCCTACAGAGTCCTGCAATCTGCACATCCAGCTCCCATCCACTTTGCTTACACAAGGAGTCCTTCCAAAGTCAATGGAAAAGGTGAAAAGGATTTGTTCTGAGATGCTTATTTGAAGGATGCCTTACGTTGCACAACTCTGTAACAAAGGAATTTGCAACATGGTCCATTCTTCCAGCAGAACTGAGTTACCAAGCACAAATATTTCTCTAAATCCAAGTACTTAACGTTGAAAAAAGAAGAACTTAGCAGGCACTATCCTTTCTTAAAAGCATCAACAAAGGCTCATCTCTGAAATGATGCCCCCGGCTTGCCCAGGGCTTCAAGAAGTGTTTATTATTGGATCAAAAATAAACTGCTGCCATGCACTGCTGGAACGCTGGATGTTATTATCCATCATTAACGATTTCACAGCTCGTGATTTCCACACTCACATCCAGCTGACACGCAGCAAACTCTTCCCATGTTTCAGGAATCCAGTGGTCTCTCTCTGTGCTGCCACAGGTCATTCATACCCTCCTGCCTTGCCCCTGAACCCACACCATACAATTTGAAGTGGCCAACACAAACTCAGAAGGCAAACGGAAACTTGGAAAGTGGGAACAAACTGAGATGGATTTCAATGTAAAATTAACACTTGCAGGCTATGGTACCGTCTCCAGTGAACATTTTCATATTCTATTCTTTGGGATGCTGTTCTAGAGAGAATGTAGGAACCTAAATACTGAATTCATATACAGCTTGCTCTGGGGTACATGAGATTTTATCTACCTAGAGCTTCTTAAAAATTTTTTCTAGAAATGACTTGGAAACATCCCAAAATTTAGGCTTTTCTTCTGAGAGTTCCAGTGCCACACACAGATGATGATCAGAATTATTATGAGGCTGAGCTACTCTGCAAGTATCACTGCTTTAGTTTTCATCCCAGCTGCATTAAGAAGTGCAGAGGAGAATTAATATCTTAGTAACTGACGAATTAAATTTTCTCCTCACATTTTTCTGAGGTCACTTCTCATTTTATCCTCAAGGAGGTTTGCTGGTTATTTAAGTTTCAGTCAATTCATGGATAAGTAGCTGGTCAAAAGATGGGAAACAAACAGTCAGAAAGAAAAGGTCAGTTTTTAGAGTGGCATCCCCCAGAGATCAGTGCTCATGTCCTGCTGGCAGTGTATGTAGAATCTATAATACAGGCTGAACTGGGAACATGTAAAATTGGATTGCAATCCAAAGGTATTCATGGCAGTAAAGATGATGTTGATTTACCACAAAAATTTGACAAAGAACTTTATGATACTGATAAAAAGTCACAAAATTCAGTGTCATGATGATGCACAGAGAATAAAATGCTCCTAACTTTACATAACATGACTCCCTACTAAGCTAGCATTGTTCAAGACAGATCTTGTGGTTATAACAGAGAGGTGGCTCTATAACACCATCAACTCCGTGCTCAAAAGCAGAATAAAGGGAAAAATGGAATGAACTTGTAAAAATAATCACTAAAAGGAAAAACGGCACTGTTAAAACCTAGGATATTCCTGCATATTTCTCACTGATCACAGTCTTGATCCCTCATTCCAAAAGGATACATTGAAATTAAGGGATGGAATAGGTGATCAAAGGTACAGAATAAAAGAAAGTGAAAATGGTCTACAGAACCCTGAATAATATGGATCAGATAATAGATGGAGAGAATAGAACCAAGGTACATCAAACATAAGTGGCAAGTAGCAGATTAAAATCATTAACAAAATCAATTTTTTTTTTAAGACATATTGCTATGGGATGTCATGGACTCCAAAAATTCAAACATAATTCAAACTTAATTTTAAATGAAGTCACCTGAAGTGAGGTGTTCTTTGATGTGAAATTGTAGATGGCTCTCTGAAGGATCACAAGACATTTCCTTTTTGTTGTTCATTCCATGACTACATTTCTATGTCTCAATCCATGTTTATGGATATCCTTTGTGACTAAACCTTTTGACAGAAGGAAATAAACAGTTCTGCTGCTTGCAAGTTTTAGCAAAGGAAAAAGGACTGGGTACTAAGGAGAAGAATCTGTAAAAGTATTGCCCAGAGATAGTGGGGGCTGACTACTGGATGAGCACGTGGAGATCTTATGTTTGCTCTGTAGAGACATGACACTAGCTTGTAAAGATTTTGGTGTCATGTCTTTCATCAGCAATAAATAATTTCACTTAGGAAAAAGAAAAAAAAGGAATAAAAGCATCCCCAGACTGTTGGGAGTCATGCAAGTTTCTAGTCTCTAAATGAGCATAAAGATATTACATAAAGATATGGTTTATATATTGAAAGGGAGATGGGAGAACAGCTGCTGATGAAGGGGAAGCAGCTGAGTCCAGGGCCATGGATCAAGAAGCATGACAGGGGCCAGAGATGTGTCAGATACTGAGCACCATCACCTCCCTTCCCATCTGGGGACAGAGAGGGACAAGGAACGGCTGGCCAAGGGCAAGATGGGCAGGGAGGCTCAGCAGAAAAGAAGATGGCAACAGCCATTTCCCCCACAATAGGCCAAAATGCTCCCAGTGCCACCCTGCTGTTTTCCAAAGAAATGAAGTGTAGGAGCCTCAGCTGCAGCACCAGCACGTCTGTCTGCCAGCCACCCCCAGGCTGCAGCTCTGAGCCACTGGCAATTCCAAAAGCATGGATGGTGGGAAGGCAGAGACAGGAAAGACTTCTGGGCCTGGCAGCAGCTCAGTGGCCCATCAGGCTGCACAATTTCAGGCACAACACAAGTTGCCCAGCTAGCAAATATTTGGGCTACTGGGGAGACGGGTACAGGGATGTGGAAGACTTACATGTAATTTGATATTTTGAGACCACAGGGGCATGGGAGGGGGCTAAGCTGTACCAGGGAAGTGGAACTGGTGGGGCACAGCAAGAAGCAGGAGGCATTGTCAAGGTGCCATGGGGAGACACTCAGAAGATCAGCATGTGCTGTCGAGGTTGCAGAAGGCAGCCTGAGAACCTGGATAACTGTGGCATGAAAATGCAGTTCATGTCTGTAACGGAGCCCTGGAACATTGGGCTTCATTAATTTGCTGCTTGTGAAATAAATTTTCCTCTATCCTTTGGCCCAGGAAGGTATCCCAGAGAGGCATGGAATATTCGAAGTAGGAAGGGACACACAAGGATCATGGAGTCCAACTCTCACCCATTGCAGCAGGAGGTACAACACAGCAGTATCAGACTGTGACTGCACAAACACAGATGAAATGTATCACCAAAAACATTTCAGAAAAATGAACACACAAGAGTGGTTTTCAGTCCAAGTTAGGGCTGCTTCACAACAAAGCTTCTCTGATATTTCTATTTGGTGTAGTGACACAGTGGCATTGTCCATAGATCACTGCAGCATGCAAATTGTTGAATAATAGGATAACCATCTGTTGGATGATGAATAGTTTGGCACAGGAATGTGGTCAAGCCTTCCTGCAGATACCCACCTTCAGCCAAATCTCTGCCAGCTGTCTGAATAAAGGGCACTGAACATAGAGTTGGTTTGTGTCCCTCTCATCAGCAACTCACCAGAGCAAAGCACTGACTGATGTGTCTGATGGCAGCTCCAGTCACACCCGTGGCAAGGCCAATTTCATTTATAGTTTATCATTTTATATATTTATAGATATAAAATTCCATGTACAGGTTATAATGTTATAATAGTTAGCTTACAGACACTGAGGATGTACTTCTGACCTTTACAACTGCCCTTCCTAGACCTTTGTACTTGTTTCAATATACTTTAATTGAGGCTGTTTGTGAATTGTGGCACTGGAATAGCTTTTGTTCTAGGAGTCAGTTGAATTTACATCTTGTAATCCCCAGATGCCAGAACACTTTGAGTAAAACCCTATTAGGTGATGTTTTTCTGATGATGCATCGTTCTAAATCATCATCTGACTGATGATAACATAATGGGAATAACATATTAACATAATTTATCATTCCTGTACCTTGCTCAGGGGATATTTTACTTTATCATATAATATATTAGTTGTCACTTCCATGACATATTACAGTAAGACATCATCAGAAGGAAACATATTGATGAAGTAGTATGCAGATATTGTGAAAACTACTTGGATACTGTGGATGTTTTATTTGGATACTTGAATACTGGGAAAAATTTCTTCACCAAAAGGCTTGTCAAGCCCTTGACCAGGCTGGCCAGGGAAGGGGTTGAGCCACCATCCCTGGAGGTATTTACAAGACACAAAGATGTGGTGCTAAGGGACATTTAATGGTGGACTTGGCAGTGTTAGGTTAATGCTTGGACTTCATGATCTTAAAGGTCATTTCCACCTTCAGTGGTTCTGTGATTTCTACTTAACCCCTAGGGACAAGCCCTTAGGGGTGCTTTGTTTAACAGAACAGAGGAATACAGATAAAAAGACACATGGCATGTTGAGAGAGAAAGATACGGACCTGGATGGGGCTTTGAGCAACCTGGGATAGTGGAAGGTGTCCCTGCCCATGGCAGAGGGTTGGAACTGGATGATCTTTAAGGTCCCTCCCAAGCCAAACCGTTCTGTGATTCTGTGACTGTTCTCTGACATCAGACTTGCCACTGGTGCTACACCAGCTGTGGTTTATCTTACAGTGACATCCTCTAAGCAGTCTTAACCTTTGCATTACCTGCGTAAGTTCACCAAAAAGCTTCACAGTAGCTGAAAATTGTTTTGACCTTTTAGAGCGTCTCTACAGATTTAAAAAAAAAAAAAAAAAAAAAAAAAGCCAGCATGTTTATTTCACTAGAAAAATCTACCTAGCTCACAATCTTGGAAAACAAGTTCTTGGTTTTTTTTTTTAATTATTATTTTTAATTTAGAAACACTAATTTAGCAGAGATGGATCGTCAAATGACAAAGCTTCTTAAACCACAAATTCACTGAGAGACAGCCATTTTAATACTATTCAGCATTCATTTCTGGCAAAGCTGGCTAAACTGCCTTCAGGCACAGGTGCATGGCAGTCATGCTCACATGGAAACTTGCTTAATATATGGGTGCAACTTCTGCAGGAAGTGTCTTTTTGTGCTAACAAATCACTTGCACTGACATTTTCTTTTTTCCCCAATCATCTCAGTTACATTTCTGTACTGAAAAATGAACATATGCATGTATTAATATACAGATAGGAAATGGATTTCCAGATCTCTGGTGGACAAACAAAGCAATATGCATTCCAACAGGCAGCTCCAGCACAGCTGTGCCTGCAGCATCTGAAGGCAAACTCTTTCAGGTAATAGCATTGGGGAAGACAGAATAAATCAAAAACATTCAGCAGAACTTAATGACATTTTAGGAAAATGCATTTTTCTCCTCTGTCTACAGATAGTTAACAACCTACTCTTTTGCTCCCACTTGATTTCTGGATTATGACCTTGAATCCTTAAAGAAATTAAAGCCAATTGGTTTTGATATCAACAAAGCAGGAAGTTACGGAAAACTAAAGAAATCATGGTTTTAATTTCTTATTTTTAAGGTCTTTTGTATAAAGTGCTAAAGTTCAAGCTTATCTTCAAAATTCATATGACTTGAAAAAAACCCCACCCAGAATGTTCATCAAAACAATACTGATTTCCACACTCACAGAAAAGTAGGGTGTATTTCATAACACATGCATTCCTCAGTTGCTTGTTTTGGTGGAGACTGGAAAATTTCTGGAGCAGCCTGGTGATCATTCTCAGGAATTCCCAAGGACCAGCGAAAATCCAGTGAGAGAACTGAAGGAAGAACTTGAGTTCATCCCCAAAGGATGGGGATCATACTTGCCCCCAATAAAACTGTTGTATCAAGATGAAAAACTTCCAGGTCAAGTCAGTGTCCAGTGATTTTACACCACCAAAAACAACACTGAAAAGAAGCCACCATCCCTTATCAGCAACTTCCAGAGCAGTCCTTGATTTATTCCTGGTACGAGAGAGCTGACTAATTACAGCCTGAAGAATGTGCTCTGGGAAATTGATATAGATGAGTTCATCTATCCTCCTTAACAAATTTGCACACCTTCTGGAATGCTCTCTGAAACCTTCTCCATGACTAGAGCATCAATATATCTTTGTATTCTTTTAACTAAGGAAAGGTAGATCTGGCTGCACTTTTGGCATAACTCAGCCTAACTTAAAAAAAGTCATGCCCCCATCCCCAATCACAAAAGAGTTAATGAAAACAATGGAGTAACCATTTTTCCATGTGTATTGCTTTTTGCAATATAAACAGTGTTTCCATGGACTAATGCCATGGCATTTTATTGCACATTTGGTCTTTCTTAAGTGCTTCAAAAATCTTTCAGTTGTTTAAGATTTTCAGCAATGGAATATGGGCAATTGCTGCTTCATTAAAAATGTACAGCAAAAACAAGCATGAGTATACTTAAATAATTTTGTTTATTTTGGCATTGGAGGGTTGAAAAGCTCAGTGTTGAAACTGCCTTCTTTAGATTCATGATAATCACAGCAAATGCACCATAGAAAAATCTTGAGTTAGACAAACACTCTTGTTTTGGTATTGTTGCTCAATTGTCTTCACAGTTCCATAAAAGCCTATAAAGCATTTGCTGGAGGTAGGCTGACCAATAATGATTTTTCCAAGCACTATAACCAGATTAGGAAAGTTGTTTTTCACACTTCATCTTTTCTAAGTCTTTCCAAAAACAGGAGGTGATTTTGCTGGAATCATTAAACATTAAAATGGTGCAGTAACACTGCTTATCCATGTTGCTCTTCAGCATCTTTTACAGCTCCCAACTAACTCCTCTTGAGGCATCCCTCTGAAAAAGCTGCTGTCTCCATTTCACAGTGGGAAAAACAGAGACAGAGGTTGAGGACCATCAAATATTCTGAATACCTGCAACTCTCACTGGCAGTAACTGGATTTCTGGATGCTCATTGTTATTGAAACCAGGCTGTACATTATTTATATGGGTAAAACTGCAAGGCAGAAGAGCAAGAATCTCTGAAATGAAGTTCCAGCTTAGGCAGTTGTTGGCTTCCTGGGCTGTGCTTTCATCTCACGTGAGACTTATGATAGATTTTGTACTTACAAAAATAGAAGAACAAAATAATGGTCAACTGCTGTGAATGCTTATGTGGACACCTTTCTCCTTCACAGTGTGTTCACTTAAGTAAAAAAACCTACATTCAGCTTTTAAAGAATGCAATAGTTACAGGCAAAGCAGAACCAGTTCTAATTTGGTATGGAAAACTGAAAATTATTCTCAGTATGCAGCTAACCAGAGAAGAATAAACTCTGTGACTCAAAGAAAGGTACTACCTTTAACAATTCCACCTTGGAGCAATCTTTATAATGCTTACCAGTCCTGCATTATATTCCACATGCAACTGAGAAATGTTGCTAAAGTTATTAAGCCACAGTAACATATATAAATCTCTAGGCTGTTAAATAATGAATCACATTCACTATAATTAATCAAACCTTTTCCTCAGTACAACACTGTGGTGCATCTCCCAAAGTACAATGCTGTTGATCTCCTCTCTCTGATATTGTAAACACTACAAAACCAGCCGAAAGGTATTTAAGCTCTAAGATCACACAAGCTATTCCATTTTCTTTATTCAGTTTAGCTCAAAAGATCAGAAAGCAAGCTAATAATTTCTCTTTTTCTGTTACTCAACTTGCATGCTAACTTTCATAATGGAAATTCAGTTTTATATTTTAGGCTTCAGTTTGTTTTGGTTTATTTTTTTGTACTTTCTATTAAGTCTTATTCCTCTTACCACTGATTTGATGAAACACACATCAGCACTACTAAGCTGCAGGAACAAAATGTTGGGTTTATTGTGCTGCTCTGGGACCTGTCATCAAGCCAAACTCACAGATGTTCCCATGAACACGCAGCATTTGGTCCATTTCTAGGATAAACATTGTACTTTGCTTTATCCACACTGTCATGACCCCGGGTAAGTGAGCAGCAAAATCAGCTAAGTCCCCTCACCTACCCTGCCTGTACTTTTGATGAGCTGACACACAGCAGGAAGCAAAGGCGAAAGAGGCAGAATTAGGGAAGAGGGAAAAATCCTTGTGATTTTCATGCCTCATCCCAGCAGATTTTCTTCTTAGAAGATTCATTTGTTGTTTTGCCTGTTGTGACAGGGTGCATCTTTTCTTACAAACAACAAGGCAGGTAGAAGTACTTATGCTTAGAAGCAGGAAAAACTGTGAAATTCTATTTAGTAGCTGGGTAGAAATGAGATGATTGTGACGGCTCAGAAGTGCGTGAACAACCCTTCCAGAATCCTCACAGGGTCTCACCAACTTCTGTTGTGTTACTGAAAGATATTGGCCTATAAAAACTTCATAAGACAGAAAATTGGGATTTGGTACTTTGAAGGACTCTGCCATAAAGAAAACAACACATGTGCCTACATGAAGAAACTGTTGATGAGCAATGAACAGCTTGGTCCATGGTAGCAACGCAGCAACTGCAAATAAAAGTGTGTGATCCTAATGCAACCTACAGGAACACTGAACAGCTTGGAGGTGCCATTCACATGGACTCTATAAAAGTGCTGTTGCACACCCAGCAGGAAGAGTTGTGTGCATATTAACTACGAAAAACAGCCTTTTCCCACCAAAAAATCTATTGAAATATACATCTCTCTAATACTAGGATAAGATCTTGGGAGTAGAGAGGTAGGTTCCTCATAAATGCTTGTCCCAGCCTAATCTTCCAGGAAAAAATGATGATCCAAATGGTGAAAGTTCACTGTATTTTTAACAAGTACTTTTAAGGGGAATTTTTAGGACACAAGTTTTTAAGGTTTAGAAGAAAAGAAGAAGGGGAAAAAGAAAAGAAAAAATAATGGAAAGCACCAGTATTTCAGTCCCATGATCATTCCAGGAGCTGAATCTTCCCAAGCAAAGACAACTCAGAGTCATATCAACCATTCTGACAAGTGAGATGCCAGAAGTTTGTGGGCCCAGCCTGTGGGTCTGCTGTAATTAAATCTGCACACAAATTGAAGTGTGCAATGTTGCTATTTCTCTTAATGGAATAGACCTTCTGGACAGAACTTGCAAAGCCTGAGGTAGTCATCTTTATTTTCATGAGTCTTCAGTATGCCCCACGAGTCTTTACTTATAATTTTGTATGTGCTTTATACATTTCTCTTTTTACTGCATAGATTAGCGAAGAATATCGCTTGATGTGCAGCTGACTAATACAAATACCTTTTGCTCTTTGTTATAAACCAGTCTGTGCAAAAAGCCCAGGACAATGCATTATACTACAGGCAGAAATCTAAAAGCAAAAACTGGTAGGGATACTCAATAAAAAGGAAGCAAAACCAAAAAAAACACAGGCAAAAGGACAAAAATGATTGCAAACAACAAACACTCCCCAGCCTCTTCCAGTGGGGAAACTGGAAGAAATTGAGGGCTTTAACTGGGACATAACACACACTTGGATAGAAGCTGTCCATGCATCAGATATTCTCATTTCTGTACCTTATCTGTGGGGGAAGAGTACATTTTGCCAAAACAGAGCATCTGCAGCAGTGAAAAAAGATTTCTGACGTGACTGATATGTAGGGCATGGGGGGAAAAAAAAAGTTAATGGCAGATGGATGGAATAGCAGACTCTAAAAAGGTGTGACACCACAGAGTCACATGGGCTTCTGCTGTCCTCTCCAAGACTTGTACAGGACAAACCTCCCCACACAGACAAAAAAATCTTGTCAAGGAAGCCAGCCAGCAATTTCTTAAATAATTGTGCTATCTGAAATGTAATAAAGTGTGTATTAAAATGAGTAGGTTCCTACAACTGAACCTACAATATGTTTTTAATAAGGACTTGGCTCTGCCTTCAGGTATAAGCTGATAAAAAGTGCTGTTGATAAAAGATATACAGATTCACTGTGTGCTCTCTAGGCATGTTCCTCAGCCATCCTGTCAGGAGCAATAACGGGTGTTTTCAGAACAGGAAAAAGGCAGCAAAGCTGTACGATGGATATTTCGATTTTTCCTGGTGTTTTTTTTTTTTGTTTGCAACTGTTTCTTGTGCCAAAGGTGAAAGCCCTGGGGGAAGCTCCATGTTTCCCACAGCTTTACTTCAGGTGCCCTTTTGCTTGGGCTGCTACTGCCCCTGCTCAGGGAGAGAAACGCTGGGAGAAGGGAAGGTGGGGCAGGCAAGAGACAGCCTTGGGAAGCCTGTGCTGATCTGGGAAGATGTGTCCCGAGGAGCAGCAGCCAAACCTCAGAGAGGAAAGGAGAGCTTCCTAGAGAAGAGAAGGGGCTGGTACAACCCATAAAGTCACTGACTAAGCCTAACCTTCAAACAAGATCTGCATTTTTTTCCCCAAAGTTCCGGCTGACTCAGGGTGCTGTCACAAGCTTTTTCCCCTCGATTTCCAATAGGGACTTCTCCTGAGAGAGGGGAAATTCCACAGGACTCCTGCTGACACTAAAATATTTAACCACGAAACGGGGTATCCTCTCCATGTCAAAATTACTCTGTAGATGACTCTGTCACCTACACACACCAATGTGATATTACTGTTCTGTGGAGGATAGTTGTTGCCAAAAATATATACAAGCCCCCTCACTATTCTCTCCTAATTAAGAAGCAGATGTTACTTATGGTTCTATTTCTCACAGAGGCCAAATGTTCTATATGCAATTGGAAAGAAAAAAAATTACCAAAAACTCGACAAATTGCTAAAGGTATGGAGCCCAGCAAATTTCTTGAAAGAAGAGTGCAGCAAATCTGCTAAACAATTTATGAGCACGACAGTTTCACGAACTTTTGGCAGCTCCCATTTAGAAAAGACTGAAAAGAAAGTCTGCACACACAGTGTGCATTCATTTCATTGAATAATTTACAGTGTATTGAGGTGTGGGTTTTTCCCCCCCTTTATTCTATAAAGTGAACGAATTTCAGAAGAAATACTATGCAATGAAATATATTCCTTTTGTTAGTCACAGCTGTTAGGTGTATCTTTCTCTTTGCTCTCTTTTTTTCTATACTTGCTTTTATTGTAACACTGCTGTACCATGAAAAAAACAGACAATTTGATCAAGAGACTAAAGCAATCCCAGAAACTTTTTCAATCTTTCTGATTAAAAAAAAAAAAAAAAAAAGCCTAGTCCAGGAAATTTATTGCTTATAAGAAATAATCCATTTATATGGTATCAAGCATGCCTTCCTGTTTTAGTGGGAATACCCAGGATCGACGTGTCTCCAACACAAAGGAGCATGGAGCAGAGATGGGCTCTTGAGAAGCAACCTGGCAAATCCAGGTGGCCACACTCACTGAAGGGGCAGTACTGCAAAAACATGAGCACAAATGCTGTTGACTTATTCCAGTGCAAGGCACAAGAGAGAGCCAAGAGTTACCCAGATCAGCACATGGAATAAACTCCCAGTTTCACCAGGCAATTCGATGCCTATCTACCTGATCTAAAGCCAAGGGAAACTGTGGTACTCCTGCTTCCATTCTTATCCACAATAGCTGGCTATAGGAATGCTTTTTACATGACATATTAAACTGGAAATGCTGTAGAAGAAAATTGGAAGGCTACAACAGTTGAGGACACAAAAATTAATAAAAGACAATTAAATGTGTGTAGTTACACAGTGCTAATAAGAGATGCTGGAATAGGAATCCTTGACTTGCCTGGATGATTTGGAGGGTGGTCTATTGGCTCCTCCCCTTTTTACAACTCCTAATGTTTACTAAGTAAATGTACACCAGTATATGATAGATTCTTTTAATTTAGAACAATACAACTGAATCAATTGTTACTCAAGACAGATACACACAAGCTCTCTCAACTTCTGGGAATCCATTTTCATCCATAATCAGCATCTGCACATTTGAAAAGTAAGTATCCTGAGTAAACCACAGCCCCAGCACAGGAGCTGTTTACTTTTAAAACACATTTGAATTGCTTCATTCCTGCAATGAACGATACTAAACTTATTAGGAAAAGATTAGTCAGAGAGCTATTCCTGAGAAAATTATATCAAAAATTAGACCAAGGGAACAAAAACCAAATTAAACTTTATATCGAGAACATTTACTCAAAGATGTTGTTGAATACATTATTTGGCAACTTGAATGAATTATTCTAGCTTGTTAGAGAAAAGGCTGAAGAGAGTCTCCTCATGTTAGGTACTTTTATGAAGCCAATGATTTCATTAATAATTTGCTGAAAAAGTCAATGATCAACTCAGAGAAATGTGTTTTAAATAAGTACATTAAGCATAATGCAAAAGTGACATTACCATGATTGTGCAAGGCTTATTCATTGATACAGAATGAAACGAGGGCCAGACTGCTGGATATTCCAGGCTTCTCCAGGAAAAGATGACTATGAACAGAGAGTGTCTGCCTACATGTTTAATCAGTAGTATTGCTCCTGTAATTTTGGGAATATATCAGCACTGAAAAGTCTCTCTGTGTTTAAAAATAAAATAAATTAATCTATAACCATGACATTGCGAAAGAGGCTGAAATAAGAGGAATGGTGGCAGTGTGGTGGCTGACTTGCAAGATTTGGGCAGGAAATTAATACTTTCTTGGAGTTCACTGCATGTGTTATTTTGATGAATTTAAGGGAGTCTGTGTAAAGAGAGGCAGATCTTTTATAATTGCTACCAGCTTCCTCATTGTGGAGAAATGGTTCTAGCACGTTTTTCTCAGGCTACAACTGGTTGTTTCCCAGGTGTGCTTTTGTACTGGCTGGGGCAGCTATAGTGGGAGAAAGAGCTGACACTCTCAGGGTGATTGTTCATGCTGGATAACACCTCATCCACATCTACGAGTATTTATTTCAGTAGAAGCTCTAAAGATTTGGGAGTTATTCAGCCTGAGTAAGGATAAGAAAGCTTCTAAGGAGATGTGCAACACATTTATTATGAGATTTACCCTAGAGCTTTTTTTTAAAATGAAGAGTAGAGTGACTGCATTTTTATTCAAAGGGGTTTGTAGTAAACCCTCAGATGTGGATCTTCAAGAGGGAATTTAAATGAAAAGCAGAGTGCCTGATGGAAAAAAAACTGTGCTAGCTCCAGTCAGAGGGTCTGATATAAAACAAGACACAATGAAAAGAGGGAAGAGAGGAAGCAATAATAGGTAATGCGGTGAGAGTGAAGACAGAGGCAGATAGAAATGAGAGCAGAAATGAAAGCACAGTTAGTGACTGTGGTGTTATGGGGGAGGATGACAAGTCTCATCTCAAAATGCACTTCAGCTCATTTCAGAAAAACAATGCAAAATCAAAACAGTACACATGGTCACATAACTAAGAAGAAAACTACATCTTCTGCGTGGTCTCAAGTCTTCATATGCCCTTCTTTGCTTCCAAATATCACACATTTCTTTGTGAGGTCAGTTAAGCGTGTTCATCTAATGCCTTACTTGCAAAGAAAACTATTTTAAGACAGTAGTGAATTTCAGTTTATTAATTAATCGATTTGCCTCATCTATTACTCCACAAAACTGACCCTAGTCCTCATTGAATGAATTTCTGCCACCTGAACTGTGAACCAAAAGCCTTGTATGGAACAGGGAGCGATATGAACCTGGGAAATATCTTATAGGAGAGGACAAAAAGCCATCAGTAAAGATTCTTAAGAGTAAAGATTCTTTTTTTTCTCCCCCCAAACCCCCATAACTGAAAACAAAAATCTGAAGCTCCAGACTAGAAAAAAGTGGAATAAGGAATCTAGAATACAAAATAACATTTCCTTTCCATGCACTAATGCACACAGTTACTGCACCCAGATTTTGGAATTACTTTAAATATAATAAATATGAAGTTGTGTAGTTTTGCTTTTTTTTTACATATTCTGCCAATGAAGATATGCTTAATGTTGGGAGGCACAAGATTCTGCAGCCTTTTAAGATGATGATGATGCAGCCACAGTGGGGCAGCCAAGGACAAGATATAAGATTCGCCTCTAGAGCACTTCCGAAAGTGCAAGGAACAGATCAAATATTTTAGATACTAAGGGCAAAATCCCACAGTGCTTAGTCAGGCAAAACTCCCATTGGCCTCAACAGGAGTTTTGCCTGAATAAGTACTGAGCAAAGCCTGTGATGTTTGACCCAGATTTATCAGAGTCACACGAATCCAACACGTTTTTGAGACAGACAACCACGGTGCCACAATATTCCTGCGACATTCTGCTCAAAGGGAAAAACAGAAACTGCAAACTGTGAATCATCCTCCCCTCCCAACCCCTCATATAATGAAGGGAAGAACTCACGGCTGGGCAAGCAGCTGCTGTCTTGAAAGTCTGCCAAAGAGCGAGGCTGGAAAAGAATCCAAGAGACTGAAAGTTTAGCACTGCGAACTTTTGGAAATCTGATACAGGGAAGTGCACAAGTGAGATTCCCAAGGGCTTGTGTATGGCTGAGGATAATCTGGCTTTCATTCTTGTAAGCAAATAGGAAACAATCAAAAACTTCTTACTGTAGTTCTCCTTTTGATTTAGGGCAAATCACAATTCCTACACGGTCAGTGAAAATTCCTCTAGTTGACTTCACCGGGGATTAATTTAGGTGAATAACTAGGCCAGTCTCATTTCCAAGTGAACATTTCTATTACAGAAATATGAAAGGAGATTAAGTTTAACATATATGTCTACCTTGCTTCAGAAACTTCCTTCTGTAATTACAGAATCCCATTTACAACAACTTTGATATCATGTACAGGAGAAATATTAGCGTTAGTATCAAAGGGAGCAGAAAAATTCATCAGCATGTGAGACGTGCATGTTTTTGAGTTCCTTCTTCTAGCTGAAGTGAATATGAAAACCTTGACACAGCAGCAGTCACACCACAGGTTCCCCCAGAAGAGCAAAGGATGATGAAACATCAGTACTGCACATCTAAACCCAAAAGCAAAAATCATACCAAGCTAGAACTCCACCCTTTCATATTTCACTGCATCTACCCTTTGCAAGGTTCTTTATATAAAGAGCAGTCAAGCAATATGAAAATATACTCCTTTTTTATCTGTGAACTCTTCCATCATTAATGTATCCTAAACCTTCCTAGATGTGCAATATTACCCAGAGAAGCAAAGAGAATCAGAGAATCATTCAGTTTGGGAAAAACCTCTAAGATCATTGAGTCCACTCATTATCCCATCACCACCGTGTTTGTCACAAAACACATCTCTAATTACCACATCTACACATCCTTTAAACACCTCCAGGGATGGTGACTCAACATCTCCAAACGCTGACATTTGTCCCCCAGAAGTCCCCATTTTCTTCTTCACATAAGTAAAAGAAGAAAAGGAATCTTGGTTTTCCCCAGATTTGTGCTTTGAAAACTGGGTATCAGAATTCCAGGCTAAAATCAATTAGGATCAAATCCTTGCTAAATTAACAGAATTTATTTTCTATGCTACCATTTATTTTCATGGAACAAGAACATAAATAGTGCCTCTGAAATTTTAATGCCTCTTTCTAATTTGATAAATTTCAAATTGATGACAGTCATTAAGAAACACAGGTCTAGCCAGTCACATGCAAAAACCCCTCCATCCCATAAAAAACATCCGTATCTCAGCTCTTTAGCACACAGGAATTCCCAATACTGAAAAATAAATATGATTGCATCATGATCCAGCAGCGCTTCCAAGAATTTTCAGCCTCTTCCAGTGTCATAACTCTTTGCTCTCCAGTTGACACAGCCAGCTCAGTGCAGCACACACACAGCAGGGCAAAAATGAGACAGAAATATAAATGATCTCCAGCATCTGAAGACACAGGGTGAGTCTCCTCCTCTCAAAGCTCCTTCCACGTGAGCTTTGAAACATGCATCTGACAGTGCCTGAACAACTGAGTGCTTTTAAAGAACCAATTCCAACAGGTGGGGCTTTTTTTCCCATGACTAGAGTCAAGAATTCATTTCACTGTACTCATGGACATAACACATCCTGCTGGGGAATATGTCAAGATTTAATTATGAAGCTTTACAAAAGCCTGGTGAAGCCAAGCGCATTCAGATTTTCAACCCAGAAGTTTTATATGGCTATATGCAGAGTAGTTACTTTTTACAGTGGTATTTAATGTGGATCATAAATTCCCACGGAGAGTGGTACAACAAATGAAAAACAAAAAAACCATCCAGATCTTATTTCCTTACACCTAACAACAGCTAAATAAAGGAGTTAGAGCTGAGCTGTTTGGATCACTGGAGCTGAATGGTTTTCTTTTCCCAATGAATTACTTACCTCTTCTGACTTCAACAGCGCACAGCAAACAAATTTTATAGTAGTTTCTTAACTCATCTTTGAAAGGAACCAGTAGTTTTCAATGAGAAAAAAAGATAATACATACATGAATAAGCTACATTCTTCTTCAAAGCTTTCAAGAGATTGTCCTGCTTGTTCTATATATCAGAATACCATAACCTGTGGGAATTACTGTCAGCTGACAAGCTACTGAGAGCAACTGCTTTGACCTTAATGGGCTGCCTTTACACTCATTAAACAGTATATCAGGAGCTGTGCACAGTGCAGGTGTGCTCCAACACAGTGAAGATGTTTTATGATTCACTGCACCTTGGCCAATGCATTGAATACTAAAATCCTAAGTGAACTGTGGTCCTTTATTAGCAGTAGTCGAACGAAACAGGCATTCAGGATTACATTCATTCAAATAATTAGCAACAGAGCAAATCACTCTAAAGTGTGGATAGTATTGTTCTGAGTGAATAAAGGTATCAAAAAATGTGTAAGCATGTTCTGCATGTTTACACTGGCTTCTTCAATTATAGTTTGAAAAAAGCAATTCTCATTAAAAATGATAAATGCATGCAATCAAATCCATATGGGGCTAAAACCCCAGCTGTGTCTGAAATTAGATTAATATTCTGATAATTGTTAGCTTTAAAAAAAAATAAGCTATTAACAGCATGAGGAACTAACAATAAAATGACTGCTGACAGTATGCAATAGTATGCAGTGCATGTATACACATACATATGAGTATCCTGCTTAAATTTATTGCACAGAAAGAATTTTCCAAGCTTCCTGTGTCCAGCTGAGAGGTCAATAATTTTGGTGCCTTGATCAACCCATAGTCTTTCCAAAACCACCACCTGTAGCTTTCTTAGATTCATAACCCTCATTTAACTCCTACTCCAGAAATTATTTGCAAGTGCATTAACTTTTTCCACCTCCTCTGTCCTTGCACAGCTACTTAAGATTTGCTCAGAGATGTAACATTTCCTGTTTGTGTGGATTCAATACTGGTAAGTTTTGAATCTTACACCAAAGACAGACTTGACACTTGTGACGGAGATAACACTGTCTGTGAGGGGAAAAAAGAGCCCTTTTTTCTCCACTAGCTATAGAACCACAAGTAAAGAATGATCATTTCCCCAGTAACTTTCTAGATATTCTACCAGTTAATTATACACCACCAACTTTGCTGATGTTAAAACCAGTCAGTGCTTTGACACACTTGATGTATAATCCTTCATTCTAGGCTATAGTAGAAGTAAAACATGTATTTTTTTTTTCTTAGGCAATGAAAGGTATTACTTGAGCCCTGCAGGGAAGCTGACCCTGTCTCTGCCTGTTCCAATGTACTAATCAGATCATTAGCTCACCAGAAGCAATGGCAAGTACAGTTCTGAGAATAAAGACAATATGTTACGTTTAAACATTTCAAAATGTAAGTTGTCTGGAGAAAACAAAACAAGAAAACTCACCAAGGAAACAAAAAACTCTTTGATGACGCATATTTTATTTAATGTTTCTTAATATCTGAATTAAAAAAAAAAAGCCAGGTAGTTATCCCCTCATGGTGTTTGACAGCTACAAAGCAAAATCAGAAACTCAACACTGCAGAAAAAAAATACCTTTTTTTTTTACTTTAGAAAGTAAACTAGGGATGGATTTTATTTGAAAAGGTGAATCCTATCACTGCAGTCTGAAGTCAGTGGTGAGAGGCAGAAAAAGCCTTGATACCATGCAAGTGCTGCTCAGCAGTGAGGAAAACATCCCTGAATTATCAGCACCATTTCCAGAACAAATCCAAAACACAGCCCCATCCTAGATACTGTGAGGAACATTAACTTTATCCCAGCCAGAACCAGCACAAATGGTTAGAGTTACTTTTACTATTTGCAGCAAGAATTGCCATAGTGAATGAAACCCGAGGTGCTCTGATTCTATAACTTGCAGCAGGAGGGTACAGAGGAAGGTGGGAAAGCTTGAAAATAATTCACACTCTGTTACTTTTCACATTTTTTTTCCTTCCTGTCCTCCCTCCTTCCTTCCTTCCCAGGCTGAAATATGAGATTTCATCTCTCTTTAAGGATGTTACTTCTTCCTGATAATATTCACCCCTTTTTAAAGCAAAGAAACACCAGCTTGTTGAAATCTTGGCCCAAATGGGTTTCTGTAGCAAGCATCTCTCTGGTTAACTAGACACTGTCCTATAAAACTATTTGCCATCTTTAAAGCAGTTTTGAATTTTCCCTCACTTAACCTAAATAAACATACTCTTATTTTGGTACTTTATGAAACAGGGCTGTACATTCCTGACCTAGCCCAGTCATTATTCAACATGGTAATTTTTCCAGTGATCATCAGAGCCACATTTTCAGCCTGGATAAAACACTGAATGATGTGAATTTTCTGCATTACTCTTCACATCTCTGGAGAAAGCTGCTGTGTTTTCCTGTTAATCCTCTGGAATAGTGGCTGGTTTTGGCTCTGACTGTAAATACCATTAGACAGACCCTTTCTGACTGTTGGGATACATCCCACAATCTGTGATACCTCCCATAACCCTAATCCCTATGTCTTCCCTTGCTGCAGCAGCTGCCACGAGTTCAGCCCTGAGAGTCTGGAATACTCTAAAGAGATCATTGAAAAACACCAAAGTGCAACGTGCTCTACAAAAAACCTCAAATGGGAAACTTCTAACAAAACATGCATTCCCACTGGATAAATTTCAGGGATCCATGCATGGAGAATGGTTGACAAGCACTGCACCAAAATATGCTTTCCTGTTCCCAGATAACATTACACCAAAAAAATAATCACTGCAATCACTATCAGTGTTAAATGTCACAAACAGAGTCATCAGTTATCTCTGAGATGCAAAGATCTTCAAGAGCACCAACACTGTAAATCTATAAATAGTTCACTCTCAATCCTATCCTGTAAGACATTTGTAAATAAAAACACTTGGAGATGTACAAAGAACCAATCTGAGAAATAGCAAAAGCACACACATGTAGAGTTCAATACTTGAATTTGTTAATATGAAAATGGGAGGAGCCAGAGAGACAAAAGGTGAAATCCAAGCTAAAAGGAAGGCAGAGCTTGCAAACCTTTAAAGGCAGCATCTTCTAGGTTGATTACACTACAATATATTCTTCTAATATAAATTAGATTAGGATGAATGTGGCTTCGAAAGCCACATTAGGAATAAAGTGCAAAATGCCACTTTTTTTACAGCCAAAATGTTAGGGCAAACTTGTGCTGAATTCATCAACATAATAACTTTGGGAATGAAAAAGTGAAATGCGAATTTCCAACTGCATTTCTCTGCCAAATCCATATTTGGAGTTCCTACTTGGAGTGGTGTGGAAGGAAAAGCAGGGATGAGAGATTTAATATAATAAGTTTTACAATTAAATTAAACCCTTAATCTCCTTTTTAATTTCTGCACATCTAAATGCAAATGTGCATGTTTTTTCCTATACATTCTCAGAACTCCAATGACTGTGGGGAAAGAGAGTACTCACAGAAGAAGAAAGAGCTTAATTTGACAAAACATGGAACGAGCTTCATTTTATATTTATGTTTCATTCCTGTCCTTGGACCTTCCTCTTAAGGGTCTGCCCTTGTTGTGGTCTCTTACAGGCTGTTTACATTTCTACTACTAAATTTAAGGAGGGTTAAATAAACCAGAAAACCTCTTAAATGAACTTGGGATCGCAACTGGATAAAAGCTGAAGAGAGAACTTAAGAGAGTGAATGTATTGAAATATTTAAATTTTGCCAAAGACATATTTTCATCTTCAGGGGCCACTACAAACAACCCAAACAAATAGCAAGCACCATGCCCTGCACTGAGTAACTCAGTTTGGGATTTCTGTTCCTTTTAAGCTACTTATTAAAAGTCATCACACCTCACACTGTTTGAGCCTCAAAGCCAACAAGTCTTTTTTCCAAGACACTCCTTCCTTTGGCTACTCCTTTTTACCTGTTGGCTACTTGTCCTTGAGCACCACCTGAGGGTGCTCTGTCTTTGTCCAGGTCACCACGACAGATGACAGAGGCTTGAAGAGGGCACATGCAGGGTCTCCAACCCCATGCATCCTCTGAGAGCAGGGAATGGATCCAGCTGGAGCTGGCACCTCGTGGGAAGGTGGCTCATCCCACCACCACTGGACACAAATCCCATCACACACTTCAACACCAGTTCCTGCAACTCCCACACCCTGGTGCAGGCTGAGCACATTAGCACAGCTCTTATTAACTTGCTTCTTGCCCACATTCTGAGATAGTAACTAACTACTTTAAAATATTTATGTTAGTGCCAGAGTCCCACTGGGGTAATTCCTACTGTTCTGTTGCAGTTAAAAGCAACCCATTGCACTCAGCAGGGTGGTGCCCAGCTAAGAGCAGGGACATGCAGTGGCTGGGGACTGGCAGCAGCTGCCAGCAGCTGGATTCCTGCACAAGAGCACAATAATCCTCATCAGGCAAGATGATACCAACTGACTTATCCAAAGACAACCCCTCTGGGATCCCATTGAGGTCTGTAGCTCTGGTTTGGCAAGTAATATTATAATCTCACATAGTGGCTCTGGAAAGGGTATTTTTTTTCTAATATCCAATCTAAACCTCCCCTGGTGCAACTTGAGGCCATTTCCTCTCACCCTGCCCCTCCTTACCAGGAGAAGAGGCTGAATCCCACCTGGCTGCACCCTCCTGTCAGGGAGTTGTAGAGAGTGATAAGGTCCCCCCTGAGCCTCCTTTTCTCCAGGCTGAGCCCCCCCAGCTCCCTCAGCTGCTCCTCCAGACCCTTCCTGTCACGTCACACACAGAGTTAAATAGTTGACAACATTTGTGCTCAACCTCATGTCACCAATTAGTTTGAAGAGAACGGGTTAATGCAGACCTTTGCAGTCCACAGCTTCTTTTTCTCAATGGTTGCCAATAACCCATTTGCTCTATGGGCCATGATTAATTTGAACCTTAAAGTGAATGTGTAGGCAATATGCTTGCAATGGTACAGAGGCTGCTCAGAAATTATTGGTTAACATCCCAAATTAATTGGAAAATCATTTGCATCTTGTTTTACTTTTTAGCAAATTGAACCTTCTCTCCCCAAACCTGTTACTTGTGTAACAGTCAGGGAAAAGTGAAAGTGCCTTGCAATGTGGAAATTATATAACAAAGTAAAAAACCATGAAGGTCTCATTACTGGCATCAATCTTTGCTCCTCTAATGAACCTAATCAATCTGAAATCTTCCTGGATGTGGTATTTCATCCAGCTGGCTTGAGAAGAATCAGACCCATAAAGTTTACAAAGTGATTCAGGAAATGCAATGCAATAAATCAATTCTCTAACTGCTATCATGGAAATAAGAAAGTATTTAATATATGAAGGCTGAATTCAGAAATAAAGCTGATAAAAGAAATCTAGAATACATTTCTTTATCATATAATTCCATTTGTAGCAGCTTTTTGTCTCACTAAAAATGCGAGTTAATGCAGATTATTAAGGTGTCACCTTTAAGAGAGATACCAGTTTAGTCCTTTTTGCAGTAGTGCCACAAATCCTGTTCTGACTGCAAATATTTTGCTACATGTAAAGAGTTTTTCTGGGGCCACGTGGTTCCTTTTAGAAATACATGTGAACCCTGACTATGTTTTAAACTAAATGCATCCACAACATATAACAAAATCTATCTAAACGCAGGCATGCAAGAGCCTAGATGTCCTCTGTATTGACAGAAATGCTTGTTTATGTACTAGAAATGTCTTTTTATGACTAACTGTCGCCTTGGAAACCACTACTAAAAATGAAAGTTTTGTTTCCAAAGGCAAAACCAACATAGTACTCGTTTATCCCAAAGTTTGCCTCATCTTTCTCTCATCAATCTGGAACACAAAGATTTGCAATCAAATGTTCCTAGCTCTTAATTCCTCCTTCCTATTCTAAAATTGTATCTTGATGCAAATTTTGTGATTCCAAACAGGAATCAGGAATCAATATCTTATTTCCTACAAACTCTCTTATCAAAAATATATTTACATCCTTTGTCTCAATAGGCTGGAAGACAAAAAAGTAAAATATATTAAATGGCAAGAGGATGAGAAAGCAAAAGATGTCAATCATCTGACTCCAAGGCTGTGCCTGCTCAGATGTGGTGACCTCACAAGGTATGAGGGCCTTTCCTCTTGTGCCACACTTTGCCTTTTGCATCCATTTACATTTTTATGTCCGGGAACACACACACACAGTATTGACCACTGCATCATAGATATCAAAGCCTATTTTTGCCTTACATGGTAGAGCATTCCTAAAGAAAACATCCAATTGTACCATTCAATTTCTGACACGAGGACTAAGACAAAAAGGGGAATAAAAAATAATCAGTTTCCTCTGAGCACTGACAGTGCTGCACCAGGAGATGTGAGGCTAAAACTACAACTCTTCAATATGCAGACCCACTCTATGGATTTCTTGCAGTTACAGGTACTGGGCTGTCATCAATGAAAACCTCTGTGGAGAGGAAATGTGAATGCTAAAAGCACCAGAATCTTTGAGAGAACACTGAGGGTTTCACCTTCACACGGCAACAGCACAGTGTGGCACTAAAGAGATGCTATCAAATCCTGTAGTAACACACACGGCCTGCTGCTGGGAACACGTTCATGGGGGGGGGGAAAGGTCAACGCCATCATGAAGGGCACCGAGAGCTGCAACAGGTTATGGCACCCAGTGTGGGGTTCTAGTCCCTCCTGTTACCATAAAAGTCTGATTAAAGTCTCTCTCCAGTCCTCCACAGCCATCGTGACAAATCTTTCCTTTCTGTCCACACCCCATTTTGGTCATAGTCGTGCTGAGTTCTTTTCAAAAGTGACACGGTTTTTTGACTTCCCGCTGTGTTCCTACAGAGAACATCTACTGGACTTGCTCAAGGGGTGCAAGACCCAGAGGATGAAGCATACGGAAGGCAAGAGCATCCCACAGAATTCATCTGGCTGTCCCTAGTTTATATGGAATGAGTGGAAGCTGGACTGCAGCAGTCAGTCTACCCTCAGGAATGAGGGAAGGACATTTCCCAAGGACCTGAGGTGACAGAAAGAACTGGGCAGACTCTGCCACAATGACTGAAACAGTCTGTGTGAGGACCCACTTGCAAGGACAGGAAAACTGGAGTTGAAGGAATGAGTGATTTGAAATGCTGTTAATTCCCTTATACCTGACTCTGGTGCTTTGAACTCTTCCCTTTTACAAAGTTTGTAGCTCATATCAGAATGGTACATAGCATTTCCCCACCTTAGTTTCAAAGCTTTTTGACCTTCTTTGGGGAGTTCAAGGTCAAAACAGATTCACCTTGGATGTGTGGCTGACACGGCGACTGCCACTGTCTCTGTGACATCCCCTCCTTATGTGCAGCATCCTGATGGATGTGCTCTAGGTACCTGCTCACATGATTTGCTAGTTCAGCACCCTTGGGAGGCTGGAGCACTGGCTCTGAGGTACTTCTGAGGTTCCACACCTACAACAGGCTCTGACAGGAAAACAGGGAGCATTTCAACAAAGCCTATGTTTCAAGAAGTCCTTCAACACAGATAAAGAAAAAAGGGAACATGTCATGGCGTATGTCCCTGTTTCTTGTTTTTACAAGGCATTTCCTGATTAAAAGCAGCTCGAGCTACGATGAACAGGACAGGCACTAACCACTCTGTAAAGCCAATTGTTCCGTATTGGCATCCAGCAGAAAATTGCAGGATAAATCATAGCTGAAAGCCTCTCATTATCATTTGGTGTTTTTCCTGAACCTAACGGGGAGAGAGGCTGCCTGGGCATTCCCAGTGCTCGCACCAGCTGTGCCCACGAGCCCAGGCACTGTCACTGCCTCCTGGCACGGGGGGCACTCGCTGCCAGCGCAGCCCCCTCACACGCACAGTGAGTCAGGCTCACCCATCATGGGGGAACTTGCTAAGCTGCAGCAATGTTTGTTTTTCCTTTCAAGCCTCACACCAGGAAGCAGTGTAAAGCAAAAGAGGTTTTGAGAACTAAATGAAGGAAATCTGCTATAAAGTAAAAATTGGGACATTTTTTCCCCAGCTTGCGTATTAATACTGATAGAAAACCTCGCGAAATGACTTGTTTTGCTCCAGTCAGCTTGCAGTTCTGTACAGAACTTCTAAGAAATGGAAGCTGCAGCAAAATTATCGGAACACCTCTATTTTAGGCCTAAACTAAAAATAAATATATATTATGCATACATAAATATATAAGATCTACGATCCCATTACAATATCTATATTGAATTCAGTAGATGCACCACGGTACTTACTGCAATACAGTGAAATTAGATGAGTTCCTTGTTTTGGTCATACATCACTTTTTAAAGTGAAATAGAAAAAAAAGGTTGAAATAAATTATTCAATGCTCATTTATCATCTCTATTAGAATTCTGTCACTGTGCCCTATCATGGGAATACACAAATTCTATCATGGGAATCTACAAATTCTGCACATTTTGTGAGAGTACTAATGAGAATGCACTTTGAAACCATTTTAGTTTCAATGATAGATACGAAAGTTACTCAAAATCAGCTTATAAATTAGCTAAAATTCTTCATGTTGTGATAATAACTGGAACTGAAATGCAGTTGAACATTTTGGTATTGTGAAAAAATGCTGTATTGGAACTTCTCATTAAAACAAGATTCTTCATGTTCAAGAATTTTTCACTTCACTAGAATCCCCCTATACAACACCACAAACAGAAAAAATCCCACCCCAAAACCCCTCACCCAAACCCCATTTGCCATTATAACAATTCGTTTGCATCACATAGGGAATTAAGTATTAATGAACTGAGACTTAAACCATGCAAGAAAGGCCGTACATATCCCATCAGAAGGTAAACTGAAGTGAAATAAAATGAAAATTTTAATTTATGAATTCAAGGCTTAACAGCATGCTTCCTACAGTGAAGCTGGTAAGATTCTCTCCTCTCCCATCTCTCTTTTACAAATATATCTTTGTAAATCAACACAAATTAACAGAAGAGGAAACAACATAGGAAAAGACCCTCCACGGCCAACAAAACCAAATACAAAAAGCAAAGAAGAATGAAAAAGGTCTCCCACCCACACATTTGCCTAAAATAAACCTTTGCCAGAGTTTATTATACAGCCCTTAGCCAAAAATCAAAACAACATCCCTTAGCACTGCCAATGTGTTCCCTGAATCACATGACTGAGAGAGAAGGGAACAAAGCCAATTCCAACTCTTCTTCCTATGGCACAGACAAATCTGAAGCTGAGGTAAAAGAGGCACCAGGCAATCAGCTGCTCAAACGAGATAAGACAAACTCACACTGGTTGTGTAGGCGGCCTCGGGGTCGTCCTCCAGCACCCGTGACAAGCCAAAATCGGACACTTTGCACATGAGGTTGCTGTTGACCAGGATATTCCGAGCTGCCAGGTCCCGGTGCACGTAGCCCATGTCCGAGAGGTACTTCATGCCAGAGGCAATGCCCCGCAGCATTCCGACCAGCTGGATCACTGTGAAGTGCCCATCGTGCTTCTGCAAGCAAAGATGCAGGTTCAGAGAACACGGCTACTTTCCATTAATTTCATTCCAGTCATGTTACCTCCAAGCTCTTATTTAAAATACTCTTGTCACCCATGCAGCCAATCTGCCCACTGCGAGCTTGTTTTTTCAAGTCCTGAAGCTGGTTGGCAGTGCTGCCATCTCAGCTCTCATTGTGCAGCTCATCCCCCTTTCCTTCCACGTTTTCACGCATTTCACCATCTTCCCACTGACAGCATTTAATTTCTGTTATACTTTGTTACCAAGAATGCCTTCCCCAAACGCTGCTTTTTAGTACCAGAATGAGAGAAAGCACACAAAAATTTTCTCTGCATCTATTACTCCATGGGCTCAGGAAACAAAGAACCCTCTTTTTATTGTCTGAGCCTTGATTGTCTGCATTGAGGTACTGCTGTTACCTCACTTTTCTGGTTTTTTTTGGGGAGGGCTTGTTTGTTTAAAAAAAAATCCAAAAAAAGTTTGGGGTTTTACCTCATGCCTGTTCTGCACCTAACACCATATAACCTCTGAACACTAAATTAAAAAGGAGATTTGGGCTGAAATTCAGGGGTTATGTGGCTTTTCCAAAACTCTTCCTGGCTGATCAAGGTTAAGCTCAGACCCATGAATGCATTAAGCTGCTTAACACCTGAAATCTATTGGGAGCTGAACATGTAAATAAGAGTTATGTCATTAACTGTGCTTGCCCAGCTGGTCAGTCTTGCTGAGCCTCAGCTTCCCCATGTGCAGCATTAAAGTTAACACTTCTTTATGTCCTACATCCTCCTCAGTTAATGTGGCAGTGGGGACCAAGTGAAAGCATGCACAGAAATGTGATTATGGGCTCTTTGCCTTCTTTAGGCCTGCCCTATCTACCATTCCCAGCAGACAATTCCTGCAGGAGTACTTTGGTGACCTCACCTGGCAGACATTGTGCTTCTCATGGATTATTCACTGCGCCAGGCTTTTATGTCAGCAGGAACAGCCAAACAAAAAGGACCAACTGCAAACAACTTAACTTTCCATTTTCTCTTCCAACACTTTTAGCATTGAGCTACAGACAAAGAGCAGCGTTCTGAGCAGCATTCAGGCCGTTTCTATTGCTTAGCTCATATATTTAAACAAGATGATTTTTACAGGGGAGAAGTTTACAGTAAGTTCAGTAAATTCATTAGATTCAGCAAAGCAACAGGCTAAACTGAAAGGATAGGCTTAATTTTATTCCTAGTCAGCAAAGTATTCTAGCACTTCCATAATGATTTGGGACCTAAATCCAGCTAGTCAGGATATAAACATTTAAAGACTAAGACAAAAATCAGAAAGGAAATGGCAAAAGGGAGACACCAACACACCTTGTCAGCTAGAAGACCTCACAGCCTTATTATACTTCCCACCAACACTTGCATTTAGGGAGCCATGCCAAACAGTGGCCAAACACCACAGCCACCTCTCAGTAAAGCACATTTAATGACACTTCTTTGAAACCAGTTATTTATAATTGATTTAGAACAATTTTCCCCCTTGAATATGTCAGTGTCTTACATCAGGGCAATCAGGGAACCTCTCAGAGTCGGAAACATACCAGTGACAGATACTTTAAATAAAAACATTCCATCCAGCAATTAAGCAAAGAGAGACAAAAGAATATATTCTTAACCACTTTAAGCTGCTTCCTGTAAAGGAAGGACATGAACTCTAGCCCATGTTTTATGTAATGAAGCCACATGGGATTTGGGGTTTGCTTTTTATTTAGTAATTCTAAATGTTCAATTGATTCAAGAATTACAAAGGGTGGTTGCCAAGAGTTAATACTCCTCACACTCATCATGTATGGATTACTTTTTTTAGTAACTGTAGAATGAGGCTCTGGAACAAGTCTGTTGCCTGACTTTTGCAAAATGACCATTCAAGCCCCTCTCACTCCCACTGCAAAGCACCAAACAAAACCAACCCCCCAAACCTCTAGATTTTACCTCCTCCTTATCCTCCTGAACAGCTCCATTCTTTCAACAAACCTGAGAGTCATCTGCAACACCTCCCTTAACCTTTTGTCCTCTTGGATTGCAAGCATTCATTCCTTCCTTTCTTAATTTCTGCTCTCTCAAATCTAGACCACGCTTGACTGATTTTTCATAAAACATAACCTTTTTGCTGCTCTTTCCAAGTCTCAGTACTTGCCTTGCCAGTATAGCAGTAATGCCTGAGTTTAAAACAATCTCCTGCTTTTGCCATTCTCTCCCTCCTTTCAAATTTCTTTGGGCTTCTGCCTTGACACAAGAAGTTAAAGCTTCTTATCTTCACATTTAAAGAAATGACAGACCTGCTAACGTACCAGCTGCAATTTTATTCTGTCCTCCTTTTGCCTCTGTATATTTCTCAGAATCCTCTACTGCATCTGTTCTGCTCTGTCTTTTCTCATGCTTGGTTTTATGTATTTTCACTGCCAGCCTTGCAGTTGGAACAACGACATTTTTACTGTCAGCAGAACAGTCTTTTCTCAATCAAGTCTCTTTGTCATCACTTCTGCAACTCAGTTTCCATGCCAGCTGTATCCCCTTACAATCTATAAGCTGTTATCTTTCAATAGATCAAAATATTTTTCTGATGTAAGCTGATCTGGATACAGACTGTGGGCTGTATTTAACCTTTGCAAAAATTCAACTGGGTTGATGAAATTATCCCAGGTAGAATCTGGCCTCCTATTTTCAGCATTTTCAAGTCCCCAGGTACAATCCTTTGGCAACTTTCCACTATCTTGTTTCATTGACTTGTCATATAGGGAAATAAAACACTGATCTGAATGATAGGATGGTTGTTACCCAGGGCTTTATTGTGATTCCCATAGTTTAGATTTGAAATATGTTTTTGATAGGATTCCCACCGGGCTGTTAAGGGTGTTAATCAATACTGGCAGCAATTCAGACCTCAGTGGACTCACCACATTTATCCTATCATCCCATTAAATTTTAATCAAGCTTTGATGGCTTTGCTAAACAAACTTTTCTCAACAGCTGAGTATAGATGCAATATCTGAGCAGTTGCTCTTGTATTTATGCAGCCCTGAAAATGCCCTGAAAAAATATGGTTTTTATTCAGCTACAGTTTGCTTTTGAAAAGCTTATGTAAGTGAAATATTCTCCTCTTGTTACAGACCTTTCAAGAGCACTGATGTGTAATGGGCTGGTGAAGAGGGTCAGTTACTGTAGGGGAGGAAGGATGATATCCAGAGTTTCTCTCATTGCTCCTTCCCCTCCAGTTTCCAGCTCCAGCATCCAGTTCAGTGCTTTCCTACAAGCCTGTGGAATTTTTCTTCTTCAGAAGGTTTTTTTGCCATTTCACTATAAGTAACCTTTTGGAGGTGTGGCCACTGGATTTTTCTGTATTGCTTCTGGACTTCTCCAAAATCCACTTCTTTATTTGCCATATGAGTTAGAGGATAAAGACCACTTTTGGGCCTTTATTGTCTGTGCAGGATTTGCTACAGGTCTAAATATTTTACTGCAGATTACTTGGATCTTATTTTAGATGGAGAACAGCATTGAAAATGGTGTGTCTGACTCAGATCATATTCACCAGTGACAGTTCCTCCTGGTCACTACATGAAAGATGTCGTTTTTGCTATGCACTTATTCTTACTGTTTTACCATGCAAAGTAAATTGTAAAACTGTATCAAGACACATTTTCCAAAATTCCAGTTGCAGCTTGGTATTTCTTGGAAGTGTAACTCATGCTTCAAACTATCATGTGTATCACACTAAAGTTTATATTTTTGGTACTGAATGAGGTCAACTGATAATTTCTTCTCCATTCAACTGTTAATAGAGTTCCATGCAGACTTAATTATTATTAATAGGTTCCATTAATTCAATTAAATATAATTACTTTAGTTCGTTTTAAATGCTAATGAGTGATCCTACATGAGAATCTAAGTGACTCTTCAACCATTACAAATATGGGAAGTCTTTTTATTATTAAAAAATATTTGCAATATGAAGCCCTTCCAAAGCTTATTCTAAGGTGCAATAACCACCCTCAAATCTGGATGGCACAGCAAGAGTAGCCTTTGTTTCCCGTGGCCCTTCCTCACCCAGCTACAGCAGGAAAGGGATGCCCTGGAATTGCCAGGTGTTCCTGCCCACTTTGGGGCACTGGAATACAGCTGGCACAGACTCACAGGACTGGAAGGGACTTGGAAGAGGGAACAAATCACCTCCTCCACATCTCCCTGTGTCATTCCTGCCATGCTTTTATAACCTGCAGGACCATTAGGGCCATTATTTCTTATCCTATCCACTTTATACCACATCTTATATAAGATGCCCCCCTGGGGCATGGCACTTGGACTGATTCCCCTGATTATTCCAGCCACAGTGGAGTATTGTGCCCTCGTCCTTACTTATTTCTAATTAATTTTAAGCCAATTAGTTACTAAATTATTTCTTAAATTTGTTGTGATGATTTTAAATCCTGTCTCTATGCTGCTGTCAGTCTGTGTTCCTTCTCAGCTTTGTATTGCCTGAAAATTCCATAGTTTACTCGCAATCCCAGGATCCAGAAGTTTAATAAAAATATGGGGAGATACAGGCTGCAGAACAGCCCTGCCTCATCCATCTTTCCATCCAAATTCCATTCCCTCCATACAGTGTCTACCAGCAGAAGTTTCATGAAGACCCCATTTACTCTAGCTGCTCATAAGGATCTCACGGGAGAGAGTTTTAAAGTCACGGTTTACAAGACCAACTGCTTCTCCCATACCCACAAAGCCTGCACTCTGCTACAAAAGGAAAAACCAGACTGTTTGACAGAATTAATTCTTGACAAATCCATGTTGGCTCACACTTATCTCACTGTTATCTTTAAGATGCTTACCCTTTTTTTGATAATTTGTTCCAAAAATCTTACAGCAGTTGACATTAAGCTGACTGGCCTGTAATTTCCCAGCCTTCCCTTTCCCTTCATTTAAAAGACATTCAAAATCCCTTCATTTAAAAGACACTGGCTCTGTTCTGATCCTCTGGTTTCTTACACATTCTTGACAAATTCACAAAGGTAAAGAGCACGTTGAAAGAGACCACATTACCTATGAAATTCTTTTAGCCTTCAAATACAACACAGTTTGTAATAAATTTCTTGTTGCTTGGTAGTAAGAATATCTACATATTAAAAATGCCTAGCATTTCTAAATGAACTTCTCATAGCAGTATCAGAAATGCTGTTTTACACCTCTTAGCAGGGTAAAACATTGCTTGAGAACAAATGCTGGCTCTGTAGCATCAGTGACAGCTTCTCAGTGCCATCTTAGATCACGCTGTGTTTTCAGTTTCACTGTTAAGGTAATGCATTCTTTCAAAATCACTTTCTAATTGCTCAATCTGATTTTGGTTTTTAAAAAAAAAAAAACCACCAAAAAACCAATTGGTATCAGCAGTTTCCAAGTTTCCAGTGCAGGTTTTGTTTTTTACAGGCTCATTTTTGAAAGCAAAATGCCACCTTTACCCTGCCAGGAAAGGAATGTGCCTCCAATAAATTAAAGTGCACATGAATGCTGGGTGGGAAAGCAAAAGGAGGAATATTAGTTATGAGCTCCAATGTTGTTGTCTCTCTGAGTGCAGATAAATAATAACAGGAACCATTAAACTTAGAAAAGGCCATCTGGCTTCTTTTCCCCAAAGCTTACTCTGTGTAGTGAGGCCATGTGAGATGGATCTACAATGTGTACTTTACAACATTGTTTTGTAGAATTTGCTGCAAGTCTTCATTTTTGTCTTCTCTCCCTTTCCCCCAAACTTGCTAAATGTAGTGTCTGCCACAGCATCTAAACTGTAGCTGAAAAAAGGGTGAGTCTGATGGCAAAGCTGCTCTGAGAATAACTTCATAACGATTACTGCAAGAAAGAGCAATATATCACAATATTTTCTCCATCTACTAACACTTATCTTAGCCTCTGCTAGGCCAGCCTCAAGGGATTCAAACCTCAAGCTGAATTCCAGGGTTTCATTTGCTGTACAGTCTGCTGCTGTTAGTGCTCCAAGGCAATTAAGCATATTTCTTACAGACTCTTTGAAAGAAAAATATATGTTTTGCAGCATTTTCACTTACTATGCTTGCCCGTATATAAATCTAACTTTTTTTTACAAAGTATTTTAATTTTCTGAAGTGAGTGGAAATATATCAGCACAAATTCTTGGGTAGGAAGAGGAGCATTACAACAGCAAATAGTAATGATGAAAAAAGCAAGATGATGCTCTGATCACGCCAGGTAAATGCATCCCTTCTTTTTACAGCTCTGAGATTCACAAAACTGGGCAAGACTTGAGCATCTTTCAAACCTCAACATCTGTCAATTCAGCACACCTTGGGCACTGGGAAAGGACAAAGCCCTGGCAGTTGCTCTGTAGTTGCAGAAAAGTACTGAAAGAAGTTCAGAACTCTGGATTTTGGTCCATTTTACGTGATTCTGTGCAGCCAACCACAACCCTCCCCCAAAAGGCACCTTCCAGGTGTGTTCCTTTGCTGTGTTGAAATCCATGCCCACGCTGCCTGGTGCACGAGGAGGCGAGCACAGACCACAGGCAGCACGATGCTCTCCAGGTATCCTTCTTCCCAAGAAGCCACAGCCCTGTTCCTGTCTATGTGATGCTAAATCCAATTATCTTAGCCAGGAATGACCCCTTCAATGGAGCTCTGAAAAGAGCAGATGAGATTTGAATCTTAACAGCCCCATGAATCTGTGAGGCACAGGCTTAGTGAGTGGGCTAAGTGGGGATGGTGTGTCGGGGTGAAAAGACCCACCTCGGGGAAAGGACTTTTGTAGGAATTACTGCAATCATCTCATAGGTTTGGGTCCAACAGACATCTCCAACCCACAGCAGTGGCAAACTGCCAAGCTGCTTGCTAAAAAGGTTTTGTGGGTTTTCAGCTTTTTTCTGTTGTTTGTGGTTATTATGCATCTCTTGGTTGTCTTTCTTGTCATATCTTCTGTAGCTTGTACCAACAAGCCTGAGCAAACATATCTGACTGCAACTACCTTATCTAATTACCAACATCTTTCCATCAATACAGAGAGCTGCCCTTTCAACCCTTCCTGTCTTTATTATTTTTCTCCTATGCCTGCAGAATAAGTGATTGCTAAGATCTCCATGACACGGGCAGGTGACTAAAACATAATGTGTCCCATCCAAAGTCTGTGTGTGAAGCTGGCAACAGGAAATTTTACCTGAGTCTCCTCAATTCCCAAGTATTAGCCACTTTTGTTCCAAGCACAGATTTCCTCTGTCTGGAAGCTACTGGTGTAATACTGAAAGAGGCTTCTAGCCCCTGAGGAAATACTAAGCTGGAAGCCCACATCCTTTTTCAGAGAAATCTCTCCAAGTATTACCAGAAATGAAGCCACATCAGCCTCATTTCTGGTCAAACAACCATTTCATTGCTGGCAAATTTCAGGTATACTTTTGTGGGATGATTAACTCATGTCTCAATCTTTTATGATTAAAAAAAAAAAAAACCAACAACAAAAACCTGAGTTTCATCATTTGTAAATGAGTTTTATGTAATTGCAAAAATAATGTAGTATTTCTGAGGAAAATTCAGTGTCAAGTGTATCCAGCAATTTAGGATGTCTGATGATGCAGAATCAGTGAAATTAATTACCATCATACAGAATTGGTTCTAATTAGCTGATGCCTTCCCATTAGAATATATCTGAAGCACCTTCACACTGCAAATCCATGCCCATGTTTTTTACCCAGAAGCTCAAAGTTAGCAGCAGGCATACAGGATATTTTGTGAGGTGGGGAAGGCAAAATTCAGCTGAGCTTGCTGTTAAATTCATACAAATAGCAGAAAGGAGACCCTGCTATCTGCAAAGTGAGGAAGTAAAGGCTGTAAAGATTCTAGGGTTTGGGGCTCAAGGGGTGGGGTGAGGCTTTACTTGGAGCTTATGATTCATGGCACAACCTGTCCTGGCATGAAAGCAAATATCCCATCACGGCTGTGAGGAGGGTGATGGCAAATGGGAGTTCTTTCCCTGGAATACCCTCCCATGGTTCACCACAGAATCTCACTGTGAATTTGTAAGGCTGATCCATTTTTGCAGGCTTTTGGAGAAAGACAGCCGGAGGGATGTGCTGGTGAATTTCTGCCCGTTGTGGTATGTGGGGAAATATTTCTTATGGTGAGAAATGGACTTTTTTCCCTTCTGTGTAAAAACACTTTGCACTGTAACAATTGATTCCTTTAAATTCTGAGACAGACAGACTATCTTATAAACCCTTCCAAATCCCACAACATTTGTTACAGTCACTGAACGCCTTTCATTAGGATTGCTAAAGATAAAGCCTCTCTGCTTCTTTGTATCTTCACAAAAGCTTTTAAAAATGTGGACTTATATCTGCAGGAAACAACTATTATTAATGAAGCAGCTGGATTTCTTTTTAAATAGGTTACTTTGCAGCCATTTGCTCTGCTAATTATTAACAGAAAGGCCGACATATATCTACAGTGCTTTGGGAGGCTGAATATTATCTAAAGTACATTTAAAAAGCATTTTAGATGAATAACCCATATCTGAAGTGTGAATTGAAACTGTAAAATAATATACATGGCAAACAGCTGCAGAAATTATTAGCTCACATTTCCCCCCAGCAGTTCTGCTTCCAAATATATCCAATGCAATGTGAGAAGAATCGCTTCAAGTAACATCATCATTCTGCTGATGCCAGTTTCTATTCAAGTATCCCAATAAGTAGTAACTATTCTGATAAATGAATGCATGTGAAATAAAGCTGGAATAGAGATATCATACCAGAGCAGTTCGGAGAAAGGTAATTCTCCCTCATGAATTATTTCAGGACTTGGTTTTATTCTCTTCTGTGAAATTCTGCACACACACACACACATGCATAGAACAATGTCTCAGGCCCAGACAAGGCTTCCTGGGGCACTGCTGAAAAATTACAGAAGCTGCAGGTACTCAAATCAGTGGCAGTCCCTGTGCTGCAGATGGATAGAGAGATGAGCCCGAAAGGAAAGGGAAGTAATTTTTAAAAACTACCCAGTTTCTAAGACATGGATGATATCAAATGCTCCATAAAAACAACTTGATTTTGAGAAATCAGCAAATTCTCACCAGAAACTGTGGTGCTAGTATGTTTCTGACAACACAACAGGGATCTGTCATGTGTCTTGACAACAGAAAATAAAAAACTATTTGGGAGAGTTAGTGAAGAGGACAACAAGAAATGTTAGAGAAAAATAACTATGGAATAATCAAAACCAGAAGGAAATGAGAATCAGTGTCTAGAGGTTTCTATGACAATGGCTCTGATGTACTCTCAGGGTTGTATCCTATTCCAAATGCTCTTCTCTTGTGGCTACCCCTTTTCCCAACCTGCTGCCACCCAAGTACTGCCTGCATGACTTTCTCCCTCTTATGTAAATCTTCTTTCTGAAGTGTTGGCTGCTTTTCCCTCCTGTTTATTCCCTTTTTTCTCTTACCAGCTCCTTCTTCCTGCTACCAAAGCATCCTTCAATCACCATCACCAAAATACACTTTTGCCAGCATATGACTCATATTTTCTGTAGCTCTTTAATGTTTACTAAGGACCTCTGGGGGTTAACTAATGCCAGGACATTTCACCCATGAACTGTTTTCTAATCCAATTTGTTAAATGCAAGTAGCCATAAATATTATAAATCAATTACTGAGTATATTCTACGCTTCACCAACCAAAAAAATCATAACAGGGTATTTTTGAAGGTGATTGAGAAAAATGAACCACTTCCATAAGGCCAGGCATTTATGCTTCAATTTATCTTTTCTTTCCCAAAAACACAATTTGAAATACATTTTGCTAAATACAGGAGCTACTTTTGTAGAAGAAATAAATTCTATTCTGAAGTTTAAATCTTCTTTTTTTCCAGCCGTGCTCTAATGTATTACTGTACCTCAGAAATGTACCCTGGGGAAAATGCTTCTATTCTTCACTAAAAATCCATGAATAACATTATGTAGAAATTAATTCGTGATAAATGATTTAAAATCTTAACCTAGAACGGTGTCTTATTCAAATGTCATCAGAAAATGGCACCTCACCCGCAGGAAGGAGTCAAGGGATCCATTCTCCATGTATTCAACTACAATCATTACTGGTCTGCCTGCAAAACAGCAAAGAAACACATTAGGATTATATATATATGTTATGGGGTTTTTATAATTCTAGCTGTTATGCAGAGGTTATTCACAGTAGTTAAAAAGGTAAAATATTTCCAAAATTCTCATGTATATCACAAACACAATTCCTTCTGTCAGTCTCTAAGTATTTGCAATCCTTTTTTTTTTGTTCTTACTGGATTAGCTGGATGTACATCACTCACTTCAGTGTATTCTCCCTTAAAAATGATCAAAGAGCCAGCTATCTCCAAATAACAAAACTTGCTGTGTAATATTTTTAAATGTAATTGAATTAAGGCAAAACCCAAATATTCATAAGCCATGTCCAAGTAATTACAATCTCAGTGTCATAATTTTCCTCTCAAAGAAAAATATCTCAATGACTTAGGAACACAGAAGACAGATGGAACGGGGTGTCACAAAAAGAGCTCCCCTGGATTTGCTGTGTGTACTGGGTGTGTAGAATCCAGCAAAACTCTGAATTCATGTGTTTATACATAACATGTACACAGTGTTACTCAAATCCAGGTTTTGGTCAACTAGCACAGTTTTCCTGGAGAGTTCCAGGGTGGCACCATATCCAAATTGAAGCAGAATAACACATTTATTTCTTAAAAGGATATCGAAATCTGAAGATACACTTTGAAATGTGTACTTAACTAAACAGCAGTTCCACTGCTGGCTCCCTTTAAAAACCCACCCCTCCAGAAGTGCTTGACAGCACAGCAATAAGATTTTTAGAATTGTTAATATTATAAAGGAGCCATTCTAATACACAAAACAATAATGTAATGAAGAAAAATGTTAATAAGATTAGGAAGGAGGTGAAAGGTGGGAAACCAGAGCTATGCCAAGTGGTGACACTGCGAGTCCACCATCTCGCCTTCTCAATTCAACACTAGCTGTGCCAATATTTTTCAAGCCCAAAAGAAGACACTTTCATCACTCTTCTTTCCTCTTCTGCTCAAGTTATGTTTGTGATTTATTTGGATGAGGGGATGAGACACAAACACGGTGTTCAGGCTGATGAAGCATTTTGATTGTTCCAGCACAATTGTCCATTTCTGTTCAGTTTGGTTAGCAGTGGAAATGTTTATTGAACTGTCCACAGGTTCCAGGCACCCGGTGATGCCCACTCACACCACTTAATCTGGTCTTTCTGTAGTTCCTCACAATATTCTCTCATTTCCTCTAATAAAATTTGTGATTATTTCTGTATCAACTCTCATGTTTACATCCTCAATGAATAAAAGAGTGCTTTGTAATGTTGGCACAGTACTACACTTTTTTTGTGGGAAAATTCTCAGATGGTTTAATAGTCTTTCTGGAGAACCTTTGGGCAGGGTGAAGAATTACCAGCTCCTTTTTTTTTTAACTAAATGTTTACTCTCAGCTGCTGATGTGCATCTGCCACCAAAGCAATTATATTCATCTGCACCCATTGCTTATATGCTGGTTTTGCATTACAAGCTTAAAAGATCCATCACTTTTAAGCTCTTAGAGATCAGAGTGTTTAAAAAATTTATGTTTCCTTTACTTCAGTTTGCTAATGTTGACTGTTGTATAGCCTTGTCTCTTTAGTTCCAAGCACACGAATGACCTAGATTCCCTCACCTTTATCATTTTCCTACTGTCATGGGGCTGACACCTCCACATGAAAGGAATATCCTACAATCCAGAGAAGCAAACAAACAGCAGCCTGATGCTAGAGAATCTTACACAGAACTCTCTCAAGAAAGTAGTAATTTCTAAATTGTTGCAGACAATAGCATTTTTCATTAAATAGGGATGTAAAGCTGGCTTTCAGATGGCACATTTGGTCAGGTGTAAGTTACCCAGAAATTCTTCTTTCTGGGTAAATCAACAACTAAAACACCTGTATGGAAAATTTGCATTTGAAAGGAAGGACAAATGGAGCTTTAAAACAGTGCCCCTGGTTTCCTGGGGGTAATCCTCTGGCACTCTAGGCTTTCCAGAAGCTGCTCTGGAAGGTTCTCTAGAGGTTCACAGGCTCTCATCACAGCTCACAAAATATCAAAAATCTTAGAAAACCCCCAAGCGTACTTCCTTTTGCTCAGACACTATGCTCCTAGTTAAAGTAACTATGAAATGTATCTATATGCATTTGTCTGTGGATTTAAAGAAGAGATTTCAGTATTTTTTCACCGGACAATGAGTTTTTAAACTACAGAACGTGGGGCTTGAATGACTTGAAATGATATGCCTTAACACAGGAATGGCAGGAGGCACTAAATACACCAAAATAAGCAGCATTTTGCTTCAAACAGGTTGCTGTATGTCAGAAGATCAGCATATCATCAATAAATTTAGTCACTTAGGCTGATGGCTTCCCACTGACTCAGTGTGTATCACTTGCCATGCCACCTAAATTTCAAACGAAAATGGTGTGAGATTGTGTCAAGACACCACAATGTGTCAAGACACTGCGAAAATAAATCCGGCTCCACCACTTGATTATCTCAGGCAAAAATCTTAAATCTGGACACAAACCTAAATGCTCAAATAGTGTGGTTTTTAGTGTGACAGCACTTGATAAGAGCCACCTTATTTTGGTTGCAAGTTGAATGTGTCACTGGAGCTATTCATGTCCTCCAAGCTGGACTGTGACAGTCAATACAGTGACATTTTTAGTCAGCACGGTGCTCGTCTTTGGAGCACCCGTGGATCAAAAATGTCTCAGCTATTGTTAGGGTAGCTTGAAGATAAAATAAAAATCTCTGGTCCACAGCAAAATTCAGTGGGTACCTTTATCATCAAAGTGGTCACACTGGTATTATCCTTTATAGAGTAGTACAGTTTGAGTCCAGAAAAACTTGTATGTGCTGCTGTACAAACACAAAATACCGCTTTTGTTTTAAAGAGGACTGCAAAACTGACTTTTAAAATAATGCTGGGAGATTTCTAAACTACTGTAATGTTTGCCTCTAACTACAGAAAAAAAAAGACTATTACTTAGATTATGAAAATTCATGTTGTTCTCATGGTACTAAGAATTCTTCATCCTCAAAACAAGAAGAGGAATGAATAAATGGGAGGGGGGCAGAGAGGTCTCTGAGACAGAGAAGAAATCTTTGATTATCTTATCCCATCTCATGGGATGGGAACACACCCAATGTCAAAGACTTGCCCAGTTCAGGGGAGTGTTTCCACATGGATACAGGCACAGGCACTGGAGAAGGATCTGAAGAACCAGGTTAATTTTACAGTCGAGATCCACATAAGAAAAGGAATGGAAAAAGGACACTGAAAAAGGTGTCAGATGAGCTTGGAACCACGGAGCTAAAAACTGCAGGTGCTGCTGCAGGTCCATAACTTCTCCTTTGAAGTGGGGGAGGATGAAATGAAAAATGCTTGAAGATGGATTCAATGATCCAATCAGTCAAACAAATCTGACTGGCAGCAGTTTTAGATACTTAGCACTGCTGGAATAGGGAGTGTTGTGAGAAAACAGACTTTTAAAGCAGAGGAATTATATAGTGTTCTGAGGCAACAGGTTTTAACCCCAAATATGGATTTTACACGCTACATATGTCACAGCTGTAATTTGCAGCACATTATTATTATAACAGACGTATCATTTTACTACACAGTTAGGATAACAACATGGAATGATAACTGTATTTATACATGACACACATTGATACCATACCCACATCACTGTTCTCATATTTTTGGTGAAACTATAAATATTCCCACCCCAGACAGGTGTGTGGGACATTGTCTGAAGCAGCTTTCCCTTGCACATGGAGTAACTGTGGCTCTGGCACAGCCATTTCAGAGTTCCACTCTCAGAAAGCCACAAGGGCAGTATTGGTGCTTGGCACGATGCAGGAAAAGGGCAGGAATTTAATTTATCAGAACTGTAACGAATCTATAGAAGGTGCAGGGGCTGTTCTTTGTTTTGATGCAACTTCTGCTTTGTGACAAGAGGCTGCCTGGTTTTGACAACTTTCCCTAAGAAAGTTCTTCACTGGAATTCTCCCACCTGCTTGTACTGCAATGCCATTCAAATAAGCCCAGCAAAAATGACAAACAATCTGTATTGATGTCATGTCACCTCAGAATATGCTGCAATTTTGTATTTTCCATTGGTCAATCTGCTTGACGTTTTTTTAATAAGCAGGAATGCAAAAACTGGAAAAAAAAGAAAGCCATACATTGCCAAAAAATGTAAAATACAGATTATATCTAAAATTCACATGTATATATTTTTAGTTCTCTATTTTTTCCCCATAACACAAGATTTTGATAGCATGCCATTTAATTGAGTGCCAGAGTGATGAATAAGGATGAGAATATGAAGTGTCATATCAATGACAAAATACTCAGCTTGTTGTCTCCTGTTGTCATTTTAAATAATGCAGCAAAGCCTCCTTTAATGAATGTTTTATGTAAGATTAATCCTCCAAAAAGAAGTGTTAGTTAGCACATGTTCCTTTTCCACACACTTACAATGAAATCTCTAATACCAATTATGGGAATAGATTTGTTAACATAAACACATGATACTCCTTCTTTCACTTGAAACAGCACAGATTGGCACCTGTTCCCTGGTTCATATTGGAAAATCCTGCTCCATCCCTTCTGCAGATCAGCATCCACGTGTCTCAGGAAATCACCTCCTTATCAGGCATCTTTTCATTCCAAAGCCATGTTCTGCTTTTCGTTCCCAACTACCTTATCTCCCGCTAAAGCCAGAGAGATAAGACAGACCCAAACACTCAGGCACGCCCTCAGTCAGGGCTGCGCCTTCCACACTCCCACAGCACATGGAGCACCCACAGGGAACCCCACTGGAATGCCCAGGCCTTGGGAGGCACTCCTGGAGCTCACACCTCTTCTGTTCATTACATATCCCTTCAAATCAGAGAACCACCTGCCATGGCCCTGCAGCTTCTTCTCTCCTGTTACAACTAATAATGCACTTGCATGCACCAGAGAATTAATTTCAGTGAATAAAAAAAAATTGTTTCTATAGAAAGCAAGCTAAAGATTATGGAAAAAAAGCAATTAAAAAGAATTCTGCCACTTTGCATTTCTGCTTTTGCATTGTTAGCCCACATCGATTCACATGAAACCAACGTGAATTTGACTGCAAACCATCCCACTTGAATTATTCACTCACGTTACAGAAGGTCCCTGGCTAAAACTTGTGTTCCAAGCAGCCTCAAAAAATCACAGTTGCAGTTCCAAGCTCCTTCTTGAGAGTTCAGAAGCCAGAGCTTGCAAAAAGGATGACACATCTGCATCCTGCTGCTAGAGGAAAGCACAGATACAACCCACTTATCCTGCTGCTAGGGCACTTTGCATTTCCTCATGTCTTCTCATTAGTTAAGTTAGTTTAGTCAAGGGAAGATTTTAAAAAATCTATTGAAAACAATTAAAAATACACGAATGACCATAAGGGACTGTTTAATTGTTAGTCAAGAATGGACACACAGCTATCACTGCTGGCTGAAGATTTATTATATCAACATCATCTGAAAATACTCTTCTCTGACCTGTTTTCCTGTAATTATCTATTAAATGCTTTTCCACTTGCTATTCTGTACCCACTGGCAAGAATGTATGCCTCTTGGTGTGTTCTGGAAACTAGGAAAAGTCTCTATGTGCACTTATAAAATATCTTTCCAAATCTTCTGGCCCTCCCCTCGTGCTGCAGCCAGCACTGCAAGTGGTTCCCACTTCCTCATGTAACAAAGGGAGAATGTGCTTTGGACAACTGAAGTTTGTCCTAATTCACATCAATCCTCCAGTGGGCCTAAAGAAGATCTTCTGGAAGATTCTGGGGAAAGAAAAGTGGAACTGTAAAGAGAAAGCAGTTGTGTTGTTTCCATTATTTATTTTCTGACCCTTATCTTTCTGTGGGAGAAACAAGTGGAATGCAGTTGAGGGTAAAACCAGAAGAAATAGTTTTTTTGCCATGACTTGGAGGTTGGGTAGGTGAGAGAGAAATAATGGCTGAAATGATATTACAGAAATACAAAAACTGGCATAAATTTCAGGTTTTTTTCCTGCAATTTTGACCATCCTATTTCAAATCCTAGATGATATCATCCCATTTTAAATGAAGAAATCACAGCATTAAAGGCAGCCTTTATCAGTGTGTAAGTAGGAGGGAGAAGGTACAATAGTTTCTTTAAAAGAACAGCCAATTTGCTGAAGAATAGCCACAAAATATTTTGGCTACTCAGTTTTAAATTAATTATATTCTGGGGGGAAAAAATCCCAACCCCAACTTGTTAATAGAACTGATTCTGGCATAAGATTTATATTGCTTGACACGTGACTTAGAGCCCTAAAAATTCTGGCACTTTTCTTTTAGCACTGAAGCAAGGAATAAGAAAAAAAACAACTAGATAATACATTCTGTTCAGATTCAGTTTAAGAGAATTACTTTTGCCCAGCTGGATTAACCAAAACAATTCACCTCACTTATTTTATACCTGAAATTCAGCATATTTCGCTTAATCTAATGACATCTCACCCGTGGCTTCCTCACAGTTCACACTGATCCACATCCTCTTGTGGGATGAGCATGGGATGTTCTTTGGTTCAGAATTAAACCACAGAGTCTGACTGCAGCAATGTTCACTTGTCCTCTTGACCCCAGAGCACATAAAGGAATTTAAACAATGAGAACTCTGTGCACTGGAGCCTTCTGCACTTCCATATCCAGTGTGCCACGATCCATAACAAGTGCTCAGGGAACACAAGAAGCAAATCCTACTTCATCTTTGCTGTGAATTTACCTGTTGTCATAGGTGCATTGTATTTAGAAGCTGTAAGCTACAATGTCAATTTGAAAAGGAGCAAAATTTAAGAAAAAAAAAGCATACATAAGGTCACAATGGAACAGGGTTTTGTGCTTTCATAAACATAATGCCATGGTTATGGTATTATTTCAATCCTATTCTGAAATGTCATTTGTTATTTATTCAATAATGCCTGATTGTGAACTTTGTATGATTCTGACATGCCTTGCCCTTCAGGACATCCTTTGCACATTTTTCCATTTACTATCTGAGCGCGTTTTGCCCCATTTCCCTTTTGTTTACATAAAGATTCAACTTCTGAGATACCATGAGCTATAAAAAACTCATGATCCTCCACTCTTCCTTTATGAGAAAGGCATCACATCTCATTTCCAGAAGTACTGGGGGCCACACATCAACACTCCTGAAGTTCCTGAAACCCACAAAGGAAGCTTTGGTTGTAACGTGTGGGTTGCTAAATCCAAAATTAGGAAAACAAAACATCACAAGTCAGGGCTCCAACAAATACATTACTCCCTGGACCTAACATTGTGACATTTTTGTGGTTTTTTTTTTTCCTGAGGGTTTGTACTTTCAGGACATGAAGGCACACATTCTCAAGCTACTCCCTTCAACTCTGATTCCGACCTTGAACAAAAATCTAGAGTTACAAAGAAGATGGGCCAAGCAGCAAACTTTGGAGGTTTTTAGACAAGCATGTACAACTCCAAGAAAGAAGAAAAATATGCAAACTTATTGACACATGAAGAATAAAACCAAAAGCATTCATCTCCCATAACATAACTCCCATAATTGGAGACATCTCCATAGCTGGCAATAGCTTGATTTTCTGAGGAAAAAAAAGGCATTTCAAGGGCAAGAGTCTAATTTTCCTAACTGTGTGCCACAAAGAGGCCATAGGAGCCTGTACAGGATTGTCAAGTCCTCACTAACTATACAAGCCACCCAAACAGGCTTTTTAAATACCATTGTGCAAAATCCAGATTTAGGCAGATTATTTCCCATAGTCAGTCAGTATTTGGGCTGGAGACTGGTACTCCAGCAAGCTGAATTTGGTAAAGGCACACTGGCTTCCTACCTAAACCAGACCTAAAATATTGAAACATTATTCAGGTTAACTGTTTCTCCTGCTTCCCGTCTCACAAAAACAAAACAATTCTGATTCTGCTTTTACATCCAATGTTTTATTGCTGGCTAAAAAGGGAGTTTGGATCTGTGTGCAGCTTATTTACAAATATATTTCTGGTGTATCTGTCAGGTTCCTCCTGCTCTCCTCTTCATATCTTTCTGCTCCTGTTAGTAAGGGACAGGAACCTGCTTCAATTCACCTGCTTGTTATATTAAATTCTCACATTTTCTGTAGTCAGAAATATGCAATACTAGTGTATATTACGTAAAAATGACCACATATGCAAATAATTTTTTCTGAACTTCAAGGATTTAAATGTTTGGAATTGTTTACCATGACCATCTGAGCATGAAATGAGATATTTAGCAAGGGTGGAGAATGACAACCTCTTTTTACCACGTCCTACACTCAGAGTTTAATTCCAGTTTTACAGTTCAAGCTAAACCCTAATTGACCAGCACAAAATATGTTTATTTCAATATTCATGCTGCTTACTGCTCATTCTTATTTTGGTTCTGAAGTACTTCCCGCCTGCCTAATGGAAAAGTCCATCTACATTTGAACTTCTATTCTCAGAAAATACATGCCATTTTCTATTAGTTGTAGGGTTTACAGGCCAAACATTCCAATGAAATAGCACTGAGGCTGGAAAGAATAAACTGGAAGAGCCATTTGGCTCAGATATCCTAGGAAATGCATATGCAATAGAAGAATCAATTTGTTAGTCACTGAGAAAGGATTAGCAAATTTCTTTTCACAACAAATACAGCAGTGTAGGTGCTGGAATTCAGAGCAGAGAAAAGTGCATTAACTGGGAAAAAAAGAAGTTACTTTTCTCATTATTGAAGTACTATAATCACAGTTGAATTTCAGTATGTACAATTGCTCCTCGATGGTTCTTGTTGAGTAATTTCGTTCAATAAGGGTCTGTCAATACAATTTGCCTTCAAATGCCAGTTTATACAATATCAAGAATAATGGGCTCACTCAGGTGCACTTGGAAATTGTAATAAAATATTTATTTTGGGCAGAAGAAAACGGATAATCATCAAGTTTAGTACTCTACAATTATGTCTGAACGTCTTGAGAAGCTCCGTTTAATAAATGTGAACATTGCAAAGTGTGTTAGACAAAGAGCCATAAATAACCAGGCGGTGAAACACTGAAAAGGGGATCTGTATAATGTAGGGTTTTTTGAAGAGGAATCCTGTTATTACCTAGTCCAAGCCAGCAATGAGCAAATTGTCCTGTATCACTTCTGGAAAGTAAGTGCATCCTCAATTTCTTGCATGTAATATATGATTGGGGGGGTCACAAAAGTGGATTGCTTTATCAAGCCAGATTTCTTTGCTTCTATTTTTCCTGAAATGTAAAGGAGCTCGTTATGGCTAACCATTGCAAAATAAGTTGTAGGAGATAACTGATGCTCACACTTCATTGAAAAAATCACATCAAGAGACCTTCAGAGCAGCTTCAGAGAGGTGCTCTGAGTGGAACAGGGGGCAGTGGTCCAGCTGCTGACCGCAGGAGGAGATCAGAGCAAGCAAATGGCAGCACTGATGATCACAGTTTGATGGTTTTCCATCAATCAAAATCTTCTGCTAATGCACTTTGAATGCTGAACAGTCTGAAGGAGAGCTCTGGCTAACAGGAACTTTTCCATAGTTTCTCATAGCCTGACACCCATCTCTAGTTCTTGTCAACAGGAAAAGTCAGGAAAGGAGATTAGCTTGAAAGGAACAGTGGGAGAGGTATTTGCTTTCCCTCCTTTCCCTTCCAGCTCAGCAAGCTGAGCAATCTGCCTGGCTCTTCAAAGACAGCAGCACACCGTGAAGGGTGGCAGGCAACACGGGTGGGCACTTGCACAACAAACCCTTTACATGGCACTTGAATCAAGAGGAGTAAGCTAAGAGTTTCCCCCAAATGGAACAAAGAACAGGGTGTTCAGTTTGGAAGAGCTGCAATTTGAAGAGAGAGATGCAGCTCTGGCAATTTCTTGTTTGGGTTTTCCCAACGTGTGTGTGTTTGTGTGTGTGTGATTATGAAGGAAGGGGTGAGCTTCCACAGCTTGTGCCAGTGTCAACAGGATGAGGAGTGTGAGCTGCTAAGTGCTTTAAGAATTCTGTTTAATATATGCAAGGGTATCACTTGAGAAAAAAGTACTTACAGCTTATGTGAATCCATCTGTCACTGCAGACCTACATCAACTAACTCATGTGAATTTGTACTGCTGTCAGGTGGAGTAACAAGAAACTAAGTAATCTGTGACATAAATGATAGCCAAATCAAAAGGAAGCTATTGTCTGCAAATGGGCTTGTTTTTGAAAAAAATCTAGGATGGATTTTGGAGGCCTGCTTAAAGCTTTGCTTCTAGTGACAGACTTTTGATGTAACTATCAAGTATAAGCACTATTGCATTAGAAGTTATGTCTAGGCTTAAAAAACACCTACATTTGAGACAATCTATTTATGCAGAGAGACATAATGCCTCATCCCAGCAGCATAAATTAATCTTTAAGCTGGCTAAATGAGGATAGCTTTTACATCACAGAATCTCTGCACAGTGTAAAAGCAGAAACCAAATTACACAAAACTGAGCATCAGCTGTCAGAGCAATGGTAGAAGAAATACACTCCTCTCAACTACTGAGATTAAAGTAGAAAGGGAAAAAAGGAAACCAACAGCTGCATTGCCCTGCCAAGCTGTTTTCCAGATACTTATTTATAGCAAGCTTTCCAGTTTAGTTCTGTGTTTCATTAAAACATCTGTGGCGAATTTTGTAGAAAAAATATGTAAAAGCATTTTGCCTTTAGTAAAGAATAAATTTTCTGAGTATTTGGAAGGGAATCTGACACTTAGCTTGAGTTAAAGGTTCTGGTAAATAAAAAGCACCTCATTATCTTTGTTCCCAATGACCCTAATAGCAGAAAAATGCTGGCATTTTAAGTCTCCCACGTAGTTAAATTAACTGAAACCTTACACATAAGCAATATGTGAAACAATTAGGTTATAATTCAGCAGCTATTAAATGCTAAGTACCTCTGTTAGGCTTATGAAAGCCAGCAAAAGCCTGACATTTCAGAAAATGGAGGTGGGGTCACGGTGCTGTCCAAGGCAGCAGCTGAGCGTGCTGCCCCCGGTGCTGATGCACCAACAGCATCCTCTCATCTCCATGAGAGAGGGCAAAGCTCCCACACAGCACAGAGACTGCCACGGGCAGCTCATTCTGCTTTTCTACTGCTGCTCTAACAGCCAGAAGCTCCATCTAACACAGCTTGAACACCTCCTTGGAGCTCTGCTGCTTTGGGTGGCTTTGGTCCAGAGGAAAGGTCAGGTGTTCAGGGCAGTGTTTGTCTCCAAGAGTGCGTCCTTTCCCTCTTTATACTTAAGTGATTAAGGATTCAGTGATGAACTTACACTTCCCACCGAATCATGCACAGCAAGAGATTAAATTCTGAGTTTCTTCCATCTCAGATCAGCACTACCTTGCTCAGATTTGTTTTGGTGGGGTTTTTTTCTTGGCAAAAATGCAGTAAATGTGTGGGGTTTTCTTTGCTCATACATAAAGCAAAGCTGGTTTTAGCAATATTGAAATAGGTGTCCCCTGGTCATCTCTGATACAAAAGAGGAAATTCAGAACTAAAATTGTGCTTAATGTAAATATGATAAAGTAAAAAAGGAAGAGTTCAATAGCATCACTACAGGTAGGATTGTAAGGATACATCTGTTAACAGCAATTTCTGACTTGCACTGCAGTTTCATGCCACTTGACCCCCCAATGCACTCTCACTCAAAGGAACACATCTCATCCATGGGAGTTATCACAATTCTTCCCTGGCTTTCAACTACCTCACAATCACAATCCTGACTTTCCAGAAGGTGTCTCTCCCTTTCTGTGGGGTTGCTGCTTGGCTCATTTTTTTTTGGTTGCTGTTGACATGATCGAACAATAACATTTATCTCCATTAACTTGCTAGGATACATATTACACATCATGTAGTTGCATTTCCATTTTCTTCCCATTTTCAATGTTTCATCAGATTCAATCAGAATTCTTAATAAAAGACACTTACTAGGAAGACATTATGAATGAGTTTTGTTAAAAAAACTACGTTTAAGAGTTTTAAGTCCATAAGATGTGATAAAAAGCTTTACAAGCACTCAGAAAAAAACAGTCTTGAGGACTTTGTAGGCAGGTAAGGAGCTGAGAAGCCAGTTCATGAGTTAGGCCACTTTAACTTAATAGAACCACTGGGATGCTCTACATAACACTATGTTCAAAACAGAGAATTTTATGGGGCCTGGAATATTTCCACTTGGACAGAGTAGTTTGGTTACAGGTACCACCTCATCGTGCTGCTGACTGCCAAAATACCTAAAGGATATCAAACACTCTGAGACAGCCCATGGAGAAACAAATATGGAAAGCATTTCACAAATTGTTGACAAAAGAAACCCAAACAGTCACAAGAAAAGACACCAAAGCTGCTGAGAAACTTCTGTTCAAAAAAAGCAAACAAAGAAATAGTAGCACTTGAAAAAAACAATCATCTTGTGTTAGTGAGGCCTAGAATTATTGCAGTAGATAAAATGGGGCCCAGAAAAGTACAGTAGTTTCTTTTGTACAGCAAGGCAATAACTTTATGTACTTTTTCAATTTTCTCCCTCTTTTCACCATAAGAGATTTTTCTTCCAGAAAAACTTTTAAGTAACACTACAGATAATGTCGGGTGTCCAGAACAAAGACCAGCCTGACATTAGCCCACGCACAGATTAATTTTTACACAGAAATATGTAGTTTAGAAAGGAACAAAACTGCACTTTGATTCAGTTTTTACTATAGTTACGATATATGTATTTAATCTTCATTTGTTACTTTTGATGGAAGATGATGTTTAATGGCTCCAGAAGACAATGGATAACACACATAGCCTTTCTTGCAAAGGATGCCTCTAACCCATCCTCACTCATTTAAAGAGTATTATAGGAGTTCAAATCATGGTAAAAGTTGTTTAAAAAAAAAAGGTGGCTTTTATGAGATACAAGTTGCAATTGCCAAAGCATACAAAGGATTCAAACACCAAATTAATACATAATTAAGTTTTCCCTTTCCAAATTTGTTTTGCTTCCATGTTTTAGGAAGGGAATATAAATTTTTAGGGAAGAGTCACATAGGCACACAAATTCTGAGGTTTTACAGTGGCACTTTTAAAGTTCTCTTTCTTTGGTGCACATGGACATGCTTCACGAAATGGATGATTAGAGGATACCAGGCCTTCTCTTCCAATGTTTAGGTTGGCCACTTCAATACAGTTTCCCTCACAATTTCTCCTATACATTGATTCAGGAAAGCAGCTAGTTCCCAAAAAGCATTTGTCTTTTCCATTTCCTTTTGGTCTTGCTTTTTATTGGAAGGGACATCTGATCTCCCTGTCTGACCAACACCAAATTTTATTTCCCTAAGATGTGTGGAGAGATGGGGCAGAGAGTGGAAAGGCAAAAAAAAAAAAACTGATGTGGGGGAAGAGGCTGGAATACCTACCAGAGGAAATGCTGGGGGGTAAAGATCCACCCCCTGCCACTGGATGTGAGGCCAGGATGCTATTTAAAAATCCCGCCCTCAGGAATCTCGAAAGAGACTTCACCCCAATGGTCGGAAAGGATCCTTTCAAAGAAATAAAAATGATCATTAATCAAATGACTTGTGCTTTGGCTGACAAAAGAAGTTGACTGTTTAAAGAGAGAACAACCAAATCTCTGCAGAGTTAACAGTGGTTTCACTGGAACAGAGCTCATGAGAAGCAGTTTAAAGCCTTTGTTTGCTTTTTAACCAAGTCATACAATACCCAGCTTGAACCAAAAAAATATTTTCTACATAGTTTGCAAACGGAGAATTCCAGCGAAATTTCCAGAAAAATTTGATATTTCAACAGCAAATTGCACCTGTGGGATACCCATAATGGATTCCAAATGACTCTACCATAGAGGCATTTTAAAATTTCCTGTACAAATCAAAGGCTGACCAGTAGAGGTGAAGCTGTACCAGCAAAGCTGTTTCACACTGGTATTTTAAAGCCACCTGGCACACGTCATGTCAGGCAAGGGGCAAAGGGGAGCCAGAATTTGCAGCCACAATACTGAATTCTGTGTCAAGGCAGCTACATCAGCCAGAGCTTGTCACATCTCCCAGCACCTGTCAATACATTGGTACAGGCAAAAACCAGGAGCACAGACGTGGACCCTTCCTGCTTTGCTCTCACCAGAAGCTCAACACATTTTATGCTTTCAGTACAATAAATTGTATATTCTTCTCATTGCCTACATGTACAGTTTTATTTCTGGAACAGTGATTATCTCATCCACCTCTTTTAAAAGAAATATTTAAGACATATCTACTGTAGTGGTGAGAAATGAAGATCCACTGTTTTCAGCTCTCAGCACATGTACAGAGATCTACAGACCTCATGTTCGTGCTCAGTGAGTGCCAGCATCAAAGCTGGGTCTGAAATGACAGCTCTGTACAGCTCAATTAAAAGCACAGAGCCAACATTCTCCCACCTGGCAATAAATCTAAACTAGCAATCAGAATAATCTGTATATTTTTGCAAGTGCATCAAGTAAGCGTCCAACCCAAAATTTAGGTGATGGCAAGTTTGTTTTCCTCATCTTGCAGTATTTCATATTTGTTCTTTTAAGAGACAGAAAGCATCTTGACTTTTACACAAAATGAGAAAAATAAATGGCCCTCAAACGTTGGGATTTTTTCTTTCCACTAATAAAAATATAATGAGGAAATTTTACCCTCAAAACACACATGTACTTGCTGAACTTAAAGTAGCCTAAGAGAGCCTTGAATTTTTTACTTTCTACTTTTATTTTCAAGCAAGAGTTCTATTGTTTCTCCTCAATCCACTTGTCCTTTAAATTTGTTAATTAGACATGCTGCAGTCTGTGGAAAAAGCATTAATTTAATTAGTGATCTAGATGCAGTACTTTTATATCTGACGGCTAAAGGTAAGTTCTCCCTCTGGACACTCCAGAGAAGTCTTTGGCATTCTTGTAAAAGTGTTCCAAAGTCCATGGCTTTCCCTTTAAAATATTTGCAGAAGTGATCATGGATAGACAGTACAGAATGCAATACACAGAAATTCAATTTTAAAATGGAAATTGTTCCATTAACTCCAAGATGTTTGGTACTAAACAGCATCTTAAAACATAAAGGCTAAATAATGAACATGTGAAGACTTCCCAAATAGAACATTGCTCCTCTGTTTCAACATATGAATTATACCAAGCATAAAGTACAGCCACTGAGTCACACACCATATGTACAGACCTTCAGAAAAGCCAAACACCTTGAGCTTCACCATCGACATTTTCCTCTATTTAAATGCTGTTAAATGGCAAATAACTCCAGTTTCACAGCAGTCTTACAATAAATTACGTTGTTATAAGGAAGACAATCCCAAATTTATTTCTCTTATTGTGTACATATTCAGAAATAAAAAACAACGAGCAGCAAATTTTAAAGCAATTAAATCTGTGAATACTAAGAGACCTAGAGGGCTAAAATTATTGAGGCTTTATAAGCAGCAGATAACTAAAAGAATATATATAAATAACACTTTTCTCTCACACTTAGAAGTTAGGATTCAGCTGCTTAAGTGTAAATGCTTTGTGTCATTTGAGACGCTCTAAAAAATCTGAGATATTTCTCTTTGAGTGGCAGACTTGACACGATCTGCAGGAGACTGACACTCTTTGAAAGTGGCAGAAAGAGGCAAAGCAGCAGTTGGGTATCTAAGAGCAGGCACTGAGCGTCATTTTAGGCAACTGAATCCCATCCAAGCAGTCTCCTGTCACCTCAGAAGTGTCTCTAAGCAGAACACAGAGTTACAAGAACAAGACCTCATTTAGTCTCTTCTAGAAGTCCACACACAGCTTCTGAACAGGCCAAGGTTGATAACGTTCAGCCCTGATCTGTATCCATCAACAACAAAATGCAGACAAATGAGAGGTTAAAAGTTCATTCATCTTAAAACGTGCATGGTCCTAAATAAAAACACAGCCCAGAATGAACAGCCAGGGGCTTTTGGTTTTATCAGCTGCACAATGTGAAGAGGGTTTGAGACTCCATTACATGACTTTATATTGGGAAGGTGATAATCACTGCAGGTAAAGCAAATTAATTCTTGTTAAGCCACATTAATCACCACCAGATGGACAGAGCTTTGATAAGAGCTTTGGGCATTTACAGCACTTCAGAAGTTTACAGAAATTTTTACTTCTTTGCACAAACATTCATGAAATATTTGAATGAACCACACAAATCACAGAATCACAGAATGTGTAAGGTGGGAAGGGACCCCTGGAGGTCATCCAGTTAACCAACTTCCTTGAGAAATGCCATTCCTCATACAGAGACTCGTGCTTTCCACCACTTCAGCCGTTTTCTGCAAAAATCAACACTCATTTTTGCAGTGGGTGCACTCACATTAAAGAGAACACCTTTTAGTACAAGGTCTTACTGGTTCTAACCAGGGAACAGGAGATATGAATATTAAGCCATGATTCTTCAGTGCCCTCAAATACAGCTGTTACTTAGCAGCCTGCAGCCATGGATTTATTGAGGAAAAAACCCCAACCTCTCCCTGCTCCATAATTACACCCTATGAACATTGTGTCACCTTGACATGGGAAACTACATTAAATACAGATATTAGTTGGAAAAGTCCACTGAAACTGTAGAAATATATTGCAATACTTGGAATAGCTGACAGTTCATGAAGTATACACCATTTTCTGAGTCCTGTGATACCAGTTTATAACTCGGTGCAAATTCTTCTATTTCACAATAATGACAGCTAAGTGCCTGTGCTCAGAGGCAGTGGGGGAGTGCTGAATCAATTAGCCTGCCTTCCACCTTCAGCTGTTGCTCCAGGGGGAATATCATCGCACAAATCGTAGAATTTGATAGGGAAATCACTGGTAGAGCATCCTAAACCGGCATGGTTTTAGTAGCACATTATCCCACTGAGCAGAAGGGCAGGAGTGGGTGGCTGGGTAAAGGAAATCCATAGGCTTAGTTCAGCTCCAGAGCACAGACATGGATTCATGGACACATTTATTGGCACAGCATGGCCAGCCAGGAGGAACAGCCACTCCTCCCACACCACGGGCACATCCCATGGCCTTGCACCAGTGACAAAACTGTGCCCTGTTCTCTGTCATTGCTGGTTTTTCTTATTTATTACACTTCAAACTGATTCAATGCTTTCTGCAGGTGGAATTCACCATTTCAAGCGCTGTGTAGTTCTGAGCACCTAACAGCTACAAATTCAAAATAGCTCTTTGGTTGCTTAATTTAATAAACTGGAATGAGAACTTCTAGAGAGGTCACAATTATTTTCTGTTATTTGCTTTTATTTGTACCATCTCTTTACTGGTACCATCAAAAGGAGACTTTAGTTTGTTGTCCCTTTCCCACAGATTTTGTTGGGGGAAAAAAAAAGGAAAAAATGCATGGGGAGTGTATTTAATGTAAAAATTCCCCACTGATATTTGTGTCTATATCCTGATGCTTTTCAAGCAGGGATTGTAAAACATAAGAGAAAGTTCTTAGGAACTCTGCAGATGAAGGCTTTGGGGAAGTGAGGGCTATACAGAGTTTTGCATTCAGTTTGGCAGGAAGCAACTGGCTGTTCTCACTCCAAACTGCATTTTCATGCAGGCCGGGCTGAACATTCAGTAACGAAATACTGGAGGACAGAATGCAGAAAGTTTTCCTGCTTCTGCATAGGAGAATTTTCCAATTTTATCACTTAATGTCTGAGAGAAGACTGACTTCTGTTATGAGCACTTTCCATTCTAAAATAAAAGCTGTTTTTTATTGTTACTAGTGTTTCCTTGGGGAAGTGAGAAGAAGGGTTAGAGCATTTTTTCCAAAATTATTTGTAATATATCCATTATGGAAACTACTGAAAACCAGTCGACTTTTCTCTCACATGATTTTATTGATTTATCCTTCCTAGACCACCAGGAATAGCACATTACTTCATAATCTTTTATGGGGGAACATATGGAAGGTTTTTATAAGGAAAGGCTTTATAAAACTTTGAAATTATGATGTCAGATTACCATTTTTAGAGCACTCAAAAGGCTTGACTTGCAATGGGAAAAAAAAAAAGATCAGAAGCAGGGCAAAAATTTATCCCTGATGAATTTGTTGGATCACGTTTTCAGAACATTTAGAAAACATAAACTGTTTTCAATGCAGTAATCTGGAGATTTAGAATACGGTCTTAATTTATTTTAGAGCTTTTTGACACATGAAAGCAAAGGGTGATAGTGTGGTAGGCCTAAATTTTCACCTGTGTAATATGTCTTAGAAAAATCCAATTTTCAAGATCACAAAATAATATTTTGCAATACACACCATAAAATATTAGAGCATAACAAGAACTGACAAAAATGACTGTGCTTAACCCCTACTGAAATCACAGAACACAGAATGGTTAAGGTAGGAAGGGACCTCTGGAGGCCACCAAATCCAACTGAATCATGTGAAAATATCCATTACTTTGGAAATAACACAGTGAAAGCTTCTGGAGGCTGAATTCTGCTCTAGGGTACCTAAGCCAAAAAATAATTCTGTCACCCCTCAATGAACTTTCAAGAACCCACAGGTCTTTCGATTGCCTTTTCCTGGTGTCTGGATTATTTATTTCCATGCTTTTTGGGTTTACTCTTCACTTTGATTTTAACTCTGAATTCCCTTCATTTTCTTGGTTTTGGAAATAATAAAGCACTCATATACTTTGGCCTCATTTCTGAGAAATAAGCCATTATGGCCTAGCTCTTGGGGAAAATATTTTCAAAGACCTGCTCTTTTATATCAAATTCCCTAATCCCTGCTCCAGATTTAAATTTACAGGGTCTGCCTGGACACATGAAGAAGACAAACACTTGGCAGGGCAAAGCTGCTGTTCAGGTCCCCAATCCTGATGAGGTTATCCTTGAGATCCTTGTGAAAGGCAATGCTTTCCTACAAACCTGAAATGCTGGAGTGCTCTTGTTTCTTGACTGGCAGATGGGAACAAATCCCGAGTTAGGAATGTTTACATAGACTGAGACTATTTTAGAAAACCCCAATTATAACAACTTTTGGCTTTACTTATGACTTCTCTGGGACAAAAAGCAAATGCTGAAAGAAGCTTACAATTCCTAAGGAGGAACTGATGTAAGTTACAGAATATTTGGGGAGAATATTAACATCTAATTTAATTTCCCTTGCTGCTTCTAGACAAACAGGTGATTTGGGGGGAAAAAAATGAGGGAATTGCTTGAAAGGAGTTCTACAAACACTACAGCCATTTATTTTGTGATGTGTTAAATGTCAATGCACACTGAAGTTCTGGTTGCTGGTGTGACAACATTAATATGATTAAGGCTTTTAACAGCAAAAACAACTGCTGTGTTGAATCATCTTTGTAGTCTTAATGGAACAGTAATTGGAAATACTGAGCTTCTATGGGATAAAACAATCTGTGTATGCTTAAGCTGTCTGTTAAATAAATATTTTTCAGTCACTTGCTAAACTGAAAACAGCACAATGCTAAACAAGAACCTGAAATCTTTATGTATTTATAGTTACATATGATACCCAGGACACTGCTACAAGCACTGTATGCTGTCCATTTGGATTTCATTGTCATGCATGTGTTATCAAATTAGCTGAAAACAAAATACTTTAAAATTACAGTTTTCATGATAGAAGGAACCAAAGCTTGCGATATCAGCCCAAACCTTTGAGGTTCATTTTGTAAACATCATTATTTCAGGGAATTATTAATCCATTCATAATTAGCTATATTAATTCAATTTCAGTCATCTTTTGATCACCCATTTTTGGTTATTTTGGAAGGAAAAATCCTGGGTAAAATCTAAGCATTCCTATCATCTGGAATTCTTCCTCCTTTAAGATAGGAAGCTCCTATGTGAAATGCTGATGGAGTATTATAAACGAAAATTTAAGAATTTCCAGGGGCTTTTAAATTTTCAGCTATCCATTTTCATGGTATTACCATAAAAAGAGAGAGATTAAGTTTTAATTTTGTACTTCATGTTTAGAAATTGCAGGAAGTTTTAATTTAACGAGTGAAATAGTTGTTCATGGGTGACACCTGAAGCTGTGTTCATGCAGCTGCTGTACATTTTGCAGTAACTAAACCTCTGATTATCTACTCTTTTAGCTTTGCTACCCTGTTACAGACAGAACCAGGAGTAGGGGACAAACTACTACTATTAAAACTCTCCACTTTTAGACAATAATCAGTATCACTGAAAAAGGCTCAGTGTGCTCAGTTTAAAAAAACCACTTGGGGCTGAGTGATTTTCTGTTAAACAAATGTAGGGGATAAATTGAGGATTCCTTTAACTCTTCACATTCATCCATTCACAATTCACAGTTCACTAATATCAATGAAATCAAGTACACAGGTTGGATTTTCTCCCTTGTTACAAACACCAGGTGACTGCCTCAAGTAAGTGATGCCAGGATTAGAAGTGGAGAGATCACTGTCAGTATCATAATTTTGACTTGGAATGAACTCTTTGGTTAGAAGTGCATTAAATGCTGGTTTACATTTACAAATCTATGTATTAGATAAAAAACCCTCTTTGCCTATGCTCAGTGAAGGTGTCCCAGCCCACACCTCACAAACCAAGCCAGGCTGTGGGCAGCTCCTCTGATGAGCTGAGACGCTTGGACAGGAATTCTGCTTTCTTTTTTTGAAAGATGCTGCTGAATAAAGAGAATTAGCTGTGCTTGTTAATGATCTCCTTGTTGAGCTCGGTGTATTCAGAGGATTTCCTCTGAAGCTCAAAGAGCCCCTAGTGTTCAGTGTGAATGCCATGTGGTAAAACCTCTCTCATCTCATCACCCTTGTGCCAGTTTTGGCAACAGTGGCTCTGGCAAGAAGGAGGTTGGGCAGTCATTGTTCACACATGCCACAAAGTCACATTTTTCAATGCTTATAATGGGTAAATTATTGTTAGTCTAGGGAGATATGAACAAGTTTCTGTTGCTTCAAGGAGAAAGGAAATAAATTATGTGAATTCTAGCAACAGTACAGTGGTTTGTTTCAGATTTCAACTGTTATAAAAATTCTGTGCTATGCTTCTCTAGATAAAATACTGAAATGAAGTCATTATCAGCCAAACTTATTTGCTTTCAAATTTTATTCAGCAGAAATTACCTTGTTAAAGTTTAGTAGAAAAATGACAATATTTACCGATGGATGTAGTCATGAATCTACCCTGGAATGTCTGACTGAACACATTTACCTCTTAAAATGTGTTTACAGGATTGTCATTAATGTTTTGTGCTTATATTAAGAACATATTTAAACTGAATACTCTGTAACTTCACACCATTTATTATGGTGTTTTTAAATCATATACTTTTTTTTTTCCACATTGCTTCTCTCTTTCAATTGTGTCTCCCTTAACAGCTTTATCAATCTACTCTTGATTTATAAGCACTGTGTTTATCTGTGAAGAACTGCAACACTTAAGAAGCAGTATTTTCTGCAAACTGATTTTCCAACCAAAACTTCGGGAATTTGGAAAGGATCCCAAACAGTTTGCATCTAAGTTATCTATTCATCTGGAACCTGAACTATGTACAGATTAAGAATCAGAAAGATAATTATAGTCAATGAAATGGAGAATTAATCTGTGTGAGGGAAGCATGTCCCGACTGGCAACGTTCCACACAAGTGCCTTGTTTCCTGTGTGGGGAGGATGTGTCAGGTTTGACATGAAGAGAAACTTTTGCTCTATTTCTGTCCCATTCAAAGCATCACAGCTACAGTTGTTTATAGCACTCCTTGCAGTAGAAAGAAGTTGCAAATAACCAAAGGTTTCTTTCCCTCACTCCCAACTCTCACATTTCCATAAAATACAACGTCAGATATTTATATGAGAAAACTACCAATCCATTATTTCAATTCTTCTTCTTCACATGAATCTGCTGTTAAAGATACCTTAAGCTTGTTGCCTTGCATTACAAATTTGGGTGTGAGCCTTTAAGCTGCAGGACACTTAAAGTGCCAACTTTGGTGGCAGAGGTTTGTATGACAGACCCTGTATGACACCTGGACAACCCTGATGAACTCACAGTTCCCTCGGTCTGATGGCCTCTCCATTTTGGGGTGACAGGGGATTGATCATATTGATCATCTTGCTCTAATTCAGGTAAATATTTGAACTTTCACCTGTCCTCGTGTATTAACCTGTAGAGCATTGCTGGCATTGCCCTTTTCACTAATTCCTGCTGTTGGTCTGGCATGTTCTTATTCATCACAAATTTGGCAAAGTGAACTGGTAGGCCTAAGGAACACAGAACAAGAAAAACTTGCAGTTTATTTTCTTATTCACACACTTGCAAGCAAATGTGAATTTTAAGCAGATTTGAACCAGAGAAGGGGCACAGCTTTAATGAAACAGTTTTAATGACTCAAACGTTCATCCAGTTAATTAAAGTTCAAGCATAAAAGCTGGTCTATTTAACTTTGCATATTAGGTGAATCAGGTTCTGTTTACACAATGCAGTCTCTTATTTATTTTGTGAGGGTTGTAACTCAGACAGCTGCTAACTAGAACCTGGCAGCACAGCATGGTTGAAAGTGCTAATATGAATACTATTGCTCCAGAAAGATTGTCAGAATGTCCTATATGAGAAACAACAGATGATTGTGCTCTGTTTTCAGTAGTGACACAGACATTTGCAGTCGTTCTTAAAGTTATTTAAGGATCTCAACTCACCAATAAAAATCTAGTTGCTATCTTGTACCTGTTCACTGTAATGAGATGCATTTTCTGAGTTCTGCAGGAGTTCTAAGCTACATAGCTCCATTCCCAGAAACCTAAAATCCACTGGAGTAGAGAGATTAATATTATTTATATAACATCCACTACATTTGACAACTGTTCTGTAAAAAAATTCCAACGTTATTAAATTATTCAGTTGTAATGATTATGGGTTCAAACAGCACTCTGCCTCCTGGCTTTCTAAACACTTCATAAATACTTTTGGGCTTTATGATCCTAAAGGTCTCTTCCAACCTAAATGATTCTGTGATTCTGTGATAAATGACCATGTAAATCCCAACAATAACCTCTGCAAACATGTAAGGCTTATCCAAAGAGCCAGAAAAATGCAAACAGAACTGTGAGGGAGAACAAGAACTCTTCATGCACAAGCAAACTTGAGGCAACATTGAGATAAAACACTGAGAATAACGGGATCAAATCAAAAGCACCAGGGATACATTATTATTTTGATACACTCATGTCAGTTTGAATTTAGTTAAGCTGGTGAGAATGGCAGCTATTTCTCTAAAAAAACCCCAAAACAATGGGGACTCAACAGTCACTATGATTATGTCTCCCATCTTTCATCTTGTCACCTTGAGGAGAATCTGTGTTCCTTGGTATCAAACTTGGATCTAGACCCAACACCTGCCATGGGCAAGAAACATTGAATTATCTCTATTATTTTGATATCTGATCTAGATTTCTCCCACAGAAGTGCAGTCTTAGTGTAAGCTATTAACTCAAATGATCATGAAACAGGTATAATTTGGTATGACAAGGGCTTCTACACTAAGCAAGACACACCTCTTAGCTTATTTTTCAGAACCAACTGTAATCTATGAAAATATATATCCCCATACATGTGAGAGAATTCCTGGTACAAAGTGTTAAATCACTGCAGCCTACAGCAGCTTTATTGCCACTCTTTCATTCTTTAGGTGACTGGCAGTACAAGAACTACAACCAGAAACTAAGGGCAGCACAGAAGAAAGAAAGGTAGTGAGTAAATTAATCTGGGGCAATGAGATTTCAGTCCTCACTATATTACATCACATAATTTGTGCATTCTAAATTGTACCCTGTGATTTAATTCTTTTTCCTTGCTACTTTCCTCTGATTTCCCCAGGAGCAATCTGATGGAGCTGCTGCACAGTCAGGGTAAATAAAGCTGGGAAAGTGTCCTCAGTGGGTCACCACAGCCTGGAAAGTCACAAATAGCATGGTCCAGGACTTTTGCCACTCTTCTGTTTTCTCCTTAAAGACTGCAGTGTGGGAACTACGAATGAGTTTCTCAATCTGACAAATGGAAGGACTTGGCACACTAGGGATAGGTGTGAGAAAATATGGAACAAAACTCTGGAAGACAAAGCAGGTCAATTGAGATGGTGGTAAAGAACCACACAAACACATCCTGGAAGAGAGGCTAGACAGCCAGATGTTTCACAGAGGAGGCTCTATGGGTAATAATAATAAAAAAATTAATAAATAACAATAAACCCCTCTAATGGTTGCTGTTGAAAACCACATATATTTAAAGAGGGGTAATGCAGTTTACATTTAAAGCAGTTATTTCCTGCTTGCCAGTGGAAGGTGTAGCAGGATGCTCTGCCTGGAATGGGGTAAAACAACTGAAACAATGCCCTATTTAAGCAAAGTTCACTCTGGTAAATGAAGAAGGGACTGTCATGCTGCTTTTGGTGTTGAATAATGCTGAAACCATTCAGTCTCACCAAAGACTTAGCAACAAAAAGTTGCAACAGGACTTCTGCAATGCCCAACCATGGGTATATTTACGTGTGTGTTTTTGCCTCTCTACAGAAGAAGAAATGAGTGCACAGTTACTGAAATAAATCAACCAAATACAGCTTGTGAATTGGGATTATCGATTGCTTTATAGACACTCTTTAACCCCCTCACTCCTTTAGCTGTCAGCTGCAATTGCCACTGTCATTTATAATTGCTCTCCTCGTTGCTTGTAAGGTTTTCCTACACAGGCAACAGATCAGCCATGGTGTGCAGCAAATCTGGCAGCTCAGTGCAATCTTGTCTCTCCCCGATATTCATTGATCTTCTGGTTGCAGTTGTTAAAAAAAGCCCCAGCCCTTCATCTGTCTCCTGCACACTCAAAGTATCTGCCCCTTTAACTTATTGTACCATATTCTACTCTACTTTCATTGTGGAGGAAGAAATTGCATATTGTATTAACACATTTCAGATGGAAATGCAATAATTTGTGGTCAGTAATGCTAATTATGCAAATTGATGACCATGCTTTTCCTTCAAAAGAAAAGGAAAAAAAAGAGTCTGGGCATATCTTATCTACAGGACTTTATCTTTTTATGGCTGTTAGTAGGAATGATTTTTGTCACCTATTTTTCTACTAGAACCACATCTCACGTCAAAGCATCCAAATATCTTTGAAAGTCAGGTCCTATGTGTCTGAATACAGACATCTGAAGGCACAGGATCCTGAAGAAGGTGAAATCTTGTGTCTCAGATGCAACCTATAAAGGCAGAATTATAGAATGTAGTTATGTTAGATAGTGTCTCCTGGTCAGATTAAGCTGCTGTTAACAGGGTGTTAGCTGCTCCACTGTCTGACAATGTGCTTCTTCTTCATTGCTTATCATCCTGTGAAAGATGTTGCAGCAGAATTGACAGTCACAATGTACAGCTTGCTAACTGCAAAAAGGAAAAGCAGGACACAGAAATGTGCCTGATTTCAACTCCAGGAAACCATAATGGCCCCTTAATTTTTGGAAAAAAAATTCTCAGAATGTCATGCATGAAAGACAAATTTAATTTTTTCCAGAGGTTTAAAAGCTAATTTCTTCTAAGTATATGTCATTCGGGAGAACTGAGTATTGTCTATTCTTAATTTTTGCCAGGAACCTTCAACAAATGGATGCATGGTGGTTTGCATGTGTAATTTGAAATGTCCACACGCATGCATGCATGTGTAAAAATAGCTCATTACTATCAACATTAATTATGTTCTTCCAGCACCAGTCAGGAAGGGTAACCTATTTTGCAAGAAGGCTACAAGATACTTAGTGCTGTCTGTGTTACAGCAGCCATGAGCACAGCTCTAACTCTCAGCTCTGTATTTTGGATGATGCTTTAATAAATTAATCCCATAAATCTGGCTAACACTGCAGGTGGTGGTTGTGGGGTTTGTGTTAATTTGATGGCCACCCCAGCACTGGATTCAGGAATGTGTTGCAATATTTATCTATGAATTAGGATACAAAGGAAAATAAAGGGAGTGAGCCAAATGTAAATTCACAGCTCTACTGACCGAACAATTTATAACACAACTGAGATCCTGTCTGTCATGTTACTTCTCTGGAGCTCAGCTTGCACTGTTGGTCACATATGTTTGCACTGGAGAAAGAAGTTATTGTTCTTACACCTGTTTATGAAATAGCAGCAGCTTGGCCAAGGACATAAAACTCACCTGAGCATGCCCTGACACACCCAAAAGAGGTCCCCAAATCATCACTGTGCTAATGTGGCTTGAAAGGAAACATGGATGTTTTTATAAAGTGCCTAAGCATCTATGATAAATTTGCAAGTCTTTTATGGCAAACCATGCAAAGAATGGTGTTGATGGTGTTGCTGTAACAAAACCAAACAGGACTGAAGTTTCCCTTGTGAGTTCTGATTAGCAATACCAGTGGATCCAGGTTCTGAGCTCCAGCATATTTGCCTTGGCCCAGCAAATTGCCCTTGAAATGAACTCTCTGCTAACAGAAAGCTTGTGCTGCACAACTGTTCTGCCTACTGCTCTCTGTGATTAGGGACTGCACTTAGGACAAATGAGAAATGAAGTAATAAGGAAAGGGAATTAAAACTGTTTCAGACCTACTTTTGAGCAGGCTTAGTTTAGCATTTTTTTGTCCTGTACAGTATATAGTCCATAGCAAGCTTGAAAACAGTATAATTTAAAAGTTAACATTTGCTTAGCTGGTAGCACCAGATAAAAGCTCTCATTTGTAATGAACAAGAGAATTTGTTATTGCCCTAGTCAATAGCTATTGACTTGGTACAGCACTTCTGCTTATTACAACCAAACCCTTTTTCTTTTTTGTTCAATAGTCAATGACACTGTAATGGAAGGTACTGCTTAGAAACTGATGCAAGATCTATCAGCAACAGCTAGAAGTTAATGACAAATGGTTACAGAGAGGAAAGGATGTGCTAAGAACAGCATCACACATCTATTAATCAAATTTACTGCAATCAATGTGCCTTTACAGGTTAGTGGAACTGTAATGCACATCAGACAAATAGTTTCTGTTGTTATTTATCTAGGTTTTAGCACAAAACACCTTTTAATCATGCTATCAGTACATAAATAATTTGGCTAGGACAAAGTTGCGTCTGACTTTTACAGCACACCTTTTAGTTATACGAAATTTGGATTCTGCACTCCTAGACTTAGTAAAATGCAAGGCAACTGTTCTCCTGCAAGGTGAAGTCCTGTTATTCCCTAAATAGCACAGATGGGGCAGTATAAATGCAAGGCAACATCCTAAAGACAAACTGGGAAGAGCAGAGTGCATGTGTCCATTGCTCAGCCTGTCTCCAGGCTTCTTCCCCATAGCAGAGCAGAGCTGCACAACCTTGTCCTTTACAATTTATTTAACTTGCACTTCCTATGCCTTGGGGTGAACTTTGTTCATGATTCATGTAGCCTATTTTCAGTTTATAATTATAGCTGTATATTTATCTTTTTAATCCTGCATGGCCAAAAATATTTTCTTTCAAACTTCCACTACTTATTCTGTATCTGAGAGATGCATATGTTTATATGACAGTTTGACTAGAACAGTAACACCTATTATTTTTATATTATCTTTAAAGAAAAATTACAAAACAATAATAAAGTTTGTTGACTCTTTAGTGAAAAGCAGAAATGCTAATGATGATTTTTTGGCTTACAGTTATCTATAATCATTCCTGTAGAACACGAACAAATACTCTGATACTGGAGCACTGATTTATCTGTTTGCTTCTCTTTTCTGAATGCAACCTTTACTTCTCTCCAGACTGATGATGAGAAATCACAGAAAGAAAATTTACAAATGTGGTAAAGATTAATCTTTAAGCATGCCAGTGCCAAGGACATCATACAGTACTCCCTATGCACCATTTAATTGGATTTAAACCATGCTCCTAAACCACAGCCTTTTGGCTTTTGCAGAAATGACACACCCTACAAGATCCACCATGTGGATCCTAATAATCCCTGTGATACTGATACATAAACTGCCCGTGTTGGTGGAGACTGGTGGAATTTAATCTCTGATATGCTCCCTGTGAAGCAAGGAGCTAAATTTAATTAATTTCCTACATATTTCCATCCCTTGACAAGATCTCCAGTGCTGCTCAGGCAGTATTAGCTTGTGTCCTTGTTTGTTGGCACAGAGCAGTCACTGACAGGAGAGCAATGGACAGTCTAAGCTGTGTCTTTCCTGCCATGCAATGGGTTTTGTTAGTCCAGTAACCAAACATACCTCAATAACAACAAATTTACCCTTGCAATGCTCTGCAAAGAAAGCAAAAAGATTCTCTTCATGTTAATTTAGAACCACAGAGAGACAGATTTGAACATGGTCAGGTCATTCCATAAACCTATTGAAATTCCATACCAACAACACGAGTTTCAGGAGCTACACTTTCTTCCTTGTTCTTAGTTCTTTGTGTTTTCCAAACATGGCTTTTGATGTTGCAACAAGGTGAAAACAGGAAATATTCATAACATATTTATTGTGCTTATTGTGATGGTAAGAGGACATCGCTTTATACACACAACACTTCCCTTTAAAAGAAAAATATAAGTACTGTAAATTAGCAAACAACATGGCTTCGCTGAGACAAGGATTAATTTTGAAATGAATGTAACACGACTTTTTAAATTCATTACTGAAAAAAAGTTGGCCTTGAGGAAATCACACGCATGTTAACCAGACTTCTTAATACTTAAATGATAATTAGGTATTTCAGCATTTCAGGAAAGTCCATTACACCACTAAACCTGCTGCATTTCAGAGGCAAGGGATAGCTCTTGGCAGCTGCAACAGTTATAAAGAGTGTAACATTTCACAGATTATTCTGGACTGGTAGTCAAACATTCACAAGCGTACAAGTTACAAAGAGTTTACTTTTTATTTCTTCAAAATCAGCAAACCTCAATCAAATTAATAAAAAGCACTTGTGCAAAAAGAAGTAGCTGATATTTTACAAGATGATTTGACTTCATTGTCAGCTCAGTTACATTTATGGTTTTATTCCCTTGCCTGTAAGCAACCTCTCCAGTCTATTTCATAAGAACCTGTAAACAGACTTCTCTTGAATTGTTACTCAAAAATAAAAATAAAACATTCCTAATTGAAAACAGACAGGCTGTGCACTTCCCATTATGGTCCCCAACTTTGCAGTATCGACTGTCAATGATTTGGAAGATTTCTGAGAACTGTAACCCGTACTGAATGTGGACATAATGCTTAATTTCGATACTAAATGACATACAATGGGAAAGCCAGCATAAAATTATTAATGAAAGGTATAAGTAACTTACTTTTGGTAACAACTCCTTCGAGGCGAATGATGTTTGGGTGATCAAACTGGCCCATGATACTCGCCTCCCTCAGGAAGTCTCTCCTCTGCCTGTCCATGTAGCCACCTTTGAGGGTTTTAATGGCAACAGGGATCTCTCTTTTTCCTGGTGTTTTCAGTCGTCCACTGCATACTTCTCCAAACTCACCTTAAACAGATGAAATCTCTGTTAAATCATTCACAGTGCCTGTACACAGAAATATTCAAGGAACTCACACGTCCTGCAGAGGTGGACAGAGAAAATAATGGACTGGATATTCAAATTTCTGAGTTTCATCGCATCTCAGAAAATCAAAATATTCACAACAAATTATCGCTTTTCCTTTGTGCCAACCAGAGATCGTGGGGACTTGTACTGTGCCTGCAAAAGCCAACCCTTCTGCTCTCCAAGGGTGGTTCATCTTGCTTTACTGACACTTGGAGACTGAACATTGATGTCAGTAAGTTTGTGATATATAACTGAGAATGCTATGAGGAAGGAATGTAATGGCAATTGGATTTTTATTCCAATGATGACAAAACATCTATGTAAAATATCTATTTATAGCAATATTTATCTCGAGGGGTGAAATGCACTAAGACCTATATGTTGTCTTGAGACTATCAGAACACTTAATTATCCTCCAATTGTAGAAAGCATTTAAAAAGTATTTTATGCTAATATGACCTAGAAAAGCACTTGCACATGACTTATTTAAATAGACTTACACACCTACTTGACATTAATTACATATTTCCCTGTTCAGACAGCCAAAGGCCAACACTTCCAGCAAATCTGGACTGAGCTGTAACAAAAGGAATCTCAGAGCTTGTTTCCCCTGATGTTTCCATGTGCATGTAGGGCCTGTGAAGAATGTGTGTCCCCTTGCATTCTCCTTACACATTTAATAATTGAGTTTGTATGGAAATCACAACTTTTCTTTGATCTTGAAGTCACTCAGAAGTTATTTAGAGCCCTTGCCAAACGCACTCTTGGATGCCTGCAGGTCAGTTTTCAGTGGGTCATAATTCAGTAAATGAAAAACAATGTTCACAGAGATGTTTCAAAGCATTTCTCAGGGCAGGGTGCTTTCATAGCAAATCTAAATTTTCTCCCTCAGTCATTTTGGAATCAGAACTGCTAAAAACCAAAAAGCGAAGTAATGAACAGATATATATTTAACTGGGGATTTAACACTCCACTGAGTGCTGTCTGAATTGGTTTTCCTTAAAATTTAAGGGCAGAAGAAAAGTAAACAAAATAGAAGAGCTCTATCCTTTAACAGGATAATCTTAAAGGCACAGCCTTCACTTCTGAAAATTATAACTCCCTGATGTCATAGGATTAGAATGGATATTGTCATACAACTTTTATTTTATTAGGTTCTGTCGCTTCCACTAAAACAAAGCAAAGTTTTATTAGTCACAATGAGATCCAGGAAGAGTGGAGGGATTAAAAGAACAATTTCATAGCTTGTCTTTCACTTCAGTGGCAGAGGTCTCATCAGGTGCAAGAGTACAATGAACAGATGCTGAACCCAACCTCTGAATAAATCAGCAGCTTCCTAAACAGCGAAAAACAGTCAAGTGTCCCAGGTCTCCCTTCTACAATTCCTCCCCACCGATTTATTTCTACTTAATTTTACAAAAGAAATTAAAAATGAGTGCAAATATAAGATATGTGAAAATCCATGTCATTAGACTGATGCTCTGGGAACCTTTTGACAAAAGGGGAAGTTGTGTAAGGATTTTCCTACATGACTTTGCCCCTTTCACCTTTAGGAGGCTCTCCTTCAAAGTTTGCTTCCTCACTACTGCCACTAAATATGACCTTACTGCATCTTGCTCGTTTTTCAAATTTAAATATCTAAAATGAGAAAAATTTCCAATTTCTTTCTCCTGATGAAACAGTGAAAAGCAAAAATATTAGAGCCTTAATATCCAAATTTTTAAAGGAATTTCATGGTCAATAAATCTGCAGAATTGCAAAATCTCACTTTAAAGCTAATTTGGAAAGCATAGCTTATAGAATAAACCATTTTGCTACTATAAGATTATACAAGAGTACTTCAGGTCCAGAATTTCATAAATAATGGCATTCATCCCTCAGGGACTGTAAAAGGCTGTTACCAAGTGTTTTAAAATGAATTAAACTGAAGTAGGCAGGTGAATGACTCACAATTCCAAGATTTATAATCTGTACAACATCCAAAGCAGGAGAAGGAACACCTGTTTCTATTACCTTCTTTTGGATGCATGATTTGGAAAGTTAAAAGGAAATTTCAATCCCCTTGGATACTGGGATTGATAAACTGGTGAACATAAAGACTAACAGCAGGTTTTTGGTGACATCTAAGTGATCATCAGCTCCCAGAACAGACAATTCCTACATTTAGAAACCCAAGCTCTGTGTCAGCTTGGGTTTTAGACTAGATGGAGATCAATGATATAATGTAAAGCATTGAATTATTTACACTGAGAGTTGGACAAGTTTCATCTCAGAGCAGCTTTTCTCCATTTTTGTTCAGATAAAGAGTTTTCAATGTTTTTAAAGTCAAAGGGGAATGTGTTCAACAAAAGGGGTTTTCAAAATCTAAGAATCTCATTCTCACTGCTCGAGTTTGAAGATAAACAAGATAAATGTTGACCCTGCAGCAGCTGAGGTTCATGACTGCATGTGTAATAAGTAGAAGCTAAGAGCCAGATGTCAATGAAGTCAACATTTTTCCTTGCTCCAGGGAAAAGGCTGATCACAACCAGAGGAAAAATAGAGTTCATTGTCTGTTCAGTTTGGATAAAATGTAAACAATCCCGGGTTTAATGATATAAACCTCATACATCTGACTGTATATTATACAACAAGGGGCTAATTGAGCAGTCTAGGAATTTAGTCTGGGCAAACCACACATCCCTTTTCTCATTCTGCAGAACATACGTGTTCTTGAAAGGGAAACAGGAGTAGTCAGTCACTTAAAAGTCTGATGTGCAGCCTGGAATTACTGCATGGGATCAAAACAAATGTTTGACAGCACAGACAGGGGCTGCTGATAGAACTGAAAGGTCACAGCACCAAATACAGTTCAAACTCACTGCCCCATTTTAGTCATTACACTCGAGGGAGAACTTGTAGGAGATTTCGATTATTAAAAGAATATAGGCTGCTCTGGGAAAAATTGAAGAGTTGGTCTCTTCCTTGAATTTCAACATTTTAACAAAGAAAGTAAGAGGATAATTGTAAATTTGAAGAGAGGCTTGACAAAGTGCCTCAGGGAATTCCTTCCTTGAAGAGGTGCTGAAGCCTTAAACCAAATAGCAAGAGGTGATGGGGCAGAAAAAAGTGTCCTGGGCAAGACATCATTACCAAGCACTTTAAAAGGTAACTCAGGTACAGAGTTAGGTTAGAGTTAAGCTGAAAAAAGAAACTAAGAAAAAATACTTGCCTTGAGTGTCACAGCCACCTGAACTGCAACTAGTGAATTACTAAGAACTATTGGACATGATTTTTCCATTGAAAAAACCAAACTGGAAACTGCTTTCAGGAGAAGATCAGTTTTAAAAATGTCATGACCAGAAATGGTAGAAAATTTTTTTTAAAATATTCCAAATTTTCCACTTTGGCATTTTCAAAATAAATTTTTTTATTTCTTGAATGGAAATAATTTTTGTTTGAAAAATTCAAGTTACAGAAATTAAAAATGAGAATTATTGACCAAAATAAAATTTTGGAACAAATGAAGAAATGCATCTATTAATTGAGTTTTTAGAAGATATTAATATTTCATTTTGTAAAAGATGTTGATTTTTGGTTTCACTTAGGTGAAAATTGTAAACATCTTTTTAAAGTAATCCTCCTGTGATGAGAAATCCATCATACATCCTGTTGAAACGTGTAATACAGAATTACAAAGAATGCATAGAAAGCTTTAGGACTGCTGTAAATTATATTGATTTGTTATGTCCCTTAGCAGCTACTGAAGAGCTGTGTGAGAATTTGTACTCTCCCTGCCTCAGCCATAGTATTTAACCTGTATCTTGTATGCATGGAAATAGCTTTAAATTTCATTGCAACCAGTTTGCAAGTCCTAATAGGTGAATATTTTCGAAGCTGACAAATTACCCAGGTAATTTTAGAAAATAAAACCCATAAAAATAAAACCCATAAAAAAAAAATATATCATAGCATACGCTTCCATGCATACAAGAAAAGGGAGAGAAGCTGAGTAAAGAGTTTTCATAAATGAAACAAATATAAAAGAGAAGGGTCACAGTGCATTATGTCTTCTGATAGTAATTTCCTGACAATACTTGCTAGCCAGATTTGTTTGGTGGCCTCACTATGAACAAGTTAAAATAAGGATTTTTTCCACTGAACCCCTTCTACAAGATGGAACTCTGCTTTTTGCAGTCTGTTGTATTGTGAATTATTCTATTTTTTTTTCTCGATGGCATTAAAGTTTGAGAAAATAAGTAAAGTTAAATAAAAGCATTTATATGTTGGCATTTAATTAGTAAGTAATAAAACAGCACTGTCAAAGGAAGCCCAAAAGTTCCAAGATGGGCACTAGAGGATAACACTTAATGCACAGAGTAGAAATGCCTGTAAGTGTTACATATTAGCAAAGGAAAGATTCCTGGAAACACAAGGGGCATGTTATCTCCCCTAGGAAAAATGGACAATATACACACAGGATTAATGAACTTGTGAAATTAATGAACTGTGAACTGGCCAACATGCCCCATGAGATGTTCTCAGCTGTAGAGTGAGAGATGAGAACATTCTAGAACAATTGTTCAGATGTAATTCCTTTCTGTCTCCACCACACACTTCGATATAGGATAACATGAATATATTTTTCCATTCCTCCTGCTTTTCAGCTCCACATCACCTAAAAGGGAAAAAAACCCAACCAACAAAACAGGCAAAACCCCAACCCTATGCAAAACACTGATCATGAATTTCATAATGCTTATGAAAAGCAGTCTTGCCATGCCTAGAGATTTCTTTGAAGTGGGTATAGTTTTACCTGCCCCAATGACTCTTTCAATACGAATTCTCGAAGGATCAATCTCCTTTGCAAACTCATGGACAGCAAGAGATGGGTCTTCGTAGGTGTCTGGATCTATGTATGTTTTGAGTCCTGGGAAACGTACTGCAACAAAGAGAATAACAGCAATCAAGAACTCCTGGACATTCATGCATTGCCACAGTAGTTTTCTTTCTTTTTTTTTTTTGAATAGACAGTTGAAAAGATTGAAAATAATATATTAAATCTTCCACGTTTAAAATTTCAGGACCCAACAGACGAGGACAATGACCCCAAATTAGTAATGATTGTCCCCGGTTTCACAGAACCAACTGCAGAATGCACAAGTTGTCCCTGTTTGCTGCCAGCACTGAGGGCTTCAGAGATTGATAATGTGATAACTGATAACCAGTGGGAGCACAAGGAATGGAGAAAATACAGGCATTAGGTCCTCTGGATGTTATTTATGTCTCTAGTTACTGTCATGTTTGCTGGCTACATGGGTCCCAGACTTTATTCTGTACCACAGGAAGGAAAAGTCAAAGGCCTTTACAAAACTCAGTCTCTCTGTTTTGTCTCTGTCCCAGATGGAAACAAGCATCTCCTGAGGTTCAGGATTTCAAGCAAGAAAATGAAAAGGACAATACAGTTTTTGGAAACTTCTTCTTAGAAGAAAATACCAGCCTCAGGTCAGTTGTATAGAAAATGCTATTTTGATTTTGGATAGGTTACATTACTCCTTTTAAATTTTATTTTATCTTATTGTAAGCACTTCCTTTCCGAATTCTACTTAGTATTTCAGTTTGAAGAGGCTCTTTGGAGTCTCAGCACTTAGCTGACCTCTTTCAGGAATGCTTCAAGTACAACTGGTAAATGTGAAAAATGCAGCAAGTCATGAGAGAAAATATGAGCTCTGAAGGTCATGAGCTCTTCATGGTCACTTGAAGGAGTGTCTGCAGAGACACCAGCTGAGGGCTCAGTGACATGGGGAAAAGCAGAGCCTCAAGACTAACAGTAATTATTGCCAAACCAATAAAGTTTATATTCCCCTTTGCTGCTCCTTGGACAATTCAGGCAATCTGTCCTCTCCTTTGAAAACAGTTGTTTCTGGATCCTTCCTTTCATTTAGGAGTGGATGGCTGAACATTCTTTTTTGCCAAACAAGTCAAATCTTTGAGTTCCTTTTCTCTACGGATGAGTCCTGGAGGACTGTGCTGCTTTGTTCTCTTCTGATCAGCTGCAACAGCCAGAGAGCCAGGTGCAGGATGACAACAAAAACACCCCAATCCATTTTCCAGATAATTTCTGTCTGCTTCCTTGGAGATGGCTGTGGCAGTAGTGGGTTGGTGCCAGATTGCTTTGGCAGGCTCCAGCAAACCATCATTTTCTGGCATGGCTGATATCCCTCGTGTTCCTGAGTACAGCATGTTCAAGAACTTGTGTTGTTTCTTTTGGACTATCTGGATGGGAATTCTTTTAGGCTGCTGTCATGTCATGATTAAGCTCTGGAAAACTTTCAATCCCTTATCAGAAGTTGATGCAAATCATGAATCAACTTATCAGGATAAAAGGAGGCTTCTGCAGCTGGCTCTAGAGAATCCCCTTAAAAAGAATTAAGCATTTCTCAGCCTTCTTCCTTTTGTCACTTAACAAATGAGTCTGAAACAGTAATTCCTGTTTATTCTTGGTTCTGTGGAGCACATACAGGAGTAGAGACTTTCCCCCTCCAGTATGATGCTGAGATAACTGCAAATGAACGGGAAGTCTCTGAGATGAAGCTTTGTGTCAACACGAAATAGAGTCATCATTTACCCTGCCCTCAAAGACACTGAGTGAGGCTTTTTTCAAATTCAGTCACAGTCTCGGAGGCATAGATCAAACTCTCCAGCAGCAGGGTTTTTGTCTTCTTTCATTTCAGGCCATGTTTGGAAACAAATGAGAAAAACATCTTTCCAGGAAGTATACTTTATGGGCAAATGTGCCCTTTTCCTTGACAGAAAGAGACACTTGGCTCGATATAGTGGTGTCATCTGAAAAAAGATTTTACTTCTGGTGACTTCTGTACTGATCATAGTATTTCCAGGGATCTTATCGAAATGATGAAAAAATAGTTTGATACCTTTTCTATAGTACCCTTAGAATAAAAAAAATAATTTAAATCGCTACTCTAACAGAAAGCAGTAAGGCAACTAATTTAAACTAGGTAGCTAAACTAAGCTGTATAAACCAATATACTGCCTATGAGAGATCACCAGGATTTTCTCTCACTGTACTGATCAGTGAGCAGGAACATGAGGGAAGACAAGCCATTGCACTTCTTATTTCTTGGGTGGCTGGAAGTGTAGATCCCTAAATCCAGAGAGAACTAGATACAAGTAAGTCATGGAGTCACTCAGAGAGGAGTTTTGAAGCAGAAATTCAGTATTCAGAACAACTGAGAATTCAAATAAATATACCTGAAAAACTGCTAAATATTATTAGCTGAATACCAAAAAAACCTTTAATAACTAGAATGAATTTAGTGAAATTGTTCAAGAGAACATGACAACAAAAATAAAGACCTTTGATGATGCAGATCATAAGGAACTACTCAAACAACCAGATTAAAACATGAAGGGCAAAAGCTGTTCAGGAAACATTGTTCATTTAAACCATGATACAGATATTATGTAACACAGTGTTGAACTACTTACAGTGTCCATTTTGCAAATGAGCCCTTCTTTTCTCCTCAGATTTCATTTTGGCCTTTATGTACCACTGGCATCTTTCAAGAAAAACAAGTGAGGTTTTAAATAAAATACTTGCCATGAATAAAATAGATACGCACTATGTTTCATCTGCACTTTTACGAAACCCAAAATTTTTGCATTTGGAATACATATTTAGTTATGAATCGAAAAAGGGAAACATGAATGATGAACTACAAATAGGTTATATACAAAGAATAATAGATCATGGTTGAATGATTAGCATGACAATGACTACCTGAGTTTCAGTCTGATGCAACACTTGAAAATAAAGTTTGACTCCTCCAAAGAATTCTGATACTTCAACAAATGATTACTTTCCTGCATTCCTGCTTGCATACCTGTGGTAATTAAACTTTATCCTATTAACTTTCATATCCAGTGGGTCAAAAAAGCTTTTATTTTCTTCTTAATAGAATAATAATGACTTCACCATGTTTCATAAGAAAAGAAAATATTTTTTCACATCAGGAACACTTTTTTCTCTTTTGCTGAGTGGCTCCGTGCAGTCTGAGCTGCTGGACACTGCCTACCTGCAGGACTGATAATGCTGACTTAGAGGGTCACAAGGTAGGAGCAACTGTTTCAATCAGGAAAAAACCAAAATATTTGCTCTTGGGTCTTAAAGCTCTTTCTCACACTCTGAACAGCCTAGAAATTACTACGGAGAGGGAAATCTTTTGGTTTAAGGGATGGCTAAGGGCTGTTGAGGCACTGAACCCAGTGGAGAACAGCAGTGCCTGGTGATGTACCCTTATAGAGGGTGGATCCACTGCAAACCACCGGATTCTCAGATTCTGTGGAAATCTTGACATTGCCCCCCAGTTGCTGGGACTCACTGAGGATGCCAGTGCCACTTTTAGGACCTGAACAACCGGTCTGGAGGGTGCCACCTACCAACGGTGCTAAACACAAGTTCTTACACTCAAAGCGTTTGCCCAAGGAGACGGTCAAAGAAACAAGACTTCAACTTTACCCAACCCTCCTAAGCATCCGTGTGGCCCCAAAGTTTGACCCCAGAAGCCAGTGATTAACCACCAGCAGAGGAGTCTCTTCATTCTCTGCTCGTGTTGGCTGCGGCACAATCGCAGATCAGACTAAATCATCCTGAGCTTCAACACCGCATTTCCTGGGACTCGGCCAAGACCCCAGTCCTGTGCCTCGAAGTCTCTGTTGCTTTCATTTTCCTATCTGCAGTTGACAGCCGTGCTTCCTGCGTGCTCCTGGTGGATAATCACTCAGCCAAGTGCAGAGGCAGGTGCTCCTTTAACCCAGCCTCTCCACTATGAATAGGCTCATCAGCAGCCCTGAGACTCGACAGCTCATCCGATTGTTAATTCCGAACAGTGAAGCAGAGCACATCTGTAGGGTACTAGTCCCATTTTTCATGCTGAAATTTGCCTCCAGTCCTAGAGTAAATTGAGTATTTATTCAAAATTTTCTTGCTCTGTCTTCTGTGGAATGCGTTCTTATCGCTGCATTTAAGCAGCACTTCAAAACGAATTCATATCTTACATAATTGAAATGGTCCCACTGAGTAAGGCAGTAGAAAGCTAAGAGAGTCTCTGATATCCTTAACATTAGAAAACAGGAGGAAGAAACACAGGAAGAAACCCATTTCCATTTTTTTTTTTCATTCTTGAGTTTAGTGGTTTTTTTCTAAAGGCAGTGTTTGAGTTATGTTTCAGGATTTCACATAAAGATTCCACACCATCATTTGCTCCGGAAACTGGTCTCTGTCTAAATAATTCCTCTCTCTTCTGACAGACCCTACTGTTTGTCACCTTCTGTAGTAATTGTAGGAATATTTACTTAGCTTCTAAGATTATCTAAGGTCACCATATGTTCCAAGGTTAACTGCTCCCATTACCTTGAACAGAACATTAGATTTAACTGGTTTTATTATTTAGCAGAGAGAGCATTAACTCACATAATGGCAGCTACTGTAGTGCCATATTTAGTTGCTGGGGTATTGCAAATAAAACCCCTGGACTACACTGATAGAACTTCACTTTCTTTTCAAATTAGAGGCAATGCTGTACCAACGAAACAGAAGCTTAATTACAAATCTAAAAGTGAAGCACTATTGGTATCAGCCCTGTCAGTGATGACCATGATCACACTCAGGAGAGTCGGTGTCACATCTGATCCTGATCAACACAGAAGAAAGGTGGACAAACAGCACTGCACTAGAAGAATTGAAGCACAAGAATCAGGTTGGTTATTAAAAAAAACCCACATAGTCCAGACAAGTGAATTCCCCTGCCAATACAATGGTACTGCTCCAACACAGATTTAATTGGAATATCTTAAATTTTAAAAAAAAAAAAAAGGTCAAAAAGCCATAAAACAGGACCTTTAGGAAACTATTTTCTGTTCACCAATGATATCACAGGCAGTAGAATCATTTTAGTGTTTCACAGTACAGTTTTCCTTAGTTTACTTTCATCACATAATTCCTGCATTCTATCTTAACAGATGCAGAAATGTGCATAGAAAATCTATATATAATTGCGTGTGACTTTTCCTGCAGGTTGAATATAGTGAAAGTAATAAAAAATGGTCCATTCAAGTGCCTTTAGCAAACTACACTGCCAACCTCAAGACATCAAAAATCCCAAGGTTACACCCTCTAAAGCTTCACAATTGACAGTTATGAGATTTTGTAAAATATACTGTGGGGATTTTTTTTCTTCTTGTTTTTCTTGTAATGTCAGAGCCTTGAGGGTGCAGCAGGTATATTGCATTTTTAAATTCTCACTCTGCAGGCAAGAGATCCAGAAACTTATTTTTAAGACATCCAAACTATTTCCTGATTTCACATATTTGCTTATCTCCCCAAACTGTGTCTTTATGAAAAACAACTCAGAAAAGAACTGTATGGCCAGTGCTGAACAAAGAGGACATCCACTCCACCACGTCTGACCCTAACTTTAGCACTGAAAATGTGGTTTAATGACTTAAATATTATTCTTAAGGTCTTAATTTTAGATGGGAACACTGTAGTTTTAATTACCTCCCAGTGATGAGGAAGAACAAAGTGAGGATGACCAGGAGAGTGAATCCACCAACAGCAGCAGTGGCAATGACAAGAATCTGTCCCTGCTCCGCAGCCATATCAGAAGCTGAAAGAGAAGCACAGAGAGAAGAGGTTGATGCTCCATCACCCAGGGGTTTTGCAGAATAAGTTAAATAATTTCAATGGTCAAATGCTGCCATTGGTTTGTAATGGTTTCCTCGGTGCTTAGCAAGGACTTTGGATGTGAAGTGAGAAACCATAATCCATGTCCCGACTATGACGAAGGGCAGAAGATGTTTACAGGTTTATAAAATGAGGATTTGGCGTTATCAGACACTTGCAGTTTACTAAAGTTTGACTATGACAGGATTTGGGACACAAAACTGTATTTTCTTCCTTAGCTTTATTTATCTTAATCCTGCATCTCATTCAGAAGTTCTCTCCATCCCCCTGTCCCAGTGGGGTCAGCAGCAGTGCCAGGTATGTGAGAGATACTAAACTGGGTTCAGGAGGAAGCAAAGCAAAAAAATCCCAGACCTAAGGTGTGGTTTCACACACTTTTCAGCATGTCTGGTTTTTAGTTTTATTGTCACAAAGTACATAGAGTTTACCATAACATGCTTTGGTGATTAGCAGCACTAGTTAACCAAAAAAAAAATTAAAATTTTTGTCTTTCTCTCTGCTTTTTGTAAGATGTTTAGGAGTTAAAAAAGATCACCTGAAATTATCCAGTCTCTGGACACTTCCTCTTTTTGTTATATTATGGTGTTTAATATTAAATCTTTACATGGACAAAGCACAGTCTGGGTGGTCCTTACTGTCCAAAAACTACATGAGCAGAAAAAGAATTAGGCTCATTTTTTTCTCTCTCTCTCCTGTCTTGTGACTCCAAAGTTTTATTTGTTAAACTCTGTTCCACTTGAACATTTACACCACATGACATTTACCCAATTCTTACTTCCCATTTCCATGGGAAATAAAACATTGTTTTGAAAGGAGAATAAATAATTCTATTCAATGACCTCTGAAAACAGCAGCAAATATAGAAAAGAAAGTAATTTTTACATCAGGGACGCAACTTTCAGTTGGTAAACCTGCAAACTCTTCAGTAAGCAAAATCTTCACCTTTCTTTAGGCACCAGGTGATTAAAGCTTAGGGCAATCACCTTGGCTGCTGTCTAGAAAGCTCAGCAGGCCAGATTCTCTCACTTTGCAGTTGCTGAAGCTCAATACAATGCACACATTGCTATCCAAAGCCTCATAAAATGCTGTTTAAAAGAAAACCATTTGGCTTCTAAATAGTGTTTTCATGTGGCTTAGAACCTAGCAGTGTAAACTGGCTTTGTAAGAGTAGCAAAGCAAATAAAAACAATAGTAGTGTCAAATTTTCAGCAAAAACAACTTGTTAAATTTCTGCCATTAGGTCTCTGTCCATATAATTTTATGGAAGCATGCACAGGCAGTAAATTACAAGGCATTCAGTATCTGTGGCCATAAGCTCTCCATAGACAAGTTAAATATACACATCTTCCAATAAATGATGTGGCAAATACTCACTGAACAGCTAATCTCCAGAACAATAGCTAGTGATGCTATGGGAGCAGATCCCAGCTCTGTGTTATCTTCCACAGGCTCAGGTTTAGTTGGAAAAATACAACATAAATACCATGCCCCGTGAGTAACAATGCAAATAATAACAGGCTCTCCAAACCTAATGCTGAACACTATTTTCAGACTAGTGGGAGCTGTGCTAAATGTTAGAAATATTGTTACAGTCAGGCATGGGTTGGAGTTGTACATAGAGAAGGTTTCAGGGGAGTCTTTCTTGTCCATGTCTGCAGAGGAAGTGAGAGGACAAAGTGCAGCTCTCTTTTTGTTTTTAATAGGAAAAAGATGTGTGCAAAATTAGAGAATTCAGCAGGAGGAAAGCAAACCACGAGCTCAGATAAATTAGCTGTGATTTTCTTCAATATACACTCACTGCCAAGGCAACAACCCAGGACCTTTCTCGGTGCCAATGTAGGGACTGACTCCATAGTCCAAAGAAGCACCTGCAGCTACCCAGATGAAGAAAGTAATGTATTCTGGATCATTTCTTCTGGATGGAGCTGCTATTTTTTGGTGTTCTAGCTAAAACAGAACCCACTCTACTCATTTACTAACATATATCTTTTATCAGGAATCAAAGTCACGTTAAGGGAGGGAAGAAATTCCACACTGACCTAAATGCTTTCTGCCTGTAAGCAATGTGATTGTTAGCTGAGACTGTACCTACTTAAAAAGTGATCATTCTGTTTCTCTTGTTTGTATTTTACTGTGTTGGCAGAGATGCCAGAGTGGAATACATTAGGATTTTTTCTTTCATGTAGCTAAATCACTGTAAGGAGCTTTCAAGCCTGAAACTTCTAGATGACCTTAATTTACTTGTCAGATAAAAGTATCAAATGATAGACAAGTATAATTGGGAAATGCGGATTTATTAAAAACTGACAGAGAGGCAGGTAAGGCAAAATGATGGAAATACTTATTTTTGCTTGAAATGGTCCCTCAATAAAATCAATAAAGGCACAGTGCAGTGAACAACACATATATAAGCACACCTGTATGCACATACACAGACTTATCACACGCAGGTAAAAGGTTCCACAAAAAACTATTTAGGCAGTGAGAAGACATTGAACAGGGACTCTCAATACCGAGAATTTTTACAGCATTTTGCCATTCTAAATTAAATTCTATGTGTCTCTCAATCTTGCTGTTCTTTTCTCATTTCTCCAGCTTTCTCTAAAGTTCAAGTTGTAATTACTAAGAGCTTTAATTGTTTCTGTTGTGCATGTTCTTGAATATTTTTTGTCACTTCCTGTTTTTTTCCTCCTTATTTTTCCTGTGCATGTTGGTATATGACCCTGTGTTTCTCCTCAACCGTTCTTGATTATGCAAGACAGAAAAATTCAGTTTAAAAAACAATGATAGGTTGCAAAGTCAAGCAAGTTCCTGCAACCTTATTTCATCTCTCTGTGTGTACATATCAGAGTGCTGCATTTAATCACACAAGTACACAGTTTTTTCCAGAATCTCATTTGTTCGACAACATGGCCAGCATTTATCTAGCTAAAATCAATATTTTGTTGTCTCTACAGTCTCAGTCTCACACCTGCCATGTACACACCACCCAAATCCACCCGGTGCAGGGATGGTCAGCAGCTCTGTGAGCACAGGGATGGATGTGGCTGTACCATGTGCAGGGCCATACTCCATAAAGTTGATAGGCAAGGGAGTGAGGAAGTGCTGGTTCAACACGAATACGTAAACCATGAGCAGTGCTAAGGGGGCTCAGCACCTCTCTACCTGGGCTGACTGCTTAGTCTGGTTCTATGTTTCATTCTCTCTACCTGTCTGCTCAATAAGTTCATTTTGACAGAAAACATACTTTAAAAAGTGAGTAGCTAAGACAAGGAAAAGGGAGAATTTATGACTTATCCCAGTGGCAAAACTCTTCAAGCACTTTGTACCTGCAACTGAGGTGATTAGTCACAGTGGTGACTTGATTTTAAAACTGCAGAATGTATCATATGTGTACCCAGGAGCTTGTTATCCAGATAAACTCCTCACTCCCATTACTCCTCATGCTTAACTCAGGTTATATGCCTGAAATTGCATCATTCCAGCTTCCATGCTTAACACCATGCCCAGAAATCCCTTCTGCACCCAGCCTGGTGTCAGTTCTGCCCTTACAATCTCCTCTTTACATCCACGCCCTGTCTCAGCTGCTCTCTTCACCCAAATGTCTGGAGGAGGAGCTGCACTCTCCCTCCTCTCTGGGCTGAAGGGAAATATCCTGAGGTTTCCTCATTTCCTCCCTGGGCAGACTGGAAGAAATGGTGCAAACATTTTAGTCACAGTGCAAGAGGATGAAAGACAGGGAGAATCTTTCAGCTCTGCTCTTTCTTTTTCTTTGAGCAAATGTCTCAAAAACAAGTCTGTGTATTTGGTATGAAAGAGCTGGAAGCTTTAACGACAGCTCACTTCTGTCTCTCAGCCACATCCCTTCATTACTTCAATTTGACATCTATCAGGCAGCAGACCCTCCAGCAGACTGAAAGATAAAAAAGTGACAGGAAGACAGCTCGACTGATAACAGTGAGTAGCTGTGAGACAGATAAGTGTGGACAGTGAGCACTGGAGCTCTAGCAGACAGGAACAGGCTGTCAGGTGGATTTACAAGGCATTGGAAACAACAGTGCTTAAGAACAACAGGTAAGATAAACACAAAGTCTCATTAGGGTAACCTGTACATTTGCACAAGTGCTGCAGTTCCTGGGATGCAGCGAGCTGCTGGGCTCCAGTCAAAGGGGGAATGTGGGAAAGGGAGAAGGCAGAGGAAAGGTGATCTTAAATAGGATTTTTAGAATGAAAAACAAAAGCTGTCACTAGCACAAGACTGGAAAACTTTTTGGTGTATATTCAGTTGAAAAGCTTCCAGGAGTTTCTCCTAACGTTCACTTCCTGACCAGTGGACAAATGGAAAGCCTGGGCAAGCAGTTTGGGATTTGAACGAGGATGTTGCTCTTGTTTGGGAAATGCAGAGGAAAAGTGAAGTCTCTGGAATTTCTGGACTCATACAGTAGTGCAATCAGATAGACCAAAATCAAATGTGCAGAACAAATGGCTGAAAATATTAAACACAGTAAGGAAATACTTAAAGTTTAAAATGAGACATTCTTTGGTATCCAGTGCTGATTACTATTGAATGAACAGTAGGACTAGGCAGAGGTGGGGAGAGAACCAACAAGAAGTTTCTAAATATGAGATATGTGTCATCTGATTTGTTTGTTTCAATAAAGAACTCAATTTAATATTGTCAAAACTGGTGGCAATTCCAAAATAGCACGATTTGAGGAGGAAAAGGTAAAGGTGGATTTTGTGGGTGTGGGAAGAGGGAATAGAATGTGAATATTCAGCAGAGCTGGCAATACACGAAAGTCACCATCTGAGATTATGGTAAAGAAATTAAAGTTATTGATTCATCAAGAGCAGGGCTTCAGCCAATTATTTTTTCACAGTCTTTCACTTTATAAAATACCTAATCAGGTATTCTGCTAGCATTTCAGAAATGTTTAGGTTTTTATAGTTAATAACTTGAAGTGTACAAAGTCTACATTGCTTTTGGATTAAATATCATCATGTGCTCACATTTATCACTCTGTTCAGCCCAGGCACAAGTCCACACTGCATAAGTGGTACTTTGTCCCTTAGGTCCCTTCCAGAACAAGCCAACCATTTCACTTTCAGATTATTTTTTCCTAATGATGGGAAGGCTGACAAGGAAAATACCCTTGGTTTTAGAACAAGTCCTGCTTTGGCATGAAAACTGCCTAAAAGCTGTAAATTGTTCAATATTTTACAAATTCCTCTGGGCAGAAGGGCCTCTGAGGTAATATTGTAAAAAACCACTTCTCTAGAAAAAAAAATGCTTTGAATCATTAATTTAAAAAAACACAACAAAACCAACCAAACAAAAAAAGTCTTCCATAAACAGTTAGAACAGAGGAGAAAAAAAAACCAGAGAGGGCAACAGTCAGAGATTAAAGCACATTTGCCCTAGGACAAACATTTTTTTATTCTCAGAACACATTTTACTCTCTGTTAGGAAGGACCAGAGTGTTTTTGTGGTGACTCAGATAGTTGGTAATTCTGACAGATCAAAGCAGGAACTACAAGAGAGGTTCTGCTTCAATTTATAGCCACAGCAGTGGTACCTGTGTGTGCCGGGGTGTAGGAAAACCTGCCAGCTCTGCTGCAAGTGTTTTGCCTGTAAGATGTTCAAACAGAGAGAGCTGAATAAAAGGGAAATAAGAAACACAGTCACAAGTGGTGGTGACTGTGCTTTGGAAAGGTTTTACACTTCCCAGCTGCAGCCTCTGAGCTCTAACAGGGGAAGAAATGCCTGTCAGCATCCAGGCATTCATCCCTGCTTCCCTGAAGGGAGTTTTTCTGACTATCCTAGGTAACTCCACTTCCTATCACAAAGAAAGTACGAATTGCACTCTTTTGGATGCTCTACTTGTTTGTCTTTGCAGCAGGGGGAAGAGTTCAACCACAGAATGCTCCCTGAGCAGTGGCTGCCTCAGCCTGTGGGTCACTAAGTGACGGTGCTTCCCAAAAAACACATCAGCACTACTAAAAAACTTTTTCCATTACTGCTGCAGATTTGGTCTTTTTTCTGCCTCATGCACCACCTTTGGTAATCACACCAAAAGGTCTCAGTGTTCCTAGTGGTGATGTGTCTCTTTTCCCCTCTATAACTGGAGTGGCACAGATAGTGTTTCACCCAGGACACCGGAGAAGGCAGGACAACACTGCCCTGCCAAGGACAGGACGTTCCAGGACATCGATACACACATCTCACAGCTGATGAACCATTCCTTTTTTATAATTACTCTATTACTTTAAAGAAAGTTCCTCACTTTTGATTGCTCTCTTTACCACTCTCTATGATCAAATTCTGTCAATATTCAAGCAGGCTAAATGGAATAACCTTGGATGTTCACCTGCAGCTGGCCTGGGAATTCTTCTCTTCTGTAACATGTACAGCTGGCAGAGAGCTGAAGGATGTTACAAGCTAGTGTCAATTGAGGAGGATTTTTATCAAACACACAACTTACAATATTTTTTGTTATTTTTGTGAGAGACTTTTAAAACACTCTATTCTTCTCAGCCACCTCAAGAAAACATTAATTTTAAATTAATTAAAATCTATTTAACTGAAAGTCCACAAAAAGTAATTGCAAAAGTGGAATTTTCACCAAGTAACTCGTTTCTAATGAGCAGGGATGGAGGCAGCTGCAATAATTTGCCTTGGTCTAATACTGTTTTTTTATCTTTCAGAATAATTGAGAAGAATGTATAATAAAACACCAGAAAATTTTCAGCTGAGCTGCACGCTGCCAGAATAGTAAATGATGAAGAGAGACTCCTACACAGCTGGACTAGGACTGGTCTGTAAGACAAATGCAGGCCAGCAAGGGCCAATTAACATTTGTGGGCACTGATGGAACTAAGCAGTCCAAGTCTCAACACAACTCTCCCAAATCTCCCTGTGTAAATGTCAATCAGTATCTTGGAATAAAACAGCACTGACAAAAACATTGCTATGTTCTGTTTATTCAGCTGTGTGAAACCATGTGCTAGTTTAGGCAGCAAGTGCTTAGACTTGTATGTAAAAGAAAACTGAATTATTGGGAAGTAAGCTGTGTTAGGCCTGTTTATGGCATCGTAAATAGATTTACTTTTCCAGTTTAATTCAGTATCAGGTTCAGCTCTGATGTTGTATTTTGAAGAGAACGTCAAAATTAAGCTCACCACGCAGCCCAAGGGCCAGCTGCATTAGTGCACTGAGAAGGAGGGATGGGCTTGGATGGAGTGAGGGCAATCTCACTCCCAGGAGATTTCTACCAGCACTACCAGTGAGGGAAATGTCACTGGAAGCACACTCTCCCTGATTTCGATGGGCAAGTGACATTTTCACAAAAACTAGACTCATAGAGTTTTAAATACTATTTTCTTTTCAGACCAATTATGTCCCTGGGTGCCTAAAGCCTCATATTTATTGCATCAGAACATACAGACAAGATCTACTGAAATTCTTGAAAGCACCCAAGTGCTCAACTCGTATTCAAACCAATTGGCTTAAGTACCCAGAAAATTTTAAAAAGTCCAATTAGGCATTAAGCACTTGGAAATCTAGCCCTGATTGATTTTTGAAATAGAAGTTAAGAAGCAATGGAAATGGAACACAAATCCCTGGGTGCTCTTGGAAGCACTTATATAGTGTTGAGTCTCTACATTAGCTTAAACAACTTGAATTCTAAAACACTAATGAAAAACATGGTATACATAATTGGCTAATTAAAGTAATTTAATTAATGAGTGTTTTAGTGTTGTATCTACTACACTAATTTTCTCTCAAACACATGTAAATACCTCCTTTTATGTTTCTTTGAACATGGAGGGCAATACATGACTTAAATATAAAATTGTTCAGAGCATAAACATCACACAGGAAGCCTTTTTGCATATTCTGTAGGAATAAGAAGGCTTCTTCCTTCTTACTGGCAAATTTAGTAAGTTTAGTGGGTGATGGAAATGCATATAAAAATTTTCATTTTTTTATTTGTAAGGTCTGGGAGCACTGACAACTACAGAGCAAAGAGCCCATCACTGTGCTCTTGCATGAAGCTGCTGGCCTTAGGTAAAGCCTGGCTAAGGGGATTTCCAGATGTCAAGAGGCAGGCCTTCTATAGGGAAAGAAAGGATCACGGAATCCTAAAGCATCTCACGTTGGAAGGGACCCATAAGGAACTTTCATGGAAGAGAACATTCCTTCAGCTGCAGCATTGGGCTAACATTTCTATTTGCTGTTATAAATCCAGAAGTGTGGGTCTGCGGTTTCCTTGGTTTTTAATCACATAGCAGTGGTCATTTTGTGAGAAGCAAATGGTATGGGTTCAGCCATTCAAACTCTCAATGTCTCACTGGTTTAGAGTTAGATGCTACTTCTATTGTACTTAATTTTTTTTTTTCCCTTCAGTGAAACTTACTTTCATCTCCAGTTTCAAATTCAAACTTCTGGCTATAGCCGCTGTATCCTGCTGCCATCCTGACTCTGATATGAAATATGTACTTGGTGGCTGGCTTGAGACCTGTGATGATAACACTTGGAGCCTTGGACCTTGTGGAGGAATAGCTGAGCTGCTCATGCTCCTGAGGGACAAAAGAGGGAAGAAATGATATCAAGTTGAGTTGAACAAACTTTGCAAAAATGATATAACAGAACTGAAGCTCCATATTCTCCTCATGAATGCAAAATGTGTTTATAAAAGGAGGTGCAGGTATGGATTTGTGTACTCTGGTTCTGTGCTATAGTCCGAACGTATGACACGGCCTTGACTTTGAGATTCCAGTTTTTTGTCTCTAACCCTGCATACAGACATGTTTTTGTGACTTGGGTCAGCAGTCAAACCAACATGGAATTAGTACAAGACTACATTCACAGAAGAATGGCAACTAGAATGGCAGCTCATTATTTTTGCACAATGCACAAACCAGGAGGTCAGTAGACACTGCTAAGCTGTAAAGGAAGGACGTGGGAGTATTCAAACACCCCCTACTCACTTCTACCCGCAGGTAGTGCCAAAATGCCGGCGCTATCCATGGGTAGAGCTGTGGGTAAAAGAAAATAGGAATTAACTTTTCCTTTAAAGCCTGTCAACTTCTAGCATGGTTCAACTGCTTCGCTGCTGCTGAGCTTAATGTCTCTTTCCGGGTAGCTGCAATGTAGTCATACATGAAATTCACTTCGAAACTGTGTAAGGAGAAACAGCTCTGGGCAAAAGTCCCCTCTTAATCTCCTAATAAGTTGATCCTAGGTAGCTGCTGAGAATTCCTGACTCTCACAGAGATCCTTGAAAATTATGGTCCCTGGGAATTGCCACTGCAGAGCAGCAGCCCTAGTATGGAGACCAGACACATGAATTGCTGTGCATAAACTAAATGCTGTTTGCTGGACAGGTCTTGGATGATGCTTTTACATGAGAGGATGACTTGGAAGAAGAATATTTATTCCCTGTCATTAGTTATGTCACTGGATAAATCAGTATCTGTAATATTTTATGTGGTGCCTTAAGGCTAGCTTTACTCTGCTGGAGCAGGATTTGTCTCCAAACTGAGCAGAAATGTCCTTGGCATGTGCTTAACAGTCCAACTGTGACACCCACAGGGCACCATATACCTTTATTATCCCATGCAGTAATATTAGAGCATGTAAAGCTTATTGAAAGGGTGCTTCCAGCCTTTCAAGGAAACAATCTAGTGCACAGAAGAGATATAACCAGGAGAAGAATAGGTTTCAGTTAAATTCTGTTGGACTCTTAACCTCTTCTGAGCAATATGCACATACTTCTTATATAAAACAGTTTTATATAAAATATGCTCAGTTAACTTCACTCATGTGTAACAAAGCACAGGGCAGCAGGTGTATCCCTATTCCCCCAGCAGGAATACAAGGAGATGGCTTAGAAAACCAGATTAAAACACAAACGCAACCTAATGATTCTGTCATGTCAAGGAGCAGAAGGAAGGCAACAATGATCAATATCTAAAATAACTGCATTTAACTTGCACTTCGAACAGTGGAAATAATTTGAGAAACTATAGTAGGAGGAAATATTGATTTGTTAAAGTCTATTACCAAATTTTGAAGCTGTGAGGAGCATGTATTTAAATTGAAAGAGTAGGATAGTGTACAGGTAATCTTATGGATAGAGACTATAATTAATATACCACCTAATTACTTCTTTAAGTATCAGATTTCTACCAATTACTTGAAATGCTGTAACTTCACTTTGAATGGCGTAGTGGATTTTAGACATACTTTTTTAAGGCATTTCAGAAAATATCTATTTTCTTCTGACAGAAAGCCTATTTGTTTGAGTGATGGATTTTTTTTTTTTGTGATTAAGCTTACTTCAACTTGAAAAATATCACTTATGTGAGCAAAAAAAAGGTGTAATAGGTTAATACTCAGATTTGCAAGGAAACAGAGAACTTCTACACATCCAGGGGAGTTTTCATACTCCTTTATGGATATTTCACAAACATCCAGTGTGTCATGAATTTCTATTCTATGTTATATGTGCAACTTCAGGGACTTTCATGCGTAGAGGGGACATATAACTTAACGTGTAAGGTGGCAAACGTATGCAAACTTGGAGAACACAAGACTTGAGTTTATATAACAATGAAGCTGCTAATCAGGGTAAATTCCTGCCCAAAGAGACCAAGTCTTTTAACACAAGTCATCAACCAGCTCAAAAATCAATCTAAGAGTTCGAGAAAAAAACCCCAAACCAACAAACACCTGATTCTGCACCTTCCTAAGGCCACACTGAATCATTGGTGTGGCCCAGTGTTTTGTGATTTTGCCTGTTAAATACAATGTCAGTGCAAGACTCTCTTTATCCACTGCAGTCCAGGTAAAGACATGACTTCCAGTGAAGGAAAGATCCTGGAAATCTTCACTGCAGATTATGTAAACAGCAAATGCTTGTTTGATACAGGTGTTAGCATGATCCAGAGTTGCAGTGAGTCCTGTGTGCTGCGTTTGTCATGGGCCATAGATGGGAAGTGACTTTACACTCTGGAATGCTCTGGAAATTTTTATTTCGACTCTGCAACCTGTAAGCTAAGGAAGAGACCTGTGCCTAAGGGATTTCACTGTACAGTGTAATAGTTGCAAGCCATTTCTATTCCCCAGAGCACCTCACTGCTTGAAATCAAGTCCTAGCATTTAACAATGTCCTGCTTTTTCTGACCTGCTGGTGAGATTGCAGAAAAAATTTGATGGAATTGTAAAAGGAAATAGGGTCCTTCAGAGAAGGATGGAAATGGAAATTTTGTCAAAAAATTAGATCCAATGGCAAGATTTACTCCCTGAAGCCTGCAGAACAAGGCCAGTGGCAGCAGAGAACTGGGAATGACTTTTGAAAAAACCCAATCTGCTCAGTTCTATGTTATTAGAAGCTAACTACTGCTTGTGTGAAAAATACATTTGGGCTACACTGGTTCCACAACCAGGGTGTGGACAGGCACTTATCAAGTATAATTCCCTATTTGTAGTTGGTCAAAGACAATGAGTGTGACAAGGGCTGTGATGGTAACATTTAATCAACAAACTGGGTCCTTCTGTGGTTAACACCAACCTCCTGAGGGGCAGCCACCTCTGCCTGTCCCTTCTGGGCAGTGGAAAGTACTTTGGGCATCTCCAAGGGTTGTCTGGCTTGTTGCTTCCTCCCCACCTCCCTGGGGCTGCCTGCAGGAAGCCCTAAAGGATCCCTGCTTCATGCCCTGCCATCTCCTTTCTTCTTTCTGCAGCCTCTTACTGTCACCCATCCCACACACCCAAAAATGATGTCTGGGAGTGCACAATCTCCAAAGTAATAGTGCTGTCCTATGGGAATGGGGGCAAGATTTGTTACTGCATGGGAAACAGTGGCAAGGGAACCTGTCCCCTTGGTTTGAGAACAAGCTTCAGAAGCGTGTGCCTGAGGAGAAAGTTGCTCAAATTCGAGACAAAATGATTCATAGCTGGAAACTTCACGTGACTGGAATGTTTTGCACAAAGAAATCAGCTTTTTTTGACTGGATTCATATATAAGACAATTCTCCAAAGAGTGGATGCTTTGCCATTAGTCCATTGTCTTGACTATTTATGTGCAGCCTACCTGGAAAGCCAGAGCTTTCCACAGAGATGCAATCTGAGGTTCATGGGGGTTGGCCATTTGCCATGATCTTTTCCAGGAAGGCTAAAGATGGACTCAGTATAAAAAATTACAATTCTAGTCTGTGGAAAAGTATGGGATGCTTTGTCTTATTTCTGCAATAGACCAAATGCACTCACTTTTCCAGGGATTCTGTCTTCATAAAGTGAATTTTAAGCTGAAGGACTTAGATGTACTTCCTGGATGTTAGTGCATGCTTTTCCCAGATCCTGCTTTTATGTTGTAGCAAAATTTAGATATATATTAACCCACTTAGCATGCACCCCATTTTCCATCAAAAGAAGCATGATTTTGTGTGCTACAAGGAGCCACAGTTTCCTCTGCCATAGAACTCTGGCCTGGAGAGTGACAGGACCAGGATCAAAGGGGAATGTCAAGGACTACATTTATTCTGTACTTCTTGGTAACTACAGAGGGCCACTACAAAATCTGCAAAATAAAAGTTTCACTGATATGGCTGTATTTCCCATGGCACATAAGAAGTAAGGTAATATATAGGTGGCCACATATATATATGTGCTTACATGAAAGAGAAGGTACACAAGAAATGCCCTGATCCTTGACATCAGTATCAGGAGGGGTTAAACATGAGTTAAAGGAGTCTATCTAATATAATATACTCATATAACTACTAGACCCAATCTGATATGAGGAAATTCATAAGACCTCTTCCATAGCCTACTGTGAATTTATCTTGCTGAAAATCTGTAATTAAACCATAAATATAATCCAAATGCCAGCAATGCCAATGTTATTACACAATGGAATGCTGAGTCTATCACTAGATATCCAAGTTAAACAGAATTATATTATGAACTTTAAAAATCCTATCTCTGTTTCTAAGGAAATTGTATTTTTTCTTATTGTTTGTGTGATTCTCCTGGTAAATGGATTCAGTTCTGATTATGAGGGGCAGTGTTCACAAATCCATGACAGTTTGCTCTGTGCATGAACAGGAACACCTTTCAGAATCAAATTCTTTCCTGCAGCCACCTCTGCCCGAGTATCTGAACCTGTATCTATCCTAATTTCATACTTGGCTTTATAGTCAAGGCATTTTTTCATATCTCCAGAAACAGACTGGCTGAATGGAAGGCACAATGGTGCTAATGGTCTAAGACCAGACAACCTCATTTAAGGGAGTACCAGGATCACAGGATGAATATTAATAAAAAGCCTTCTGCCTTTGCAGTGCAGCAGAGTAGCATTCAATACCCAGATGTTCTATTATTATGATGATTATTGCAATTTTTCTCATATATTTAAAAGAAAGGGGATTCCCCCTGATAACATTAATAATTGCAAACAAATAGCTGAACTTTCACGTGCCACACCTGTGTGAAAAAGTTGCTTTCTCATTTCAATCCCACCTTGGTACAGAGGAAAACAGCACAGAAATTAAGACACTGCACACACATATGAAGTAAAATATTGATAAAGACGAACCAAAATGTGATGACCTTTTATCAGTTTAGACTCATATGGCAATCAAAGAGTTTATATTCTGATGTTGTAGGTGAGAAAAAGGTTATATATCTCAAAATCTTTAGTGCAAAAAAAAATAAAATCAATAGAAATAAAAGCTGAAATGCAGAATTTTGCTTATAGTGCTGAAATAACCTTTAAAAGATTAACTTTACCCGTAAAGCACTGATAAAATCCTGGCACTTTCAGGCACACAAGATTTGTCACTGTTAATACTTGAGCGGGAAAGAAAAACATGGCTCTAATCAAAATAGTATCAGTCCTTATTTTAGCAATTAAAATAGACAACCAAATATAATTTTCTATAGTTTACAATATATAGTGGGAGCTATAGACTCTAAGTTTAGCTTATTTTATGAATGACAATGAAAGTGTTCAGCTCACTGAGTCCCACAAGCAACTGGAAAGTCTTCTCAAACTGACCCTAGGGAAAGGGTTTTCCAAACCTTCTGCCCCCTAAAACAGACTCACTGTGTACCCACAGCTTCCAAGTGCAGAAGGAATCCAGGGAGAGTAACTGAATTTACTATCAGCTGCTTGCAAATACATTTTCTAGTTTATATTTATTGTCCTCCAACATGAAAATTCTGTACTTAAGCCATATCATCCTGCTTGGCCTTTTCATAGGACTAATATTTAATGGAAAGAAGTACTAATAGAGATTAAATCTATATACCACAGGGACCAGGTCTTTATCCTGTACACTGAAGCACAATGTCAAAGCTGAATAAGTATCACATTAAAGTAAAGAAGATTTGAAGTTTCATGATTCAGACACTATAAATGTTTAAATAAAAGCACCAATAATAAAAAAGAATTTTTTATGAGACCATTTGGTCCCATCTTTCCTCTTTCCTAGATACATCAGTTTGAAGAACACACACAATGTGACCCACAGAGGAAGCATCATCATTTTAAAGGAATGACCCTGATTCTGGAATATGGCAATTTTGACTAATCATACCTCTAGTCCATTGTGCAATGAAATCTCCAAATTCTTCCTTACTTTTCCCATGGGATCAGCTATGCTGGCTCTCCATAGCCACCTGAACTTTAATGCTGTGATACACATTAGGGTAACACAGTAGTTAATTATTAGGTATAGTCATTACTTGATTAATCAGTTCAAATAGGATCTATTAAAGACAAATAACATCTAACTGTGGAGTTTGTACTTACTGTGTGTGATCAATAAAAACAGAGTCCCCACAGCTCTAATTTATGGAAATATTCTCTGATTTATACAGCCTACATTCCTCTCACAACTAATTTCCCCCCGGTAATTGTCAAAAAGTATTTTCTTTCTTTGCAATACAATTTTTTCACAATACAATTTCTGGATGGTTGTTGTCTCTGGTCATAGCTCCTTTCTCACCCTACATAGATTGTTGTAGATAAGGAATAATTACACTCAATTCAATAAAATACCAATAAAATCAACTACACCTCTGAAACTCAAAGTCTGTCTTTGAAAGCTTCTTTATATTCCCTAATTTTGTGTGTGATTTTCTCCTAGAAAACTATTTTGACCTACAGTACATCAATTAACAGGAATGCCAGCAGTAATACTTGGAAAATTTTAGAGCAAAGACTCAAAGGTTCAAAAATGTGCTTCTAACATTAATTACTATCTGATTACAATCTGATCAACAGGATTAGGTAAATTTCTATTGCAATATAGAGCGGTAAGAAAAATTACAATAGCAGAACTAAAAGATACCATACATATTCTTAAAAAAACCATACTTCCTAAACCCCTTGTATCTTTGGTTTTCAGCTGAACAAGAAACTTAGAGTAAATTCAGAAAAGTGATTGCAAAGATCCGAGGACTAAGCTGAAAACTGGCAGCAAAAAGTAGGGCCAGAGAGAAAACTGCCAGTGGCTTCAGTGTTTGCTTCAGAGCAGAAACCTGCAGCACTGAAAGGCATCAGCCACTTCAGGCTGTCACCTTCTCCCTTCCCTCCCAGGCCTCCCTTGTGATTAATCTGAGATGTAACAGTTTGGGGAGCTGAAATACTAAAGTGTCCTTTACTTGCTTGGCCATTCAATATTTTACATTTTGATTGCCTGTCAGTCAGCTCATCACTTTCTCCGTATATAAAGCGAAGCTGTCAACATGAAAAGGGGAAGAACAGATAACCAATGGTATAGAAAATACAGAAAGGTCAAAACCCAGACAAACTTCATTTTAATTGGATTATATACTTGGTAAGGCAGAAATGAGTTCATGTGAGGTGAACCATGAAAAGCAGAAAATTAACTGAGGAGAGATGAGGACAGGGAGAGTCTAAGGCAGTGTTAAAATTCTGGCCAGCACAGGGAGTGAGGGGTGGGCAGAGCAAGAGCTGTGTGGGTCCCACAATGGGCCAAGTGGGACTGCCAGGTGAGAAGGCAGCACACAGGACATTGCTCATTGTACTGACAAAGAGATTAAACTGAACTAAAAACAGGCCTGCGCCTTAAGTCACTGATGAACAGGGTGCAATTCAGCATAAAATAAAGGCAGCTGGCAAACATGGCCTGAGTTGTCAGATAAGAGCAGATATTAAATTCCACCCTTGTGGCAGTTATGAGCTACTCTGATAACATTTGTTTGCTAATTAAAAATATTTACCAGTGAAAACCTCTGCACCAGGATCTCCAGAAGTCTCTCTAACTTCAGCATATAAAAGCACCAGCCTCTCCAGTTGCCTTGAAGATTTTTCATATTTTTTCACTCATTTTAATTTTCTTTTCGAGTTGGAAAGAAATATGAAGCTACTGCAAGCATGAACTAGATTACTAATGCTAAAATTCAACTCGAGTACTATTCAAAATTCACCTTTGGACAGTAAAGCAGTTTCTTCTGGGATACCTAACACTAAGGTTTACTTCATAATGATATAATAAACCTGCTGACAAACAGTGCAACAGGAAACAGAAGCAATCCTGAAAATCTGAAGATTGAAAGCCTTCTGTGACTTCCTCTGCTGTGGAACAAGCCCTGAGAATTATGTATATACAGCCAGTGGGCTGATTCCCAAATCATTCACTTGGTCCATGAGATTCATAGTTCACATCTCAGAGAGGTCCTGATGCCACTACAGATTTGATACTCAACACTGGCAGCACAGGTTCCTTCTCCCCATGCTCACCTTGCACACTCCCCCAGAGTCCAGCAATCTGCAGATTAGTGGGTTTCTGAATTAACTAAATTTGCTTCATTGTGTTTTACAGCTCGTGGACTTTTCTTCCATGAATTTCCTTAATTATTCCTTGAACCAATTTTGCTTGTGGCTTCCAAAACATCCCTAGGCAACAAGTTTAATTACAAACTGTGTTTAAAATATACTGTGGGGATTTTTTTTTTTTTAATCTGCTTCCTGATTATTTTATTGAATATACTTTAGTTTCTTGTCTATAAGAAATAGTGAATAATCATGAATATCAGTCATGTGTTCAGCCAATTTCAAAATATAGGTGTATATCACAGCAAAAAGTACTTCTAGTTACAGATGGGAAGTAGGTCACTGGGTAATGAAATATTTAAATTGAAAATGCAAGACCCTGGAGGAAAGATAACAAAAAGAGACAACTCATGTGATGTGAAAAAATTGCAATGTAAAAAGTCACAGTCCAAACACCTGAAGGTCTCTAAGATGCTGAGAAATATGGCAGGCAATCTTCTCCCACCCAGCACTATCAGCCTGGGTAACACCCCAGCTGCACACACAAAACTGCTGTTTTCCTTCACGGCAGAACTCAGAATTGTGGTGATCCTATTTCCTACTCAAGTGTGAAGGCAATTTAAATGTAAAGAAGCATCTTACAACCGAAGTGGAACAGCAGAGCAATCATCCAATTCTTCAGAAGACTTCTACAGTGATGGTGATTTGCCACAGTACAGAGTAGCCAGTGCTCTATTTTGACCAAAAAAAACCCCAAAACCCCTCCCAATAAAACAAAACAAACAAACAAAACCCCCAAATCCCAACAACCCACAACATATGTTCAAAGTTGTGAAAATCAAGTGATTCTACTAATGCAAAAATGTAGTACAGCACTGAGTCAGCTGCACAGAACTCAGCTCTAATGGTGCTGATGACAAATTTGCTTAATTCACCTAATTTCAGAATTCCCACAATATTCATAGGCAGATAGGGCCAGGATTTTGATTCAGGCTCCTTTTCACTGCTGGATATTTTGTCAGGTTTGTAACACCTTGCTGGGAAATTTTAACTGCTGTGTGATGTTTGTAGCTTTACAAACACCCTCATAAAGACCACATTCTGTACTAAAAACCTCCTGTGGAAAAATGCCTTTCCAACTCCTTTCTAAAATGTGTTTCAGCTTTTTAGGATGTTAGGACAGGCAGAGTGACTGGGTTTATTTTAAGATTGGTTTAAGCTTAGTTTGAATCTTCTACATAAAAACCTTTTAATATTGGAAGAGCAGAATAATGTAGAATTTTCTGTTTCCATTTGTTACTGGATGTTTCCTACCTGGCAAGTCCAGAAAAGAACCCACCTTATTGATATACAACAATATAAAATATTTTTGCAACAACAACTGAAAATAAAGTCAGTGGTGTTAATAAAGCTATCCCTTTTATTTAAGTAAGCAAAAGATCTACTTTTATAGATTGAATGGATTCAGATTGCTCTTCAGAATGTTACTCTGGAAAAAAAAGTCTGAAGTCATTAGGATTCATTTCAGATCCCATGAATGTTATATGATAACAAGTCTTTCATATGCTGTGAATACGCCTCTTTGGGACAAATTCTTTCCTTTTCAAAGAAAACCAGGATTTATAAGTCTAGAATAGTGTTGACAATATTAATATAGATTTCAACCATCCAACAAAAATCAATTTTGGAGGAAGAATTCTGGCCGTAAAATACAAAGTCTGACACTAACTAATGTTTCACTTTAATCACTCCAATACAAATAATAAATCAGAGGCAGGAGGGAACTTGCTGATCTCTATACAGAGGCTGTGTATTGTTTTTCACTATGCAAGCCTCTTCAGATATAAACATGTAATAGCCATTGAAAAACCACTGAAAAATCACATTTTTTTTGTGTATTTGTGAGCACATGCACACATCTTTTTGTGTCTCAATGCAGGCAGACAGCAAACATCTGTCTTGTAATGTTAACTCAGAAGGGCTGAATTCACCTCTGGTGTCGTGACTATACTGCAGAACCTGGCAATACATCAACAATAAATACAGCATATTACTTAAGTTTATGTTTTCTTCAACCACCTCAGTGAGTTAATGGAGTGTAAAGGAAAAATAGAAATATTTTTTCCAATTAGTTTAACATGACTTTCAAGGGCAAAGTAAACCATCTAGCAAGGAAATTAAAATGCTGATTTTACACTTTGAAAACTGACAGAGCAAGTTTTATTCAATTTTTTTTGGGGAAGTGCCCATTTCTAATGTAGCTAACTTCAGCAGAAATATTATTTTTGGAGGTGGTAAAAGCAACAACAAGTCTGACAAAATGTTAAGAAATTTACAGGTAGGTGTCAATACTTTTTAAAAAAGAGCTGCTTCTGTCAATAAAGAATTGCCATTGTGTTAATATGAGTACTTGCAGCACATGAAAGAAATTCAGATAGTTTGTGCAAGGTCATTGCAAATACAAGATGCATCAACCTGGTGAAGTTCCTACAGCAACATAAATGTGTTTATGAGCAGCAGGTGAATTCCTGCAAAGACTCTAAAGCTATTAACAGCTCGGTAAGGAGTACATAATGATAGGTTGTTAACTCAGCCATCCCAACAAGCACATCAAGAAAGGGCACTTTGAAACTATTAATGCTAATACATTAAAAAACTGTAACAGAGAAAGAGAGAATTGTAACATTATGCTTGTTTCAATCGATAAAAATAAACATTTGTGGGTTCAGTAGGGTACAAACCTAACGAAACTACATGGGAGTTACTGAATAAGGTACTTTCTATGAATTCATGTTGGCTAACCAAATTATTAATTTAAACGAAAAGCTCCTCTAATGTTCATTTCTCATTCCAACAACCACATCCCCACACCAAACCCACAGCTTTAATACGTGGTAAAGTGATTATACTGACATTAAATAGGAAAGTGGTCGTTTAGTGCATTAAAATGGAGTGGCCCTCCCTAAATGAGCTTCCTCTTTCCCTTTGGATATTTCTCCCTTCTCCCAGAACGACTGCTTTGGGATGGTCCTACTTAATAAAAAAGAGGTTGCTAATATTATGCAGTCAGTGGCTTCATCTTCATTTAATGTGAAAAAAAAAAACCATTCAAAGGGGAAAACTAATATTCTGTCCTTTTCTGTGGTTAAGGTACAGTTGCAATGCAGTCTTACAAAAAGAGAGAGGAAAAAAAAAGGGACTTTCTCTGGTTTTACCCTCCAAAATGATGCTTGTCTTTATATCTCCCCAAGTATCTCCTGAATGCATTGAGGATCGCAGGAAGAAACTCTAAGTGAAATGATATCTCAGAACACTCCTTCATTTAGACAAAGATACAAACTCACATCTCAAGGGACGTGTCTTCCTGATTTAATCTGTGACTCCACCTTTACGGCTGCAAATCAACAATTTATGAACAGAAAGTCATTTGTGTATTATGAAACTGTGCTGGCTCCAGTTTTTTAAATGGTTTGGGCTCACAGATGAAGATTCTTGGGAACTTTAAAGCTAGTTCATATTTTAAGAGGGTCTAAAGGAAACAGGTTTTAGAGAAATGGAGACCTAGACATTGTATTTAATTTATCAATAAGGAATCTTTTGACAGGTATGCTCATTATATTTAGGTCACTGCCGACAAAACTCCCCATTCTTTTTTGTAAAAATGTCCCAAACTTTCAAACCCAAGGTCTGACTCCTGAATTTGTGTTAAGGTATATGAGGGAACTCCAACTCTATTATCATATGCAGCTAAAACTTACTGCACCTCAACTCAAAGATGAACACACTGCAACTAGTCAATAATAACAGAAACAACAAAACTAAAATGCTTTGGGAGTACACTCTCTATTTTGTTAATTCAGGATTAAACATGTAAAAATCCATACCACTTCCTTTTGTGCAACTGATATATTCTCTCTGAAGAGACAACATTCCTTTCTACAACATCAAAAATCATTAAAAGTTTGCTCAAAATCATCTAAAGTTTGTCCTCAGGGCAAGGCTGAACATTACTGCTGTATAAAATAGCTGCTTCTGACTTTTGACCCTACCTAAACAAATGCTTAAGATTAACAGCTGATTCCTGAGGTTAACATTATTATTACTCTTGCTGTGCCAGTAAACAATTTTTAAAACTATTTTTCCTGAGGTTCAAATGCTGCAGTGGCTAGAAAAAAAAAGTTTAATAATTCCTTTTATTATTAACCAATGTCTGACATCAGTGGATTTAGCTTCCTTAGCTTTATTTGAGGTATGGAACTAGCTGTGTTTGTTGCCTTGTAATAGTTTGCATACCTCCTATGCCTATTCCTATGCCCTTGAAAGCATTTGGAAACCACTTATTCAAAACCATTAATACTCTTTTTCTACATTTGTGCAGCTCTTCTAGCACTTACTGCAATAACCATTGTACATGTAATTTTCCTGGGAGAAAGGAAATTGGCTACAGGCAAGAACACAAGATCAGCAGAGACTTAAGTATGGGGTTTTTTAATATCAAATCCACCAGGCTTGCTTAAACAGCATTATATTTCTCATTGAGAATTTTTGGTTCAGCAGGAACAACAGTAATACCTCTATAGGCTACTTTATTATTAAATACAGAAGTTCAGAAGCTATTTCTAAATAATTGACAACAATGATTAGTAGACAAGCCAAACCAGGCCTCTAATAGAGGCCTAGCTCAGAACTTCTTTGATAAACCCTTTGCTGCAAGTAATTGATATTTAGACGCCAGATTTCTTTTTCTCCTAATAGTAATTACATCAGTGTCATTAATAATGGCTGCTGCAAGGCCCTTAGGTTCTTTCCTGCAGGCAAAAATTATATCTGGTCAGAGAGTCTCGTAATTATTCACTCTCATTTTCAACAGTTCTGAGACCTATTTTTTTCTCTTTTTAGAATCTAAGGCTTTTACATTTTTTCCCTTGGGAAACCGGGTTAATAACAGCAGAACAGAAAAACTGAGGAGCTTGTTTAACACCACTTACTATGCTAAAATAAGCCGGGAGATTTCATTTTAATGATTATATCCCAAAGCACATTTGTAGTGATTATTTTTTAAAAACATTCACCAGACATGGTTCATTTCCCAGGAGCTACAAACGGCCGAGACTGCCTGAGGCGTTCCTGGGAGCCCTGGTGCCTCCCCGTGACCTGCTCATCTGCTCCTGCAGCTATGAACAAATACTAAGGGCAGCCTAAAACTACTATCCAAAAGCTCTTGTACATCCCAAATACTCAGTACTTTTGTTTTGATGAGAATATGCTGAAAATGTAATGAAAATGTAGTATTGCATGAGGCCTACGTTTCTTGATTCCAGTCATATCAGAAACATTTTATTTGGAGGCAGCAGATTGCTACTTCTGCCTTAAATTACTTGAATAATTTGAAAAATATATGGAAGAAAACTGTAAAAAATAACTATTAGCACGAGGCTAAAAATTGCCCAGCTGATCATTTAGAGTGAAGAGCATTTTATACTGAATATACTCAGTGACTGCCCAGGTACCTGAAGTGCTCATGTGCTTATCTCTACTGTTCTAAGTCTGTTCCTGTTCCCCAATCTTGTCACTGGTTTTGACTTTAAAATTTATTTAGGAAGATTGTCAAGCATGCTACTGTAGGGATAGCAACAATAAAGGAACCAGTCCATGCCAACAACCCAGCCACAACAGTACCAAAGGAAGCACCTCTGCCCATGAATGATGTCACACAGCCTGCAGGCTCCCTCAGCCTCATGCCACTTGGGGCTGGTGCTTATATTATTCTTCATGATGTAAAAATATAACATAAAAGAAAAATCTGAACCAAAAAAGTAATAGCTGGTGCTTAAAGGAAATAGGGGTGAGTCACACACCTCACACTGCCAGGTCACATGGGAATGAAAGGTAGAATAAACCAGCTTGGACACCCGTGTGAAGGGGAGCCTGGAGCATTCCCAGGGCTTCAGGGCTGTGCTGGGCTATTACTGAGCATAGCACAAGATTATCTGTTCCTCAAGAAGTCGGGAAAAAATGACAAGGATATCAGTTCATAGCTCTGTACATGCACTGAGTGACACATCTTTTTCAGTTCAAAGTGCAGAGTATGCAATTTGTTAAACACCTACACTTCTATGGCTTTGAAATAACAGTGTGTACATATTTCTAGACAGATTTGCTTCAAACTACAGAATACTAAAGACAAACAACTCTGAAAGATGAAATTACTTATTTATAATTTTCCATATTAATTCTTGTAAAAATAATTCCATCATTCAAAACATTATGCACTGATAATCTTAGAACTTCTCATTATTCCTATCATGTAATTTACCTCAAGGTCTGTCACTCAAATTCAGGATGGCTCATTTTAATTCATATTAATGATTATTCAAGGAAATAGCAGTCTTTGTTTTAATATTAGATCTTAAGATGGGCATCATTTCTCGTATAAGTTAAGATAGCTGTAGACTGATAGAAAAATTAACAAGGTCATGCTTCTTTCTGATTCTTTAAATCTGGTACTTTCCTCTATCTCTCTGCCTCATCAGCTCTTCATCTCCTTTTCAAATCTCATTGGAAAACTAATTTCCCCCTTGCCTCTACTGCTCAGTTATTTTCTCACTTTTATTTATTAATTCAATCCTAAATAATACTGGAATGAAGGAAAAGTAATATCTGACATCCTGCGTATCCTGTCCACGCACTGTCCTGTGGAAGGTGGGTTAATTTTTTTTGGTGAAAACTGCCTGTGAGCTCCAAATTGAGTCTCCCAACAAAATGAAGTATTTTGTCAAAGGGATTTGGCTTGAGTGTAAATTCCATCAAAAGACAAGAAAGCAAAGAAATATCAGCCACCTCCCTCCCCAGTCATGATTCTCTAGTTTCTCTCTTTAGAGATTTCATTGCAATGCCTTGGGTTACTGCTTGGGCACATTCCATTAAAATCTCTTCTCCATAGACAGGCTTCCTTAGCTAATTATATGTTATCTTGTGTGTAACAGAAAATGTAATCCAGCTGGTGTGCTTGGGCCATATGGGAGAACAAACTTAATCCAGTTGCTGATACGTGCACAGCTTGGTATGCTCAATACAAGGTCTCAGGGAGCATTCATTTTTGATGATTAACTTTATGGGTTTGGATGGAAAGGGGAGGAATAAGCATTTTCCAGTTCAGCTGCACAAGCTGAAGGGCAGCTGGTAGGGTTTATATCCACTGTTTCCTTTCCCATGAGGGAATTCCTACAGAAGGACTCAGTGTCACTACAAGGCTCTAACAAGGCCATATCTTACCCCACTCCTTCATCTGACTCAAACATGCAGCCTATTTGATGAGAGGAAGAGATTATGATGTCCTGGAATCTTGTAAATAGCACAAGCTTTGGTCAGTGTTGAAAAATTAATTGCAATTAGCAATGACACAAATTATATTGATTTCTGGAGTTTGATTTTTAAAGGGAAAGACAATACTACCCATGAGAGATTTTTTTCTTTTAGGAATAGTGGAGTGTTTGTGGATGATATCAAGGGATCATAAAATATAATGGACAGACAAGAGAGTGCAGAACAGGGCAGACATTCTGTATCAACAGAGATAATTTGCAATGTTTAGTATCTGAAGACTCCAAAGAAGATCTATGAAGAAATACTTTTAAAAGCACATCTTAGATCTCAAAGGGCAAACATTTAACTGACCTTTTGTGTGCTGCTGTAAAGCCTCACTTATTGTCCAAAGTGACAAATGTTGCCAGCTGTAGTTTCCAGAATGATTCATAATCTACCTGAAATTTGGTATTTCAACTACCAGGCCTCAACATAGACTATTATTTCAGGATCATGATATTCTCTCTCTGGTTATATCCCACAACTAGTCAAGCAATGGAAAACCCTTTCTCTTGACTGTGACAGAACTCATAGCACCTAGGACTGAATGTCTAGGATTTTTTGTTCTTCCAGGCCAAATCAGCTCTCTAATTATGTCCTAGGTCAGCTTATGTTCACTGCAGAATGAAATGACTTCTTGTCAGATAACCACATAAAAATGTACCAGTGCACTCCTAAATAAGAAACTACAAATCTGTACAATCCATACAGAATTGGCTGACGATGAGATTTTGTTATTGTCACAAGATTGTCATTTTGAGAGACAATATTTCGTGAAGTTCTGAGTGTTTTACAGCAATTCACTGGAGGCATGAAGGTCATGTGGAAAAAGGTACTTTAAAGCAGAAAAATTACTGAGCTGATTTATTATATTTTGAAATGAATGTATGTTTCCATACTTGTAACTTACTGAGGGCCTTGTGTAACTTTCCTTCTTTACTTTATTTCTTTATAATTTGTTAGTCTTTCTCAGAAGATAATTTTTCACAGAGAGGGCTTGACCTTTTGATAGTTCTCATGTGTAATTTGTACTGTACAAGAGTATAAATATAAGTTTCTTGCATAATTAGCACAGTCTAGCCTCCTTCCCTCCTCCTGCTTGTTCTGGAAATGCATGGAAAGATCCATGTCTATGTTCCACATTCATCATCAATTATTTGCCTTACATATGAAATTGTTGGGAACTGCCCCATTTTGTGGCATGTTTACAGTTTATTCGACAGCTATTTGATTTCTGGAGTTTACATCTCTTTCAGGAAAATTTAGGATCCCTTTTAACTTCCATTTGTGATCCACAGAATTTCTACTGGTTATAATTAAAAGCAGGCATGCTCCCCCAGTGTGCTCCCCAATAATGTACTGACAATTTTTCAAACATCAACAAGGAATCTTAAAAGAAATAGCAGTAAATACTTGTAAAGCTTTAGAATATCACATCATTCTTCAGAGCTTCACAAAGTTAAGAAACTGATATAATCTACTGAATTTGAGGGATTGAGTGGTTGAATTTGATGGAGACATCCGATTTCTTATATTGTTTATCAGAACAAAACCTCTCTTCTTTATTAAATGCAAATGACAGATAGAGAGGGATAAAGACAGGACTGCAAAAGTTGTTCCATTTTTCTACCTGGTGTGTTTATTAGTATCCAAGACTACTGTTTTCTGCACTTTTCTTGACCTCCTAAGACATTAATAAAATTTCTGACCTTTTCATATTTAACGTGTTCTTCAACTTTAGCTGCATTTTTTGCTCTCTATTTGAGGGATGTCTTTGTGGTAAACTCATACTAAATCCATTAGACAATTATTTCACTCTTATATTTCCTGTGGGCATGCAGCAACATCCTTATTTTGTCACTACTGCTGAGAACAGGAATGCTGATATTCCCCTCTTTGGGAGTTCCTGGGAAGGCTGAGAGCTTACACTTGCTGCACCTACCCCTGACATAACACAAACTATGGTATCTAAATACAGAGCTCCAAGGTGAAGAAGAAAAAACGAATTGAAACTTAATTGAATTAAATTAATTGTGCATATTAATATTTTCTGGCTTTGAAGTTGGAACCATCCCCCTTTTTGTTTTGGTTTTTTTTCAATATACAAATTTCATCTGCATTTGGCCACTATACTTACCCAGTGTTACAATGTGCACCTCTTGATTTAAATATTACTAAAGCATGATTTAAATATTATTAAAGTAGTATAAAGTATCATTTTCTAATTTAATGCCATAAATCAGCAGACTGACTTGCAGTACTAGATTATTCATCTCTCTGATCTAGAATCCAAGAGAGTTCTTGCAAATTACACCTGGGCTATAGTACTGGAAGATGCCAGCAGTGCATTTATCTCCCCAGACCTCAGAGGAAATGGTTTATAGAGAGAAGATACTCATTATATATTTTAAAAGGTAAAAACAGAAAATGGGTATCTTTTTTTTTTTGGTAAAAACAGACAGGAGTGGTTTAAACTGAATCTAGGAAAGGGCCATAAAGCCTGTGTATGTAGTCTTGCTGCACAATGGTCAAGGCTAAGTAATAAAGAGACCTGTAAGGAAAGTTCTTTGCTTTGTCACTCAGCATTGACTGGCATTGGCAGATAATCCATTGATAAAGGATTTTAATAACTCTCTCTATATAAGCTTTATAATTTAACAGCCATAAGAATGGCTACGGATCTTTGGAACTGTTCTTTCCTATTCAACTGAATAAAGTCTCACAATTTGCCTTGTTTAATTCACCTCTTCAATATCAACAAAGGAAGTTCAAGTCATAATGTGGCTTACTATGATCATGCATAGAACCTAAAGGCCTTCCTTTTGTGTAGGAAAATAGGGTTTCCTTACTTTGGCTTAAGCAGTCTTCTCCCTCTAGCTGTGCTATTTAAATTGTTTGCATTTTCTTCCCAGTTTACCCTTTTTTCTGCATCATTAAAGCTGCATAATCTCAACAGAGAAGTGCAATCGAGGAATAAAATTCTCAGGTATTTACACAGCATATCATCCCTAAAACTTTCTTTCATAATTTGTGGTCTTACACACACATTAGTTCCATTGTGACTTCAGATGGGGACAGAGAAACAGCAAGAACTGACTTAGCAGGGAACTGTGCAAGGCATGGACACCAAAAATTTCCCATCTATGATTTCAGGATTGAAGGCATCGGTCAGCATGGAATTTTTTACTGGTACAAGGCCCTGTAGCAACTGGAAATGACCAAACGTGTTTTGTGCTTATGGAGAAGCAGCCTTCAAACCATGCTTGCCCAAGACATGCTGTGTGTGCACCTTGTACCTTTAACTGTGCATGTTGTTGCTCTCTTCTGTGTGAAAGCACCTAATTCTGACAGAGCACCAGAAATCTGACATGGATGCCATGCAGCTTCTCTCTCTCGTGGCCTTTTGCAATCCTCTAAACAAAGCTGGTACACTCTGTCCTTTAAGAACAGATTATTGCTGTAATCAGCAATAATAAATAAATAAATATTTTGCCTCAAAATGAAATCACGTTTCCATTCACCTTAATTCTGTTGCTTTAGTGTCACTCTAATGTGAAGTTTTTACAGTCCATAAATCAAAATATGTTCAAGCATATGATGCATTTATCCATGTTTGTAAATGTAGTAACTATGAGACAAATAAATGTATGATCTGCTTGCTGCTCTACTCGATTCTGATGTGAAACAACACAGTCATTAACAAGTTAGAAGTAAAACAACAAAAAAATCAGTACAAAATAAAACGTCTACTTTAGCATACACAGCATTGCATGTGGGGTCAAGCGAAAAGTTTTTAAAAAAATACTTTTAAAAATACGAAACACATTGCTCTTTAGGGTCTGAGTTCGGGTGATGCTGTAAGTGAGACCTACTTTCTCATAGTACTTGATCTCGTAGTCCAGAATTGCTCCATGGGGAAAGTCCGGCTCTTGCCAGGAGAGGGCAATGCTGTTTTGGGAAGCCCAGTCCTTCCTTACCATACCTATCAAGGTGGGTGCTGAAAGGGAAAAGGATAACTAAGGGTTAAAGACGAAGCACACGGTTTATCCTTCCATCCTACTGTCTGAGGATACCAACCCGAGGCAACGTGGAGTGACCTCTAGACAGAAACGCGTGACAGATGGCAATTCTCAGGGAAACCATATAACCTGGAATTCATGGCTCAAGTACACACTGCTAACTCCTCTGTTGAAGCACAGAACAGCTTCTGAAAAATGGCTGTGTGCAAAAATACAGAAGGAAATGCCTGTGTTGGTCCCTGCCACAACCAGGTTGCACTGCCGGCTCCGAGGACACCGTGTCCAGAGCAGAACCACATTTCAGGGGCAGTAAATTCTACATTCAGGCCAATCTCCATTAAATGTTATAATTCAACTGTTCAGAGTGTACGTTCAATTTACTCTTTGGGGTAAAACAAAGTGACACAGCTTAAAACAGGAGCAACGAATCCTTCTTCTGCCAGCTGGGCCGGCAAGGACACTCCAGCCCTTGTGAGGTGTCCGTGTGCACGAAGAGGCAGCTCCTCCAGGAGGCCACTGGCAGGGATTGGGTTATGGGCAAACTGTGGGGGCAAAGGTGCCCCCAAAGCTGATGCCATAACTGATTCTGCAGGCCTGCAGCAGCACAGCGAGCAGGAACTGCTTCCAGCAGCTTCTGGAAGGGGCCCAACGTGCATGGATGCACCCAAGAACCAAATGATCTCACCGTGGGGTTAACCAATTTTAAGAAACAGTTTTCCTGCCCTTTTGGAAAAGAAGGTGCACGGTTATCTGTGCAATAATTTCAAACGGTGCAAAAGTGGCATTCTAGAAAATGATCTTTGCTTATTTTATTAATCTGGTCAAGCATGTAAAAATATTCTCCAGACACTCATGTTGTTTTAATAGTATTCTTGTGCAGCGTTCCCAAGTATTACAGCAAAACCAGCCATTTTGTTCAACTGTCTTGAACACAACTAAGATCAACAATGCAGCTACCATAAGTGGTTCACAGCTTTGACTACTTGTCTTTCCACTAAAAATATCAGTTTATTACACACCCTCCCCCATTCCTCTCTGCTCTGAATCTTACTTAACTTCTTCTAAGTTTCCATGGAGTTGTCTCCTAAAAATAACACATTTTTATGACTTCTGGTTTTATCTTTTGAATGAAAGTCTCCACAGGAAAATGAAAAGAGAATCTGCTTCTAGTCACAAAATTTCACGCCTTAGTTTTCTTTCCCGTAAATATTTCAGGAAGCTTAAGAAATGAAAACAATAAATAAATTCTAGAATGCAAACAAACACTGAAGGAAACAAAACCAATTGTTTGCCTTTCAAAAAAGGGAAACTCTACACACAGACATGCACGTCTTTCTCTGTGACAATGCATTTATCTGAGAGAGAAAATTAACTTCCATCCCCCGTCAATCTTCCCTCTCAGTATCTGTTGTGTGGAATAATAGTCCGGTCCTCTCTGATGTGAAAAAAAACCCAACTCAACACATAACACCAGAAAAAAAACCCCAACCAAATTGTAAGAGCTTACACAAGAAACTTCTAGACTTATGCCATTTTAACCACAGGTCTGATGCAAAGGTATATATTAAAAAAAAGATCCCCTGCCATGCAGAATAAAGGATTAACCTGGTTTTCAGGAAGTCCTTAAACAGCATAATGTAAATAACTGAACAGAACAAAATACAAACTAATAAATAAAAAGCATTCATAGGATTTGGACCAAAAAGTTATCCCTGGGTACGTGTAACTACTCCCTCAGCTGAAATGAAATTTTTACTCTTGAAACTGAGGGTGAAGTTGAGCTCTCATAATATTTCTCCGGGGTAAAATCAGCTACTCCAAGCAAGGTACAAAGTTAGGTCTGTTTAAAGGAAAACAAGAGGCAGCAAACAGAGATTGTAAAGGGCTAAACACTGATCAAGGGCCTAGGAGGGCATTGCTCACATAAATTTTTTTTACTGTTTGTTATTTTGAGCCATTCACTGGCACTGAGCTGTGATTTACAGGTGGGTCTGAGGGAGCCAGAGCAACCTTTCAGATACATCTGGTGCACCCTGTGTGCCTTTGAGGTCAGACAACCCAATTCTTGCAAAACGATTAAGATTGATTACAGAAAACACCAGGTTAAGCTGTAGATAACATTATATTCTTGGCTCTTTTAGGCTTATAAAATACAGACTGCTGATACAACATGCCTTCAAATTACAGCCTAACCTTTATAAGCTTTTCATATGTACTGCATGATGGTTTCAGTCTATGAAATAATCCGGGTTGTCTTCCTGGAAAAGAACTCAGTAGGAAATTAATGGAATGAAATTATTTTAGATCTCTCCTAAACCAGCTGTGCTTGAAACAACAACCCCACAGAGCAAGGCTCACATCACACCTGTAGCACTGTGCCAGCACTGAGTCCTCTAAATCAAAATGCAGAGATGTGCACATAGAGCTGTGAATATGAGAAGTGTATTTGTGTTTGCAAATGGTAAAAAAAAAAAACAACCTGTATTTTTTAACAAAAAGACAAAAAAGAGCTGCCACTGACCATTTGTTATACGTGTAGAAGGATGATCCTGCTTTTGCCATACAGGATTCCAGTCAGAAATTTATTGCAGGAAGAAGCACACAAATAAAACCAAGTAATTAAAAGCACAGCTGAGTTTCTATTTCTTTTGTTGTGAAGTGCTACTAAAAAGCACTGACTTCTGTGGAGAAATTTCAGCTCCTTATAACTGTTGCTCACTAGAGCAGAAGTCAATTACACCTTAGAGATCCTATCCATTTATTGTTAAAGCTCTTTTTAACCATAACATGGTAAGATAGGTAAATCCTGTTTTCCTACTTCTAAAGACTGATCTAATGTCCCTATGATGAATCAATGGGAAGTTCTTTCAATTGTTCAAATTCAGCAGCTGCAGGAGAGCTCTAGTTTGGTTACCCAATGAAACCATTTGAAAGAAGAAATGCTCAGAAGAGCAGCATGGGCTTTAATCACTTTAAGGGCAGCATTTTCTTGCCATTGGTCCTAGGCTGAGGGATGGTTTCTGGCTCTTGGACTCAGCACTGGTCTGTGTTTCGTTTCTGAGGATTCTTTGCACCATCTGTTTTCTTCTACACTCTTACAAATTTCTTGAATTACAGTGAGTCATCTACAATGTAGTGAGCTCCTCATTTAATTTAGTCTGATAAGCTTCTTGGTCTTTTCAAAACTGTATTGAATAATGGAAGTTCATTCTTTAATTCAGAGTGAGCTTATTTTATTCTAAATTCCTTTGGCTTCTCTTTTTCAGAGTCCTTTTTTTCTCATGTGCTACATTCAGGAGAGAAAATGTGTGTTTTAAGCAATGACTGGATTACAGTGTCTTTTCTCTAGAAACTTTCTCTTTTTCTGAAGCTGACTTCCATTATCTGTAACTGCCTGATTTCAAAATTGGTGACCTGTAGGGTTTCCAAAGCTTTTTTTCCTTTAGTCCATTTTCTAATTTTCCTATTTCTTGTTTCACACTCCTGAAAGTAGGCGGAAAATTGTCCCCCGCTTCCAGGACTGAACAACTTTTATAGGATTCCCACTCATGATGAGGAAAATTCAGACCCAAGGGCAGCTGATGACCAAAGCTCACCTGATACCATCTGTACATGGAGTATTTCACCCCTCGATATCTCATTTCAAATCTTATTCCTTTGGTGATGAGAAACCCTGAGAGCTCAGGTCTTTCACTGGCTGGCAGTTTAATTCAGTTTGATGTTTCTATACCTCTACCATCACCAACAGTAACGTGAATTGCATAATTACATGTTATTCTTCCCTTGAGACCTCCACCTGCTTCAAGGTACAGGAGAGACCCTACTCACCAAAATACAGGGCTTCATCATGTGTCTTCTGAGTGGGGGTCTCCCTGTAGAGGAGGGAATCCAGCCCTCTCCCTGCCTCTTCCATCTCAGCCACTTCTCAGCTGGAATTATGGGAAAATACTGACAATGCCCCACTCAAAAACCTTGCTTCTCTTTGAAAACTCATTAATCCCTCCTAGTTTCATCCTGCAGAGTTAGGAGGAGGAAGCCTGCTTTAACATCCTGCAGGGAGCCTGCATTCCCCCTGTTGGGGAATGAGTTTTTTCATTAAGAGAAGGACAGTTGAGGGTGGAAGAGATATCAGTCCTGCAATTTACACTGACTTGGGTTTCATGTCTGTGTTGGGGCAGAAAACAAAATTGTTTTCTTGTTCATTAAGAGGAAAGGACTTCTTCAAGCTTGTATCACAGGTTAATGGCACAAATTAAACCACACAGTAAACTATGCTTAACACTACAGAAGCTATAGTTATCTAATAATTCCAAACCCATTAAACAAAAATGTTAGGAAATTAATGAGACAGAATAGAGATGTATCAAGATCCAAATCTGAAGTGTTTTTCCGGATGGTAAAAACACTCTTTGCACTTCTTCTACGCCAGAAAATGCTGTTATATTTTTACAGTGTTTCACCAGCCCAGGTTCTGTAACTATATTAGAATTCCTATACTATTGGACACTGAGTGTGATTTTATATTATAATTATCAATAAAAAGAGCACTGAGATTTTATTCATGGTGCCACATTTGAAAGAAAAAGTTATTTCAGGGCACAGTAAGAAAAATATTGATTTTACTTCTGATTCTAGAAAGACTATTACAAAGGTAGTAAGCAGTAAAAAGATGCTTTCTTGAAGGCGACATTTTACTCCAGTAACAAAACTGGAAGTAATGAAACTACATTTCGTGATCAATGATAGTGCCTCCAGTACTATAACCATTTGAGCTATTTACCAAGGTCTTGCCAGAGAAGCTAAGAGGCCCAAAGCCTTCACCCTGCATTACTAATGCCATGTGTGACACATATGATCAGTCAGCTGAAGGATGTAGTTATGCTGTCTATCACCCAGAGCAGTCTTCACTCCTGCAATATGGTTATTAATCCTCCAGCAGAGATGCAGTTCATCCTTCCTTTCTTTTGTGTTTGTTTGTTCATCTTCCTGTTGCTATCTTTGTAGGATAAGGGAAGAAAGACTATCTCATGAACAAGGGATGTGATAGGGATCCAGGAGACCTCTGTTTATATTCTTTTCTGGTTGTGCTCCAGAGATTTTCTTTAATCTTTTGACTGAGCTATCTCAATGTACAATGTGAATGTCAATAAGTTCCATTATTTGTAATGTGTGAGCACTTTCTTGTTAGAACTCTGTGTGTGTGTGTGTGAATATAAAAGACTTAAAAACGAAGTACAAGTTTACATGGAAAAAAATCACAGAAAAATGAACAGAAGTTGAACATTTCTAAAAAAACCCCCCCCAGTTTATAACCCATCTCTGTATATTCAAGATATTCACACAGATGAAACATCTTGAGGTTTATACTGAATTCAGTAAGAATTTGTTTTCTTACCATACAAGCTTGCTTTCAATTAGTAAAGTGACTAGATAAGATATTTGATTCTTCTCATAATAGAGTCTCTTATCTCCCTAATCACTTCAGTAGTAATTCACAGTTCTAATGCTTGGAGGGGATACTATTAGTGGCATTAACCTTGGGAGTTCAAAGTTGAGCATGGCATTTTCCTGACAAAGCATTAGAGCTAGCAAATTAACAAGTTTGGGGTTAAAAAAAAATGCTTTTACTTCATTTTCTTACTGTAGCTCCCCAAAGATTTGCATTCAAAAGACAGCAGAGCAGTATGCTTCTTTTGAAGCACTTCATTTACTGAAAATAGGCCTCCAGCAAGTTATAATTATCATCTCTGCCTCCATCTTAAATTCTTTCCCCTCACAGATTTCCTCTGCTTGCTCAGAAATGGTGGATGGAAGCCAACTGAACTCCATACCCTTGTCAAAAACTGGATTTTGCTACAGCGTTGTGGGCTAAAGGTCATGAGAGACACAACCCCCAGACTTCCTCCGGGGTAAATGTAGATTCAACATAGCTTTTTTTCTTACAGTGTTCCATAATGCAATTCTTTCTTTTTGCTGCCTAATTTCTCTTTTATCTATTGTTGATCTTATGTAAGAAGACAGTAATTATTCATCCACACGATTTTGGAACACTACAGATTTTCTTTCACTTACAGAATGTGCTGCCATTCTTCATTTTGCAAGCTTCAGGCAGAAGCACTTCTAGATCTTTACTTCTTGCAGGACCTACTCAGTTTCTGATTCTTCAAAAGTTGGTTTTAGTAAAAGGTACTTAAAACAATTGTATAAAATAAAGCCTCGTCAGCTGTCAGTCAGACTGTGTGGCTGTTCTGCTCTCTCTGATGAGGTGTGTGTGCAAAACCATCAAAGGTAGAAAGTATTGTGAGATATTTGACATAGTTTGTAACACAATGAACAATTTAAAATATTTTAGCAACAAGTTTTTTTTTGAAATAGGAGCACTTACAAAAAATCATACAAATGCTTTACATAAATGTATGTTTGAAGGAGTTACTTTACATGCTCTGTATTTCTGAAGCAAGTGCAATAAATTCAGTTCAAGCAAGCATAGTGGGAGGGTGTGATTTCAGGAATCAGATGCAAACAAAAAAAATATCCAAAACTAAAACAGGTTGCCTGTCACATAAATGGAAATAAAGTCAAATCAACATGCCTCTGGCAATCAAAGGGATTTGCATCAGAATAAGCAGATTCTTGGCTCCTTTCATTGCCTTTTATGGCTGGAGCAGCAGGAGACAACGAGTGACTTAAAGACCTAATGGGTCACTGGGATTCCTGAGGGAAGAGCTCTCTTAAAACCAGAGCTGCCCTCTCCTCGTTTGGCAGAAGACAACACTGAGGTTGTGTGGGACTGGTAGATCAGCTCACACCAGGTAGCAACAACTTCTGTGGCTGAATGGCACAATAAAAACATGGTAACTCGGGGGAAAAAAGCCCTTCACTTTATTTGCTTCTCCTGGGCATGTTGTTCTCATCAAAAAACAGGGAAGGGTGCAAGAGGCCACCCTAGGCAAGTCAGTTCCCTTCCTATGGCATCAGGGGTACTATTCCTGACATACAGGATTCCTCTAAAAAAGAAGGCAGAGTGGCTTTTAGGGTTTCCTTTTTAAGGAAACCTGTCCTAAAAGAGAAGGAGGCAGGAGAAATTGGTTTATCAGCAGACTCAGATTGCTGCTCTAACGACGTTAATCAGCGTGAAGAAAGATGTGTTCCAGCCCACGTGTTGTAGAAGTTAAAAATATCATGCCAGCACTGCCAGGTGCCCTGTGATGTGGGGACAGCCTGTGGTGACACATTCCTTCAGAGAACTTTGTTTTCATCCTTCTCATGTAACTTGGGTATTGCTAGAAATTTATTGGAAATACAAGTAGAGGTTAAGGAGGCGTCATTTATTGCAGCAAGGTGTCATTATGGAAACAGAGCTGTAACTAAGTCTCATTCAGCAACAACCCCTCCAGGGTCAACTGGAACCAAATTGCTCTGCAGAACTTCCCGCTGCTAAATTGATCTCAGAAGTTCGAAAATGAAATAAGCAGGTTAAAAAGCACCAGGAAATCTGCAATCTTTTCACTCCATTAATTGCTACTCATCCTGCGATGGAACAAAGGCAAACATAAAATGTGCACTCATTTCAGCAAATCTTTCCTGCTCTTGTTTGTATCAAAATACGAGACTAGATCAGACTGTAAGTAATTTTCTGTCAAACAGTACTTTACAGGTCTGAAAGAGGTTTTTCTTTTAGCAAGAATATCATGAATATTTTATGTGAACATCTTCTGTGAACCTTCTGTAAAAGCTGTTTGTTGGCATGTGCAGAGAATGTCAGAGCTACTGTACCTCAACACTTTGAGTGAATGTGTGTAAGTGCATGGAGACACATCTGATACTGACTTAAAATGTACATCTTCAGTTTCCCCACAAACGTTGTTTTTGACAAAGCATTCTATAATCACAGTGATGCTAAATAAACATGCCTTCATAAATTAATCCCCCCAGTGATGTTACAAACAAAATCATATAACTTACATACCACATAAATACTAAAAAGATTCCAAAGGTTTAGTCTATCTCTGTTTTACAAAGGGTCAAGTATCTTTTAAATCTTTAATGTGGAAACCTGTGCTCAGAAAAGCACACCCTTTTAAACTCTGGCATACAGACAAGAAACACTTCCAGAAGGCCAGGAAGTCAATGGTTGGTACTTGATGCACGTGAAGCACTGAAAAGCACTGCTGCTGTCAAACGTATGCTAGGTGTGCCATTTCTAGTCAAGGAGGGTAGAATTTGACTCCACTCAAATAAAACTGGGGATTAGTTTTGGCAAGTTGTCTTAAATCCCTCTGTAATTAGAAGATCAGATGCTGAACTTGCAGTGGGTGCTGGTGGATCAAATGTATCCCCTAGTTTTAGCCACAGCATTCAATACATACTTCACTACCAGAAGCTCATTAAAAGATCAGCCATGGATCTTCCTTAAAGGTGACCTCTAGAGAAATGCAGGAGTAATTTTAGATATGTCAACATCCTAAATAAAGTGGTTGTTGGATTTTTTTTTTCCAGTTGGATGTATCTGTATGAAACTTTTATATGAAGTAGCACGGTTAAGTTATCAAGAAAACATAGAAAAGGTATCGAGGCACACCCTTTGTACTGAAAGATCATTTTTGTGTTCTTTTGGTTCAATCATGGGGATGCTTGCACACCTCTGAGTCTGAGGACAGCCTCTCAAGGTGATGGACAGAAGCAATGACACTTGAAGGCATCAGGACAAATCAACTTTGAAAGCAAAGAGCCGCTGGCCTCTAACTTCTGTTATGTTGAGGACCTGAGGCTCAGAAGAGGCTAGTGGCTCTTTCTGGACTACTGTACTCATATTCTGAAAAGAGGTCACACTAATAGTAAACACATTTGAAAAAGAAGTGTCTTCTTTCATGTGTTGTCCTCTTCAAGAAGACTGAGTTGCTTTTATTCACAAAGACAAAACTCCACAGAGTTGAAAAACTATTGGGATCTACAGAGTTTTCATCCTTCTGACTTGTATAAAAATTAAACACCAAGAAAGAAGAGCAGCCTAGAGATTAGATCAGATGATAGGCAACAAAATATATTTCAAAGCAAGGTTTGTGGAAGCCTGGGCAATTATGGAATAACCTTTCCAAAGGGAAGCTTCTTCAACCATTTGCTAATAGTTAGCTCATGCCCTGAAGCTTGTGGTTTAATACTGAATATATCCATATACTATATACATTTATACTATATACATATACATTTATGCTATAATATATCCATGCTTGTGGACGGGCAATCTCCTGACAGAGATTCATGTGAGAAAGAAACCTGAGCATTCACTGACTTCCAGGTCAGTACTTCACTTACCTTAAGGAGCCTGTCTTTTATTTGCAAGCAATTAATTATCCAATGAATGCCCTCCTAGCAAGAGCTTCTGAATTCTCAGAACTCTTCCATTATGGCCCTTTGGTATTTCTATTCTTTTTCTTGACACTGCCTTAATCAGTTTTTGTGTTCTTCAACATTCTGTGTGCTGAACTCTACCCTTGGGAGTTTTTTTCCCAGGTTTTCATCTCCTATCTCTATGCCAAAGCACAACAAATGTGCTTCCTACAGGAAAAAAAAAAAAGGAAGGTTTGAGGAGGAAAGCTGAGCACTGCTGTCCCTCACAACCTCTTGTCCAAGGGATGAAGTCCAGGTGACTGACAGCCATAGGCAGAGTTTGCACTGGTCATTTTCTAAAGAGGACCATAAAAATTCTGTGGCCTCCAAAAAGTTAGGAAGTTGACAGACATTGAGGCAAGAAACAGAGCAAACATTCCTTATTAATTAAAATGCTACTGAATGCTGCTGGGAACTGGAAGACCACATAAGGAGAAGTATTATTTGATACTTTCCTGATCATCTTCTGTCACTGTCTGCCATAGCTTATCGACACAGAAAAAACAACGGACTAGATTAGCCTTCTGAAATTCAGAAATAATATCTGCTTAAAGAGCCTTCTGTTTAGCTCAGTCCCAAACAGAAAGGCAAGCTGGTTACACTCAGCTTCCTTCTGGAATAAGCTTTTCTCTATCCCTAAAGAGTCTTCTGCACTATGGAAGTTTTACAGAGAGAAAACACTGAGCTCTGCAGCTTTGGTAGCTGCTTGTAAGAACTAATGGCTCATATCCACACAGCACATTAGTGATGTGCAGCTGAGTGCTTCAGGGTCGAACTTTTAAGTGCCTGATCCTCACAATGATATTTAAAGTTAAATTATGCTCCGTATCCAAGCTCCTTAACACTGTCAAAAACAGAAGAAATCAGAGCATGCACAAAATCAGAGCTTGAGAATTTAGACAACTTTAAGTTTGATAGCTCATGTTAAGCACCAGGTTTAGACATTGGTATTGCACTATTGCTTATAAGCAATATTGTTACATTGGAATAACTCACAAAATAATGATCTCAGGAGCAAAATTTTGCTCAGTCTCTTTTATTTTTATCCTGAAGAAAATCTTCCTTCTTTGAATCCTCCTTAGGTATTTTAAGTAATTCTCTTTGCACAACATCACACTTTGTTTTGTGATTCAGCCGTGAGTGTGTAGTTTGGAAAGTCTGAAAAATCAATATTCACACAGGATATTTAAAGTTCTTTGACACAAACAAACGCAAACAGTAAGACCTGGTAATTCAGAGCCATGTCTCAGCACTTGGCAGTGATCTCTGTTTCTGTGACCTTCATCTTAAAATTTCTACAGCAGACAATCATCTCCAATCCCTCTGCACTCAAACATATGGTGAAACTTGGGCAAAAAAGCCCCACCGAAAAGCAGCAGCTACTAAGGAAATCTTTGACACAGGAAAAAAAAAAATCCTCCACACATGTAGCACTTCCTTGAATGCCATCTAGAGGACACTGACTTCCCATGGCTATGAAAGGGCCCTGACATTCTGAAATGTGTCAACTCCAGATCTTCTAGCTCTTTATATGGACTGTTCAGAAAATAAGGGTTAGAAAGAACCACACTTGACCCTGTGGTCAAAAGGAAAGTTTAAAAATACCAACAATATAAATAATACAGAATAACTTTGTAATAGTTTCCCAAAAAATATTATACTGCTTGCACAGAATAATTCTGTGCCAATACATTTATGGAAAAGAATTACTGGAAACAAATGGACTATTTGCATGTTGCAACTTTTCGTCCTAAAATATACCAGTTATCATTTTGAGGATCCTGCATCAATGCCATTAATTTGCTGAGCCATCATGCTAACTCCGCAATAAATCAGAATTTTCTATGTTTCATTAATGATCATGATCACAAAGTATTTGTAGTGTTGACTTAACTACTCATGACATGGTTGGTCAGATATATTGTGACTGGGTTTGCAACTATTTATGTTATCTAAGTTGATCTTCCCCTGAAATGTCCTTTGAAAAAATTCCACTTTGACTGAATGCATAAAATCTTGAGGAAGAAAGGCTATCTTGATAATTAATTCATTGGCTCTGCCTGACAAGAACTCTTCAAACTGAAATAGCTTTGAGTTTGTCAGTGTTTATTATCAGTCCTCACTTGCTGGTCAGGTCTCATTGTATTTACACCAGGGTATTCATCTACTTTCAGTTACTTTAAGCATCTAATTCCATGGGAACACCTAAAGTTAGGAGCATCAGGATCCTGTATAGTGTGGGCAGATTCAGCCTCCAGATGGAGATGCAGAGAAGGCAGCTGAGATGTCTAAAGTTACTGAACACCCGACACCTTCTCTGGTGCTCCCCAAGTAGCTCAGGCTCAGGAATGAACCCTCAGGGGCTGTGTGGGATTTTGTCCTTTAGTGCTGCTTGCCTAGAGATAAACTAGTCTGACTGTCCTGTCCTCCAAAAAAACCCCTGCACCATTACCTTTTCAAACAGTGAAACAAGACCTTAGAGAACACAACAAAAAGCCTATTTAACAGAAGAAATGTGACAATTGTATTTCTTCTCAAGTTTCTAAGATGGCACATCTTGCAAGTGTTCTGACCTCAGCCCGTCTGGCCCATGCTCTGCATCTCTTCTCAGTGCCTACACTGGAAAGACACTGAGTTCTCTCTCCTCAACCAGTGAAATGTCAAAACCACCTTACTGTTTGTTTGGTTTTTTTTTAAGATAACAATCACTCTAACCCCACTCCATTCTATAAACTTTGATCTCACCACGTAAAAATTGCATTAAACCCTTCATAATGCAATCTTTTGCCTCAGAAGCTCCCACCAGGTATTCAGGTATAATCCTGCTGTAGGCCAAGGTCAAAGATGTTGCTTGCTTCCTTTAAAAACAGGCAGAAATACAAGTATGGAGCCTCAGATTCCAAGGCAACAATTATCACTATTACCTGACATTTTAGTAAGCACACAATCCTGAATACAAAAGTAATAGAAAACAGCTGATAGGGAGACATTTATTAGCACTCTCAAGTAATTGGAACTAGCAAGGAAGACAACAGCTGACATATTTCAATGCTTACGCATGCTGATGAAATAATTAAGCAAATTTCATCTCTTTAAGAGTGATTTCTAGAAGGTTTATGATGCAGAATAATAATTTGTAAAACGCAATTGTTATGATAAATACACAATTGAAACATTCAGCTATCATAATTTTGTTTCAAGGGTCACATGTAGACTGTTCTCAGTGTCTGAAACATGTCCATATTCCACACATGCTTTTTGTTTACAGTGGAACAAGGTTATCAGGAGCCTCCTGTTGCAGATTTTGCTTATCCTGTGCTGTTTGAGATGCTCATGAACGATCTGGTGAGATGAGGAAGTTTGCTAAACTTAATCAGGGCAGTAAAAAGGGAGGACCAGGGTAGTAAAAGGGGGCTTCATCAGATCAATTGACTGGATAATAAAATGCCAGATGAAATTCAGAAGAAAGTGATGCACAAGGGAAAAGAAACCCTAATTTCCTAAGCAAAATGAGCTCTGAGCTGACCATTCCCAACCAGGAGCAAGATTTTGGAGTTCTAATAAGTAGACCTACGAAAATGCCAGCCCTGTGCTCCAATGTAGTTAAAAAAAAGATTAAATGAAATGTTAGAGATTACAAAGGAAAAGAGAACCCACCAGACCTTCATACTGCCACAGCATATGGGCACATCTGAAACACATTTTGAATATTGTGTGTAATTCTGGTCCTCTCACCTCAAAAATGGCTACAGTAGTTAATACATCCAAGCTGTGGAATGGCTTACACACACACAGGTAACTCAAGGAAAGATGTGGGCTTTCCAGTCTGAAAAGAAGGATGCAATGGAAGGTTTAAGCATGAATGACATGAAGAACATGAGGTGTGATCCTTCTTGCAGCACAAAAGCCAGACATGTCAAGTGAAGTCAAAAGGATGTGATTCTTAATAAAATGTGAAATTAGGCTGCTGAATTCCTTGCCAAGGGATGTCATAGATTCTTTTTTTAACAGGTATTTAATAGTAAATTGTTAAACTGCTACTGGGCAAGGATGTCCCTAAAGTACAACTTGTCAGAAGCCAGTTGAGCACTCAAGAAATGCATCTTGTAAACTTCTTCTGTTCTCTCACTCAGCTCTCATCTTCAGTTTTTGGCTACTGCCAGAGAGGATGTTAAGCCAGATGAACCCACAGCGTGATCCAATACAGCTGCTCTTTTGTATAATCAACAGGAACAGAAATGAATGTAAGAGGAGAGCAGGGCTGCTGCCTGTTTGTACTTAGCAGCTTGATGAAGAGTCTTAGTCCTTTTTTGTGTGTGTGTTTTATCTCTCTGTGTGTATGCATGGTGGTGATAAGCCTGGTGTCTCCTCAGTGAAGCTGCTGCACGTGCATGGAGAAACCGCTCCCATCTTGCACTTTGCAGTGGATCTGCACCATCTGTGGCACCTCTGGGGTATCTCAGACTCACTGCACTCATTCATCACTGAGTCCACCTGCACGTATTCAACAACTGCTTTGTAAGGAGGGAGACAGTTTATCAGAAATTGGCTATCCAAGAGACATCTGCAGTGCCTGTGGATTTTTATAACCACACAAAGTAGGTGTTGAAATTCACATACCACTGGATTGATCTTTTTTCATAAGCCTCAGAGTGGCCGAGACATTAATTTCTTTAAAGTATGAGCTATATTCCTTAACATGAACCTCTTGGTTTAAGAACTCAGCACCGTCTTAAGTATCATCACTATCAAAACAGCAACCATTTAATTCAGTAAAGATGGGAACGGATGGAAAAACTCATGTGGAGAGATTTATTACTCAATAAAGTTTGCATAGCACATTTAGTCTGGATGTAATTTATAAAACCTTGGATGCTCGCTGCCTATATCCTGCAGTACATAAAATGAGGAATATCTAGTCCCCTTCCACAGGTCAAAAAATAATAAGCACGCTCTAGCTTACTGATCAGACTGAAAATAGGTAGAGATTGAAGCTGCCTCATCTGTGCTCTGGCAGAAGGGCTGGGGCGTGTTGTGTCTGAATCAGAGACATGAGCCTGAGTCCTGCCCTGCCTGTGCACGGAGAGGCCCCCAAAGCCTCTTCAGCTGCAGCTGGATGAGCATCTGCAGGCTCAGGGAGTGGGATGGCACCTCAGGCTGTCACTCACATCCTCAGGGATGTGGCATTTGTATGCCGTGCCCACACGAGTCCAATGGATCACCAATGCAGGAAGTGGCTTTTGGTCCAAAGTGTCCAGGAAGCAAAGCTCTACAGGGATTGTTTTGAAGTCTGCCTGGCATGTGAACTTAAATATGCATAAAACCAGGCAGCTTGTGGGTGGCTTTACAATGCATTACATTTTCTGTCATCATGTCTACACATCTATTTATTCCAAACTGGTTTTAGAAAGGAGAGATGCCTCAGCATGTGAAAAACCAAACCAAAACATCCCTTCTGCTCCCACATTTTCTATTCACGATTACGCTATCGTGCAATGAAAAACAAAGAAAGACACAAACTTCTCGGGAACTTTAAACTGAGTTTTCTCACCCAGTGGTAAAAAACAACAGTATGAACACAGAGATATGCCAGATGGCTTCAGTCAAGATTTACTAATTTACTGAAAAGTTTTTAGGCAGAGAACATATATTCTGAACTCAAAGTACACTGCATACTTGTGAAAGTCTGTATGCATTACTTAGGTGCGAAGCAACCACAGTGATACAAAAAAACCCCACAAGATGAAAAACAGACTTCCCACAAAAACTATTAAACCTATACATGTTTTTAGAGAGAACATTTTAGTTGTTCATGTTAAGAATGTATTTTCACTTCTGTTTGCAGCACCACAGTACTTTCTTTTTCAGCTTTTTCATTCATTTTCGTAAGTAATTTTGTATTAGAAGCATATCTGTCCCTAACACTTGTGGTAATTCAGTTAAGCCTTGAAACATATTTTTCTTTCAATAAATAATGTTTTTCTTCTTAAAAACGGGTATAGATGATGATCTGTTATGACATTTTTACTCATTACTTAATAAATGAGTGCATATAAAACTCAGTGCTTATTTATCTCAGTGTTTCTATCTACTATACACAACTGTATGGCTTAGCCTTGTAAACAAACATAGGCAACTTGGGATCAACTGGATGAGCAACCAAAGGAAATACAACTGATTTAGACATAAAACTCTAGTTATTTTTCTTTCCACATGGCTTATTTCTGCTCTTCTTAGCGTATGCTCTTTAAAGAAGGCATGCTGGCAAAGTGGCCAGTAATAACAACACACAGAAAACACTTCTGTCCTTGGGTTTCCTACTTAGAAGCCATCCTGCTCCCTTGCTGTCTTACCACTGAAGATAAGGGTGTTCTCCCACCCAGGGAAAATCTCAGCAGAAAATGAAGATTGTTTATATTGTAATTATCCATTTCAGTAGTTGTGTAAACAGAACAAGAAGGTCACAGAACTTAGTCCACAACTCGTTTTAATTTGGGGATGCCAATGGTGTCTCATATGAGTTTCTATGCAGGTACATCATAACTTTGTTCCTTTACCAGATTTCCTACATGCACCATTCCTCCTCTAGTTGTAAAGGAGATAACAAGGATATCAGGCCATTGTGACTGATGTGAGAAACTGCCTCATGGAGACAGAAGAAGATGGTGACATGAGGAAATTACAGCTCTGATCACAGCCAAATTTTAGTTTTCAACCTTTTGTTTCTGAAAGCAAAACCTTTCCAATAAAAACATACTTTGCACAATTAAAATGATAATTTTAAAGGAAAAAACTTTAACCAGTTGGTCTCTATTTACATCCGTAAGTTTTCTGCTTTCTCCCTGTACAACATACTTCCAGATTTAAATGTCAAAATGAGAAAAGATTTGGATGCTGGAGAACACATAGGTTCATCCTGGAGCATACAAGCCTCTTTGGAATAGATATCTGAGACACAGGGAGAGTACATTTTCTAAAGAATTAAAAACCCCTCTGATCAAAATGATGCACTAAAATCCTACAGAATTTATACACACAATGATCAGGGTTCTGCTAGCCTGCTGAATGCAAATTAATCCCACAACTCCCTAGGCTGGCTTTACCACAAGCATTGCAAATGAGGCATTGGAAGAGTGAGGGGAATTTTCAAAATCAGACCAGGCTAAGAATCATAATCCTGAGACAGAAGAAATCTAGTCTTGCACAATTTACAACATGGTAAAAGCTCTTAAGATGTAATAGATGGAAAAAGTGGGATTGTACATCTGAATTCTTAGTCAATGAAATCATAAAGATAAGACTGTTACCAGGCTGAAGTCTCAGATTTACTGCATTTGGAAACACTGAAGTGTAGACAAGATAAATACTGAAGATGACACTGGCAGCCAATAAAAGTACTACAGAGTGCTTGATTATGTTCCATTATTTATGATCTAACACAAAAACTGTGGGTATGAGGAAAAGGTCCCTCTCTCAAAGGCTGGAATATGAGAGATGAAGGATTAAAAACAGAAGGGAAAGTAAGAGATGATTTCCTAGGTGAGGACATAAATTGTGTTTTCCTGTCACTTCTAGCAGGCTGTCTCAATGTCTGCAATATGTAACAAATTTAGTAAAATGACTTGAAATTATCTGAGACCATTTGTATCCTAAATAATGCATAAGCAGTGCTGGTTACTGCTGGAATCATTATGGACTAACTCAGCTTCAGAAATGTTGAAGTGCCTACATAGACTCGGCTTTCTTTAAAGCTACCTATAGAAAGAAATGCATATATCCTTTAAATTAATCATTCCAGAGCAGCTCACACAATTATATTAAGATTCTGTGACTCTGTTACAAAAGGGGACAATTTATCCTAGCAGCCATTCTTTTGAAAGATGATTTGAAATAGATCCTTTTTTTAGTATTTAAAATCTCCATGTTCTCCTACTATATTGAAGAAAATTATATAGACCAAAAAAATCTTGGTTTTATGCTTTGACCAAATAATCAAGAATAAAAAAACCCACCCATCCTGTAACAACTTCAAATTTATCAAACTACATTAAAACACAGCAAAGGGCAAGATAATTTAAATGAAATTTTAACACAGTTCTTCACTGTATGTTGTAATCAGCACAAACATTTCACTTAATTGCATTTACTCACCGATCCAGAAAAGGATGTCTCAATGTGTAAAGGCAAATGAAATAAAGCAACTCCATTGTTACACAGCAGAATCTGGCCTTCACACAATCACAACGACCTACTTCACTGTAAAAAATTCTGAACACAGATTCTGAACAAAATTTGTCTCAAGAAAATGCTGCAAATAATCCCAAATTAAATCTTTAAAAATATTAAGAATGACTTGGGGATCACCAACATCCATTCCTTTAATCTATTTTTAGTAGTAATTGAAAAAAAAAGCAGCCCATTGTCTAAATACTGTAGTGTGAAAAACTGGAATGAGTGTTTCTCTCCTATAACTAAAAGTAGAACCAAAACGTGTCAACACTATTTTTACTTCGTTATCATTATTCTGACAAAACAGGAATGTCCCTGTTGTCCAAATGGCACCGTATTTTTGTTCATGTTTTGTAAAGAACTTTCTATGGCCTGGGACAGGGTGGTGGGGGTGGGGAGGGACAGGGCAGTTTGTTCTTCATGCCACCATCCAGGTGGCCCCTTAGCAGCAGGTTGGCTCAAGCAGGCACTCCAATCCCAAACCGTTCTGGGAGTGCTTCCGTGCATTTTCAAAATCAGACCAGGCTAAGAATCCAGGCTACACAAATCCTGCCCTCCTCCTCCCGATCCATCGCCTCGCGTCTTTCAATCAACAAATTGCACTTTGGCAGGAACAAAAGGTTGAAGATGGACTTGTGCCACCCTCCCAGTCCCCAGCTAAATAGCTATGAACATATGCAGAGATTGTGCTGTTCATTTTTAGGGCTTTATGATGGCACATTTAATTGTAATAAAAGTGCAATTGATGGAAAGGGAGCTACAGATTGAACAGGCAGTACAGCAGATGTACAAGGTCATTCAACAAGGACTACTCATTACTTCAAATTACCACCCAGGAGGAGAATCTACGGAATATGCCAGGATGGAGCTCTTTCTCTGACATCTCATCTTTCAGTTTCATCCCAAAGGCCATCTTTGTTTTCCTTACGGATTGCATTTCCCAATTAGAACCTGCTGCCTTAAGTTGCAATGACTCAATTGCCACGTCTAATGCAATTCACACATGTGAGAATGCTACTGCTGCTCCCATTCATTTCCAGAGAGGTGATTGCTACAAATTGCACACAACAGTTTGTTCACAGACCTGTGTTTCTGCCCCATTTGACAGAGTGATGAAAGACAGATGCCTTGCTTAGTTTTAAATCACATTCGCATTCGATTTTCATTTATCTTTTACTTTCATAGCTCCTCGTTGATCTACAGTCTGACAATATTTGTCAAGAAAAAAACCCCCATAACTTGCTCAACAGTTTATAGGTTTTGGCAGCATTGGAGCTTTTCCTGATTATTTGTCTGTCCTGGCATTCACAAACAGAGACAAGTATTAGATGGAGACAGTGAACTGGAGCACAGCTTTGTTAATTCTTCTGGGAATCAGCAATATTTTACTGGAGATAGTTCATGATCTTTTTTAAATAGACTGCTGCCTCCCAAAGAGCCAACATCAGAACCTTCATACTTTTCAAGTGATTTCCCAGTGAGCCAGAAGAGAAGCATTGCCCTTCCTATAGAGATGATGATGGGCAAGATGGAGTTAACAAGGTATTAAGGAATGCTAATTCGAAGACTTTTTCAGTCTAGAAATCTGATAGTCAGATTTCCTATCAAAAGAGTTCCTGCCTTGAGCAGAAGAAAATGCCAGCCAGAAGGTAGCAAGGCTACCTTGCACCAGGGCTCACTGCCTCACTGAATTCTTACAGGGAGGAGGGGGCCGCATGTGCTGCCCATCCCTTCAGAGGATGCTTTTCCAACACCTTCATGCCTCCCTTCCAAATCCTGGGCCTCTTTCTGGGGAGAACTCTTAAAGCAAAACCTCTCTTCAACCTGCCCTTGCTGGCATTTCAGACAATTCTCTTCTGCTCAGCAAGAGTTTTTGTTTCAAAAACGGATGCTGTGATGGTGGAAGTCACAACATCAAGAAGATTTCTCCTGCTCACAGGACAGAAGCAATTCTTCTACCAAGAATGTAAAAAAGTCTTTCACCTTTCTCTGCAGAAGAGTGAACATCGTGTTGAAGAGTAAATGTGCAAAGAAAGAAAAGACAAATGTGAAATCCCAGGACTTCAGCTAAGATTTCTATTCAAGACAATCAGTAAAGTTATTAAATAGAATATTCACACTAAATATTACTGTCAATAATTTAAAATAATTACTATTTAATAATTATAAATGTATATAAAAATATTAACTATATTTTACTGCATTGGTCAAGAAATATCTCAGAAAATAGGTACATTAGGGCCCTTCAGCTTGGATTTTTGTGACAGAATTTGGTGTAGAGATGCTGATACAGGAGTAGAATTAATACCCTATTTACATAAAGGAAAACTATGACTTCTATTCGTATCGCCTTCAATCTAAAGTCTCAAAACTGCTAATCTAATAAATGCCATGCAATGAGAAAGATAAAGCTGAACTGAAGCTCAGCAGCAATGTTGTTATTTGCAAACACTATCAGGACAAAATATCAACCTTTTTGTCAGGAATACATCAAGAAAATCGATTCAAGTAGCTCCACTTTGAAATATTGTCCAATAGCTTTCAAACATGCTCATTAATTGTCCTGGCAAATACGAAAAAATACAGATTCTTTTACTTCAAAATGCAAAAGAGAACATGTAAGAAAATGATTTACTGGGTACATTTAATAACATAACTGATAACGCTTATTCTCAATGGCTGCAGAACACCCAGCGATTACGAAGAGCAGAGTAAATGCCTCTTGTTCATTTTCTTGTCTTCCTGTTTCTCCAAGATCTGGCATAAAATATATTTATTTATGAGTGCTCACCTATAATTCTAACGATAAGAGCTGTTCCTTACAACCCAAAGTGCTGAGATAACGTGTTTGTTTAGCACACTATTTTATCGGTGTGCTGTGTACATCGCCGTGCTGCCCCACCTTTACTAAATTCAAGCACCACAGGGCCTTCAGGAGTATCAATCAGGCAGCAGATGCACTCACTGGAGGTTTGACTGTTCTTTCAAATGGCACACAATGTGACTGCATGGCTGTCACGACTGATAAGAGCTCCTCAGAGCTGGACAAACCCAGCCTTGTTTTGTTTTTCTACCCTCATTCTTTGTCGTCGTTTATCTCCGTCTCGCAACACCTAGTTTTTGTGGTTGACAAATCCAACTTCTAATATTCTTTTTTTTTCTGAGAAATGTTAATATCAGAGTGGGAAAGTATTTCTTTTCCCCCTCCCCATAAATCCAACCTGCAATCATTTCCAAAGGCATCCGTTCCCGTGGCTCTCCCAGCACCACCACTTCGTTTGGTTTGTAAGAAGCACTCTGCTCAAGAAGTGCCCAGAAACAGTGGGGGCAGTAGAAAAATACTGCAAGAAGAAACCATTTGAATGGGAAATATTTGGAAAGTGGGAAAGGCTTTTCTGGGTTTTCACGAAGAAACCTTTACTAATGCAATGGCACTACTACTACTGAATTGTCTTCAATAAATATATTATTTTGCTTTAAAAATGGATGCAGGTTATTCAGCTAGCTGTAACTTTGTTTCCACTTTTAGCCATAGAATACTGAGAAGTTGGAGGGCACTACAAATATTAATGGAAAATTAACACAGGTAGCTCAATTCGTACATGGATAATCATTAAATAAGTATCTATAGAGCTTCAATAACATTGATGCAACTCTGAGTACAATGAAAGGGTTTTTTACAAAGAGTAGAGAAAAAACACCACTCTATATCTATGAAACTTCAAGGTAAGAAACTCAATAATCTCAGCACAGGGCTGAATGTTAGGTGTACTGGAGCCCACAGTTCATAAAACCTTGAATTTTAAATTTAGATTAACTTCTTTTACAGAATATTGAATTCTTATTTGCTTAGGGGCATCTCTTTAATATCATAAGAATGTTAGCAGGAGTTAATAGAGGAAATTTTGAATCACCAACACTGAAGAAAATTGGATCCTGGCAGGTGTATTGAATAATAAGATGATGAGGACATAGGAATTGGACAAAGCTTTATGCAGCTCCTACCATGCCCAGGTAATGCTAAATACGTAAGAGACAAAGATCGGAGAAGTCTTTCAAAAATTAATTAATCAACCTCCATACCACTGAGATAATACCTTCTTTCAAATGTTTTACCATGGTTCTTTTGACAGCTTCTGCTTGCACAAATCATCACCTTAATTTCAACTACTCCATAGCATAAGTGAATCATATGCACTTTAGTGTTTCAGAAGACATTTTCCAAAGCCAAATTGTTTATTAATTTCGTATATACATTCCACCAAGGCATTTAAAACTCAGGATTGCTCCACAATGGAACATATCTCAAGTTTCCAAGTAGTGTCAAAACAACGCCACCCATTAGGGAGTAACACACTGGGAAGGACTGTGGGAGATGAGCATACATGGTGTGTACTACAGGGAACTGTGATGTAAAGAGAGAGCAGACTAAACAATTTAACTCTGTCAGATGGAGAAAACTCAGCAAAAAGAGATGAAAATGGGAGTGGTATGACTGGGAAATGAAAAGTGCTTTTTGGATCAGATCTGCACAGAGAGAAGATTTCCACAGGCCAGAGATCAACCACAGCCTACTACAACTGGAGCAGCACCAGGGCACACGTGGGTTTCCTGTTCCTCTTAAGAGGTGTGACCAGCCCTGGGCTTTTAGGCCTTTTCAGAAGGCAAGAAATCAGCTTCCATAGGGCTGGGCTGCTACATCTCCTGCCTGGCAGAGGAGCAGGGCCACCACAAGGGCTGCTGGATAACACGGACCACAGCAATGGAGAGAAAGCAAGACAGCAACAGGCAATTTTCTTGGGTTCTCCTGGCAACCAGATGTCTTGTGATTCCAGCCCTGTGTCAAAATGAAATCCTAAACCTGGAGGGAGCCTCTGTAATTTCCTGGTGGCCAGCTCCTCTCTGCTTTCTGACGTGTGGCACACGACTTGTGTCCCTTATCGGTCACACAGTTTGCTGCGTGGCTCTCAGGGGACACCGATGCAGTGAGCAAACACCGTGAGCTTTATTTTCAGCAGCCATTCAGCACTTTAAATTTGTGTTGCAGCACCCATGAGAAGGACACCCAAGGCTGCACTGTGTTTTGGAAACTCTTTGGCTTTCAGTCGAGTGTTGCATCTGGAGAGCAAACAGGAGTGAAGTGGAACCAGAGAGTTGCACCAGCCACAGACCATCAAGTTCAAGTTCATGGTGCTGCTTAGAATTTCCTGTTCAGCTCAGACAGTTTCCATTCAGGTTCCTTCTGCTCTTGTGCCCCATGAAACTGTTGACTGTAACTCTAATTATCAGGTGCTGAATAAATGTCAGGAAATGCTGTCTGATACTTGTGTAATATATACTGCATTAGCATGTTCTGTGATTGCTTTCTCTTGCCTTCCCATCACACAGTGAGGTGTTGTATAAAGGCTTTTATCCCCAGAGAGCTTTTCCTCATGACATGTACTGAGACACTGTAAATCTATCCAAAACAGTGCTGCTATCTTTGACTTTGCCACAACCAGCTACTCAGTAAAAAGGCACATTGGAATACACTATGAAAGAAAAAAAAAAAAACCCCACTCAATTCTGAGTTGATTCACTGCTGATGTGTTTAGCCGACTGTCTGAAAAAAGTTAGGCAGCAAACCACTTCAAAGATTACTCTTTCCAAACAATAAAAAACCCCCTACCTTAAAACTTGACATTTCCAAAATGATGAATCTTGGATTGAATCATGTGAAATGTCAAAATAAAGAGAAAAAGAAAAATCAATAGCTGTGCAGATGAAGCAATGTGAGGTCAATCATACTGAACTGCTAGTGCCAGCCACCCATGTCTTTTTAATAGCAGTATTTTCAAAGTCTACAATACCTGAAAGACACTAGAGATTAATTTCCAAGACTGAATTCCTTCTTAACAATAAAATTATTACATATCTTGCTTTTAGAGACTGCAGCAGAGGTATAATAAAATGGCACAATTCCAAAAAGTTTTTACTGTATCCTTGAGTTCACCAACATTATCCTCTCAGCATTTCATGTTATATCAATTTTCCTTTGAATGTGATAATTTTTTCCTGCCAGATAACTGAAAGCTTTAATCAGAGGAGGGAAAAAAAGGCTTAGAAATCATCACTGCTTTAAAAATGTGTCCTGAGCCAGCTGCTGACCCTTTTGTCACAAAACCCAGTGTTTTCCTGTGAAATCCACAGTTGTGGCATAAGTATACCGGGCAGTCCTGAATGGGCATGTCCTGATGGAGTTCATGCCTCTCATTCCCAGGCTATGTGGGTAGCTGAAGGTGGCTGTCAGAACAGAGATGCCCAAACATAGAAAATATGAATATCCCCCGTACTGCATTACAGTGTGCATCATTAAGATGTAAACCTAGGGCACTGAATTTTCTCTCATCTACTAAATGTTAATTTTTTTCCTGAATTTATTTCTAGAATGGAACATATTCATTATTTTTGCCTAGTCTGGGTCTCAACCATATTTACAGTGAGGTGCCATGACAGGTATTTACTGACAGTAAAAAAGGATAATCACCAAGCGGAAAATCCCTTGTTGTTCTAGGGAACATAATGATTTTCCTATTACCTATAATCACTGGTTTTATTTAGGTTTAAAAGGCTTCTCAATTAAAGTATAGCCTAGACATGGAATATTAGCAGAACTGTTTTTCTTGCAGCACTACTTACATAGAAAACTAAAGTGTAGTGAAACTGGATTACTCCCAGATAATTCTTTAAGAGCAGACTGAGAAGAGAGAAGCTTTTGCTTCTTTTTTTTAACCTCATCAGTGGAAAAGAAGCTTTATTTGTGGAGGAAGAAAAAAAAAGGCATTTCAGAGCAAAGAGGATGTTTGTACTGGTATTAGAAACTAGACTTATAATGACTGATGTTAGAGACTACTCCTGAAAGATTAATGGCATTAATTCATAACACCATCCCTAAACCTCTCTAGTCCTCCTAGGACCGTATAAAATCATATATTTTTACAGCCTGAGCTGTTTTAGAGCTTTAAGATGGAGACAAAAATGGAGACTCAATCTATAAAATACAGTTAGTGCTAGTAAAAGAAAAGTGTCTGTGAAGCTTTTCTTTTACGTTTTCCTACAATATTTCCTACAGTATTTATTATCCTCTGTTGCTGCTTAAAAAGAAAGTTGGGGAAAAGCCTTACTTCGAAGGATATGACCAGGTTTTTTTTCATTTTAAGACTTTTTTACAGCTAGGAAAAAAAATCAGCTCGCCTTTGAAATGAGGTTTTTCACTCCACCACCCAGTGCAGAGCTAAGGCAAATACGGTGTTGAACTACACCAGCCTGTGCCAGTTCTCTCTGTAATTACTAAGCAGACAAGGGCATTTCAGAGCATGACTCATGGTTTGTTATTTCTCTAAATCTGGTAGCAATCTTTTTCCACTGAGTGTGGTCAACAGGATGGTATTTATTGGTTTTGATGAGCTGATGGTTAAAGAGCTTCTAAAGTCTTGGCTTTTGCCAAGGCAATACCTTCAAAAACCTTCGTGCCTTTGAATAAGCTGGAGAAATGCCCCAGTTTCTCCTTCTGTCACTAGCAAGTGTGCAGAAAAGCAAATATGAACTGCTTTATTCCAAACAGCTTGAATTTAGTAATGTGACTGTGATCTATGACATTCACTGATAAAAATCTATGAAGACAGTGCAGTGCAGAAGAAATGACATCATTTAGCTCTGCACTCACACAAACATTGATGCTCAGAAATCACAAAGTGACCAAGGAGGGGGAATGTTGCTTTCTCCTGAGAGCTCAGAACAATGCCATAAAATCATGTCATGCTTGCATGTCAAAGACAGGAAATCCTCTTTATCTACCAAATTCTGGTAAGAATGCTATGAAGAACACAATATATGTTCTCCAAGGTAGTCAAAGAAAGGGCTCTCAGTCTGGTCCTTAACATTCCTGCTCTACATGACAGATCTCCCTCTTGGAAAAAATAACCAATGTATTGCACAGCAGAAATGTAGGAAATTTCTACTGGTGTTTATTTTTCTGATTTTATAGGGAAAAAACCCTGAAACCATTAAAATGAGACAGCATCCCTCTGTTAGTAATATTTATTTTCTGACCAAATAAAAACTAGTTAGTTAATTGTACCTGGGGACAAACCACAAGACAGAGACAGATGCATGAAAAATCAAAATGTCAAAACAATTTGTGGGCAAACTCACAAGCAATCATAGAAAAGTGATGTTTTCAACAACCTCAGCTACAAATTACTCTCCTAGATGGTCTCTTCATTTCTATATAAAGGACACAGAGCTCTTGCATTTACTGCAATGAACATTTTTCAGCTATGGAACTCATGGTAACTTATGAAATTGTTCTCAGGTTTATGTTTGACCTATTTGGAAATCTTAACTTCCCTATTTAAACCAAAATCTGAAGGCAAAAAACCTTTTAGAAACTCTGTTACTAAGAACTACTTGTTCCTTTTCTGCTTATAGACTAGAATGTTTTGGGACCCTCCTACTCCTATAGTACAAGCATGTACCAGATGTTTGTGAAAAAATATCTGTTAATCAGTCTAATTAAGCCCATACATTTTATTGCCTATTTTAGCATTTCATCAGTGGTCTGTAAAATCAAACTGCAAATGCTATTTACATGAGCCACAAGTCAAATGCAAGCAAAAAAGCTCACTCGAATAGGGCGTTTTTTCTTGTTTTATTATAAAAATGTATCGCTTGCTGCTTCTGCCTAAATTTAGAGTACTTGTATAACCCTCTTTAGGATTATTGTTAGCATCAGATTTTAGAAAAAAATACTTCCATGGTCTGCTATATATACACCTTACCAGCATCTCCTCAGAAACTTCTGACCTGATGGTCAATCCCAATCAAGCTGGACACAGAAACCGGGAATAATTTGGGATGGAGAGCCAATTATAATAATACGTTAGCACTAAAGCATCTCTTTAAATATGCTAAATTATGTTAACGTACTAAGTACAGAGGTGAATGATTATTGATAGTGAATGAAATTAAACTACAGATTTAGTCTGGAAAATATGTGCAAGGAGCCTAAGTTTTCCATCACTACATACAGAGGAAACAAGTTTCACACCAGCCAAGTGGTTCAAACCATCAGGTTCAGTTCTTCATGTGATCTGGAGCTGGGCTCTTTGCCCATGTTTCATTTATTCTCTTTCTGAGCGCAAAGAAAATATTTAAAAAAACTGGATTAACTGAAATCTTAGTCTCAGTAAGAACATCAAGTGATCTAAAGATCCACTTCTCTCCAGAGCTGCCACCCAGCAACTTTTAATTTGGTCTGAAAGTTTGCTAAGTGCTGAACAGCCCAGTTGAATAAGTGAGTTAAGCACTGCTGAACCTCTCAGTCAAGAAACCACAAATCAACTCTCTGGTAAAAGAGATTGATTAAGAATCACGCAGATTTGTAAAAAAACAACCCCAAATCTTTCATGCAGCACTGCTGGGATTTGATTAAACCTGTGGTCACTGATTAAGGTAAGTTTCCTGCCCTGACTTTCATCTGCAAATCTGCTGGCTGGTTTAGCCTCTCTCCATAGTGTTCCTCATGCCAGGAATGCTGCCATTCCCTGACCCGAGAGTGAGGCAGTGCAAACACAGAGGCAAAGCCTGGAGAGCTTCAATTCCTGCTCATCCATGGAGCTGCCTCAAACATTTTCCCTGTGGTGTATATGGCACATTTCTCACCAGACAGAGGCTGCCTAGAATAAAGATTGAACCCTTAAGTGCGAGGAGACCTCTGGCTGATTAACTAGGTATGATTAAAACCCTCTACTGATCAGAATACCTGTAAGGAGCACTTTGGAGAAAAGATAAATACTCTGAGTCGTCCAAATTTAGGTTCAAGTGTAGCTTACTTAACAGTTCAGTAAATATGATGCTGCCATTGCTTGTGACAGACTCGACTTTGGGTTAAGGTCAAAATACAGGTCTCTGGACTTATCCCAAAGCTCTGCTTCAGCTTGGTTTGCTGTAACTAATGCACCTGATCACAGCAAGTACCTCAGGTGACTGGTTCTCTGTTTTGTTTTAGCTTATGCTTGGCTCTGTGTGATTATGTGGTGCAGTGCACCGTGTTTTATATATACATACATATATATATATATATATGCACACATAGAGTCTGCTACTAACAGGCAGTAATGCCAGGGAGTTATTTTGTGTTGAATGAACTATCCAGGACCAGGGAACAAACTGCAGCACTAAGGAAAGCAGGCACAGGACGACAGCACACACTTCCAAGTGTAGTCACAGGATGACACCAGAAACCCTAATCTATAGGGTAACCTAACACAGTAACCATCAATCATCAGCCTCAAAGGAAGGCAAATTCTGCAGCTGGGTAAAAACATTTTTAAAAGTTCTAAAAACCATTGATAAGAAAAGAAAAAGTGGCTAACACATCTGAAATGCCCATCTGATTGGGCCGAATTTGACTTAATGTCTTCATTAATTCAGACAATGATGATGAAATAAACTCTCACCAAATTTGTGGTCGTTATCAAATCTGCAGGTGTGACTGACACACGGGAGGGAAAGAGCTGCTAAAGCCTGGGATGGCTCAGGGAGGTGTTATTGCTGTCTCTAAGTACCAAATAGGATGGTTTAGAGATGAAGCTGGACTATTCTCAGAGGTGAACAGCAAAAGGATGAGGAGTGAAGGCTGCAGCACATTCCATTTTGATTAGGTAAAAAGAAACATTTTTTTCCACCATTTAAATGGTCAAACAGTGCAATAGGTTGTCCAGAGAGATTGTGCAGAATTCTTGGAGACATTTCAAAACTCAAATGTAAAAGACCTTGAGCAACCTGATCTTATTTGACATGTTTTGATTTGAGTTTGAATCAGATGATTCATACATATCTAATCTGACCTAAATTATCCTGTGATTATATTATTTGAAGAATTATGATAAAACTGCAGAAGTTGGTAATGTTATATAAGTATTGCTGTCACAGGTTTAACCATATATTAAATTATGTTTAGAAGGTAAGCATAATACAGGCAGAGTAAAGCATTCAAAATTTAGAAGAGTTTAGAATTATGGCTGGCCATTAACCAATTATAAACTATGCATTTAAACCATGATACAATTCTTAACTACATGCATTTTTCCACCACTATTATTCCAATCCATTATTCCACCACTTCAGTTACTGAATGGGATGAATCATATTCCGTGAATAGGAAGTCATTCAATATTTCTTATCTTGAACCAACATGGTCCCAGATCGTATTTGCTGGGGCTTTAAAAAGCCATGTTCCCAGTCTAGGAATCTGTAAATGTAATAGCAAAATGTAGTGTCAAAATTGTCTTTGTGAGGTGAATTACTTTCTACATTTCACAGGAAAAAAAAAAAAGGCAAGGTTTTAAAAGTTATGTTTCTTGAAATGCGTGTGCTGCCTTTGGTATAGCAAAATCCACATTTTGATAGGGTGTACTCTAAGTGTCCATTCCATAATACAGCAGAAAAAATTCATAATCTGTGAGTTTATGGCATGCTAAACCCATACCACAACTCACCCATTCCTCCTAGGTTCTGAAAATACCAGTTCAACACCAGGGCCTTATTTCATGCCTTAATTCATGCTTGATGAAAGGGATGGAATTGAGGCAGGAACGGTTGACATTGGGAATTACAACGGAATACCCTGCTTTTTCATACTCACTTGTATGTCCTAATAACCCCCTTCTTTTGTTAAAAGAGAAACAGATGCAGCGTTCAGAAGCACTGATCTAAGAAAAGACACCCAAATAGCAACTCAGCCACGGCACAGATATTCTCTGGTGATCCAGCTACTGTGTGTGAAGGAAGGTTTTGGGCTAAAAAGCACGAAATGCTGACACACCACATGCTGAGATGAAAGGGGAAGAGCAGGGAAGCTCCAGACAAAGAGAAAATTAGCAGAGGACAACAAGCAGAGAAAGCACACAGCAGTAGATCCAGCTGAGGGGGAGGATGTGGAGTAGATGGTTTGAAAAAGGAGGCTCAAAGGCATCTGAAGATGGGAGTTTTTTTATCAGTTCAAAACTACAGGATGAAAAGGATAAAAAGTGCTATTTTGATGACACGTCAGAGTAGGACCTAGATTAAAAATGCACTCACACATTTCTTTTGCTTCAAGTATTAAACGAAGATTAAGACTGTATAATTCAAGATAGCAAAACATATTCTTCAGATAGTACAAGTCCCAAAGATTAAAAAAAATAATGGTTTGCAACTCAAGGAGGATACAGCCCCGCATGCATCTCACCTTTGCATGGCATTTGGTGTGCATTTAATTTTAATTAAGAGCACATTTTGAACACAAAGATTGCATCAAGAAAATATAGAAATCAGAGATAGCTCGAGTCATACATTATGGGAGCAAAACCACAGGTATTTTCCTTCTTTTTTTTAATTTAAAATTTGCTTCAGTTAGTGACATTCACACTGTAACAGCTCAATGAAGATCTTCTACAAAATGTTAGCAAATGCCACTGCACTGCCTGTAGAGAATAAGGGGCTTATTGACATACCAGCTCCCAGCATCAAATGTCATGATTGCAGTATTGACTAACAGCATATCAAAATAAACATCTGAAAGCCGAGGTAATGCTTGAAGACAATCATCCTGAACCACCAACTCTGCACTTAAATAACAAAAAAACCCCCCATACCTACCTCCTGAAGCATTTTAAGATATAAACTAGAAATTCTGTTCAAGTGGTTGAGGCATAACATAAAGACTCTATCAATTTAGCCTTCTGTCTTGGGCAATTTAGCTCTTGACATTTTTCTCATTATTTTTGCTCTGTATCTTCAGTATGTATCGTTCTGTGGGCATGGCAGCAAAGAGTATTTGATTTTACTTTATCAGAAATACTTGAGGAAATGTCTTGGGAATGGCTTTAACAGTGAAGCAATCTGCTACTGATTAGTAAAACAGCACTGAAATGTTTATAAAAATAAAGGTCAGTCACCAGCAGCAAAAATCACCCTGTTTACCTTTATTAGTATTGTACAAGATACAGGAAAAAAATAAACGGGCCACATCAGAATGACTGTCACATGTCTTCTCTCTTGAGGGTTTCCAAGTACCCTGATGCTCTTGCCTTGTCAGGCTTCCCACTGACACCACTACCGGAATTTGTCAGGAATTAATTTGCCCAGCAGAATAAAAATCCTAAACAGGAATAGTAGGTTTGGCCAGAGTCTTTCATAGTAATATCTGGACACATCCTTAGCAGATGATGGGTGTCTGAAATGCCTTCCTGGAATTAATCTGGTCTCTTCATCCATTTTATTACTGAAGGAAAGGGAAATATGGACGGTAATGCAGGATTATTTATCAAGTTTATTTCTTTAGGCAATACCAAACAGACAGTTCTATCAATGCTGCACACATATTTGTGACTATTTTCTATTCTGTTTCTAGGCTGATGCACAGTGGGGGTTTCTTAACATCAAAGTTAAAATGCATCTATATAAAAGAAACTATTTAGACTCATCAGTTGTTAACTGTTTTAAATCGTTTTTAACATGTACTTCACTAGACTTAGAAAGAAAAAGGAGTAAAAATATTAACTGATACCCTAAAAGCTTTCAGTTGAGCTCTGAAGCACAGAGAGGGGGAAGGGAGCACAATGCAGGGCCAGATTTTAAACAGGGTTCTGGAGGTTTGTGGTGTCACTGCAAGGGAAATCTCACCTGCCCCTGCCTCTGTGCCCCAGCTTTGCTATTGATCTGCAAACCTGAAACAAGCACAGCCTGCAATACAAAAATTCAGAAGTGAATGAAGACTGATCAGTGCACAGCATGGGGATGTACCAACCATATGGAATCTGCTGCAGGTGCATTCTCTAGGGAGCTGGGCAGGAAAAAAAAAAGAGAGTACAAAATCTTCTTTTTGGAAATAGTATCCACAGTTTTGGAAACTGATTCTGACAATTTTAAAACTAAATAACCGAACTCTGTGTCTCGAAGTGTGGTGTGCAGGCTTTTTTTTTTTTTTCCTTAAGAGTTCATGCTGTCCTCTAAATAATCAGCTTTTTATAACTTCTGGGACACTCACAGGTACCTGGATATTTGTGCAGGTTAAACAGGGGCAGATTTTCATGCAGTCTGCAAAAACAGGAGCTCATGTCAGCCCCGGTTCTGCCTCCTGCCTATAAAAACACATTATTCGAGGTCAAGTAACATAAAATTGCTCAGCTGCTTGTGACAGACTAAAGCTGCAGTCCAGCAGCCTTCATCCTTTTCAAAGGAGAGGGTTTTTCTCTTTGCACAGACTGGTCCATAACTCACAGCATGTTTTAAAATGGCTTAAATAACTTCCCACAAAGTAGTAACTTTAAAAGGTACCAGACATGCTTTAAAATTGGTGCCACACAAACCTTTCCCTGTGGCCCGGCCTTGGCTTGTTGTGCCCATCTCCATTCCTGCTGCAGCTGACAGGACATGAACTTCCCAGTTTAGCTGCTGAAGCACTGTCAACATGTCCTAATTTCCAAAGATCATTAGCTTTCTTTTCTGGCAGATATATTTATATATTTTGTGGTAGATATAGGCACACTGAGTTGGGTCAAACAGTCAAGTATGAATGCAATTATTTTTTTTCTATTTTTCCCCCCTGACATCAGCAGCTAACCCAGTTTTAACTTGAATAGAGATATCAGCAATTTTTCAGTTACTACACCGAAGAAACACGAAACACTAATTCTTTCTATTTATTTATTTTTTTAATGAGAGAGGTATCACTTTTCCACTGCCTAAAAGAAGATCAAAGTTACCATCTCTTACTGTGAAAGGACATGGATTTTTTAGTTGGAATTTAATCTCAATTCAACTTGGATACTTCCTTGTAAAGGATTACAGGAAACAAACCTAATTAGGTAGGAAATAATAATGAAATAGGAAAGGTAGAACCTCAAACCAGAGTAAACCCTATTAAAACTTATGCTCCTTTACACCCTTGAAGAAGACAGATATTAGAAAACAATATGGCAAGGAGGAAAATTTAAAAAAATCTCTTTTTTTTAATGTTGTAAATATGTTTTTGTATCTACATGGTACAGTTTCACCTGCTCAAAACTCTGAACTTATGAAAACAAAATATGCATTCTGGAAGAGATTCCAAGCACTTTCAAACTCTGGACCTAACATTTTTTCCCTTGGCTCCTGGGAAAGAGCCTGTGTTGAACAATTTCCTGACTTTGCCTGCGTCTGATGACAGGACTGACTTTTAATGCTCAGAGGGGAAACTGCAAATCAGCTCCTGCTACAGAGGGTGAAAATTAACCAGCAACAGTGAGAAGAGCAAGTTCTGGCTATATGGCAATCTGCTGTCTTATGAGAACTCATAAATAAACCTCACACCTGCCATATCATCACTCCTGCAAGCTAAAGATTTTGTCAGCAGGGAATTTGGGTGCCCAGAGAAACCCTCTGCATCCTCATCCTGCTTCTATCTCCAAGGATGGAGCAGCCTGTGCCTCTGCTTGGGCAGACTCACAGTAAAAAAGTGTTTTCTGCTGTTCAGACAGCACCTCCTGTGTTTCAATTCTTGCCCTGTCACTGGGCAACACTGAGAAGAGCCTGGCTCAGTCTTTTTTACACCTTCCCTTCAGGTATTTTAAATCTGCATTTATTTGTCATCCTACAGAGCAGCCTGTCTTAGTTTAGCAAGTGCAGATAACAATTTAAGCATCATTATAGTGCATCCTGAGGAAAACACACTACTAAATGAGAGCCAGAACAAGTTCTGATGACTCATTTGGCCCCCACTGCATTTCCCCAACAGATTTTTAAAGCTTCGCATTTTAACTCACAAAAAAGAAAAAAGTTTGAATGCCAATGTCATTAAACTTGAAAGAATTTTGCTTGCAAGGAATCTGTTTAATTAACATGAATAGAAAAGAAGCAGAGACACGGATTTTGAACTAAATTACTAATAAATGAGAAGTGCAGGTTAACTGGAAAGTAAACACTGGGAGAGCAAAATTCCATCTCCATTACAAGTTGCAGCTCAATTAATTCCATCAGTATTGCTCATGTATAACAGAACTAAACTGACTGGAGTCAGACACCATTTCCTTTCCTTCCTCCCACCCAGAAACATGTGCTAGAAGGGAAAAGACAAAATGAATTGCATAATTGAACAGGATGCCTGTGGTCTATTCATTGAACACCCAAACACCGCTCACACACGTGGGTTTCATTTATATTTTATTGTCACTCAGTGGCCCTGATCACAAAATTTATTTATTTCCTCGAATTGTCAACAGAAATTAAATCTCATGCAGTGTTGGATCACTATGTGAATATGAACACTGCACTTTACTGGGTCAGCATAACTTAGTGTGCCCTTACACGAGCAGTGGTAAAAGTGAAGCATTTTCCTTCACTTGTAACATTGGTAAGAAGCTGTCTGCCTAGGTCATCTCACAGGAATGATTACTAAAGAATTAGCTATTTAACTCCCTGTGGGGCTATTCTAGCTCAGAAAAATTAAGTTTTTCTTTGAAAAATTAGTGAGAAAATGCAATAAATATTTCACACGAATGTGTGTATAACATCAGCTACTGTGGAATAACTCACTGTGCACCAGCTATTCAGATAATTTCCAAATCTAGACAAGCTCTTCCCTTTAGGACAGGGACACATCTTGCTTATCTCCCAAACCTTCCTGAGTCACTCACAAGAGCAAAGCTGAAGAACCTTGTAACTGAGGAAGCCTCATAGCAAGCGATGGAGTGATTGCCATGGGCCTCCCTGGACTGTTTGGTTTCAGGGGTTTTGTAATCTGCTACTTTCTCAGAGATCAAAAGCAAAACTAAGGGAAAAGGATACACCAAGAAGGCAAATGTTTACTCAATTTTAAGGAAAAGGTGTCAGCCGTGTTGTGTTGGCCCTTTATTCCCTACCAGTTCTGTTCTGGTTTTTATTTTCAATTATTTTTAATTCATAGCCAGGGTTGGGTACAACCTCCGAGGCAGAGGTTTACTTTGAATATTTCTGGAACTTGCATCTTGTGAGGGAGGAGAGGAAAGAATTTGCCTCGTAAGCCTTGCAGGCAGTCGCTTTTTGTCCTGTCACTTTCTTTCCTTCCTGTGAACCGCTCATTTCTTGCTCTACCTGAGGAGGATTTGTCAACCCAAAGTGTTTCTTGTACTGCCAACTCTCTGAGCTCTCAGAAGGACGTCATTACCCGTGGCAGTGCTTGTTTACTGCACATTAACTGGCAGATTCTTTCACATATTCTGCACCACTCATTGCTTTGCCAGCTCCAAAGCCAGCGTGAGGTCCCTCCACTCTGATCATGCCCTGACACTTCACCAGATTCGGGAACAACGAGGAGTTGTTGCCCAGCACTGATTATTTAGTTGGCCGGATGATACATCAAAAGGATTTCAGCGCAGGAGAGCCACCAGCTGGGGTCTTGGCAGACAAAAGTAGATTTTTCCAGCCTTAGCTCCTCTGCAAAGATTATAAACACTCAGATCTGAAATGTAGGATAATTTGAGCCTAAGTGGCAGGAGAGAACACGCTGCTTTCAATGCTTATAAAGGTACAGGTTACTGTCATTATTTTTCTCTTATAGAAGCAGAGCCTCTTCACATACTTGGTGAAGTGGACCATGGAAATTTGTAATACATAGACACAGAGCCATACTAAGCATTTAAACAAGTAACATTTGGTCTGAATCACAGTCTAAATGAATATGCGTATGAAATTTAACGGAAATCTCATATTTAATATTTAAAGAGTTCTGATTTCTGGACTAATGATTATATGTTATTAGCATTCCGCTGTGTGAGGCTTTCAATTCATATAATTAAAAGATTACTCTAGCAAGACCTTAGAGTAGAAATGCATTCATATAAAAGCAACTAAAATAAAATTATAAATATGAATAAATTTATAAATCTTCCCTCAGCAGTTTTCTAAATTTTATATATTTCAGACATATCTTCATAATGCTGGAAAATCAAACTCAAGAAGTTTTCCCAGGAGTGGCTACAGTGACACAAAACCAACAGAATGTATCCCTCTTCTTTCTCATTCTTCCTGTTCTGGAGAAGTCCCTTACCACCTCCCCTTACCTTCCTCCCACTTCTTCACCATTTTACATTTTATACCCTCACACAATTTTCATTTTTTCCCCAAAACCCATCAACCTGTCATGCTCCATTCCTGACACACATGCCTTCATTCCTGCATAACTGTAACATCACAAAAATCTAAGAGGCAGAGGAGAAAACCTACTATCAGTCCCACAGAGAGAGAGAGAGGAAAAGGGGAACAAGATGAGATCTACCCAAGCACCCTAAGACTTCCTGATTTTGCTCTACAGTGAAATGTCAGTGTGGTACTGATTCCCCATTGCCCTTCAGCTGCTGAGGCAGAGCAGCTCTGAAGAGTCACATGGTCCCAGAATAAAGTCAGGCCTATGATAATATCCTCCTTTTTAGTCACTAGACTATGTTAATGCTATGTTCACAAAGACATTTAACAAACTGGTGTCTCTGAAATTCAGGCTTCACTCCTGGCGGTGAACATCAACACTTCCTGTTCTATCAGTAAGGTTTTTATCCACTAAATAAATCCAGATTGTTTCATTTCACACCTCCTTTCACCTCTTTGAACATACAGCTGAAAAGCTGACTCAGTCATGAGGCTGGACTAACATCATCTTATCCTCAGAGAAAACATACTATTGACCAAGAGTGACAGGGTAGTGGGTGAGGGAAGCTCATCTTCATTTCACTAAAATATTCAGAATATTTTTTTCGCAGGTAGAGTCAATTTCCATGAAAATTAAATGGAATATGCAAAACTATTCATAATAAATCTGAATAAGGCACCAGGAACTTATGAAGGGATCTACAGTTTTGTGAAAGCCTTTCTCCTGCCTGTCAAAGTCTAACTGGTCCAGCACATCGGAAGCCTTCAGAAAAAAGTCCTGGTGATGTAGTTCTTCATCCTCCCTCTAAACGGCCTCCTGGCAATGATTTGGGGCTTTCTTTGCTGTTCATTCCTTTCTTTGTTTTTATGCTAGACGATCCCAAGGTTCTCTCTACCAGAAAGGCAGTTTCTCATTTCATTTGCCACTTTCTAGCCTCAAACAATTTTGGGTGATTTTTCACTGCAGACCTCTCTGTTGTGATGACACACACGTCCCATTATTTTCTGTTCAAATGGAGAAAACTACTCATCCCAACAATGTGATGGAAATTTCACAGCTGTAGAAGTCCATCCAGCTTAGAGGATAGGACTTGCTTAGAAAGCCTCCTAACTGCATTATTAAACATTAAAATAAATTGTTCTCATACACCAATTTCAAATCATTCTGTTTCTAGCCAATGCTCACAGGTATAAAGGTCAGATATAATTGCTTCAAAACTCCCTGAATTTGTCCAGACTTTATATGGCCTATGTATTGCTTAAAGGTGACTATTGTAGCACATTTTATAATGAACAGTGAGATAGAACTTAGTTCTTTTCAGAATCTGAAATGCAAAGTTTTTGATCTGACAGGAACATGGTTTTTCTGAACTAGGTTTTTCTTCACTGATCATAGTGAGAGTTCAACAGAGGGAACAGTACAGTGCTACTGCTTTAAAATCAATTTAGTTTAATTTTAAATCCGCTAGGAATGATGAGATGTTTTCATAAAAATAACCCAGTAGTGATCTTTTAATCTTTTGTTCTGCTTTCAGTACTTATGACTATGTTAAAATGAACAGTCATTTGCAAGACAGGTGCCATTTTAATAATGGCTTAAAATTACGGAATAAAATTGCATAAAAATTGTAAAGAACATGAAAATATATGCATTGACTTCTGAGCTATTTTTAAAACTGCTTGGTCTTAGTGAATCTATTCTCCTGCCTAAGTCAGCACACGCAGTGGAAGAAAAAGATGGGTTTAATGTCACTGAGGCAGCCTGGGGCAGGTGTTTGGCCCCCAGTGCAGCTAAGAGCACTCACAGGGGCTGTTCAGGCTCAGCCATCAGATATCATGTGCCTGCTCAGTGGGGCTGGCTGGCCAAGGAACAGCGTGGTCACAGGGATTCCAGGACAAAGCACCTTAATAAAAAGGAGATTCCCAAAGGAGTTGTTCTGTTTATACCATACTGCAACAAAAGGGAGAAAAGGAATGAGAGAAATCAGCCGTACTGTATTTGTATTTGACAGAGATATGCCACCTGTGTTGGTCACTTAAGTTATAAAGCCTACAATAAAGTCACCCAAAACATCACTTTGAGGTCATTAATAAGTTTGTTGCTAACAGAAATTCTGCTTTGCTAAGCAGAGGATGCTCTGAACTACAACACTGGGATCCACTTAGTATCCTGCTCCATGCTATCACTCCTAAAAAAAAAAAAATCTATTTACTTCGCACTCCTCAGCATTATTTGTTTGAACAAAAGCCGTGCACATGGACAGCTTGGAGAAATGTGTAGGACTTTGCAGAGCCTTTATCAGGTATCTGTAACATTTTTTTAAAGAATGGCGTATTAGTGAGGCTGTTCCTCGAGGAGATACTGAGTGCTACTCATTATTGCAATGTATCTTCTGTAAGTGCTTACATTCATACAGCATAAGGGCTAAAAGATACTGGCTCAGAATAACAGTATTTTCATTTCTCTTTGCAAAACTGCACACGTCTACACAAGATGAAAAGTAGCAAAGGATCATACACTAATTTCCATGTGTTTTATTGCTGCTTTTCCTTCTGGCTGAAACCCAGTGCAGCTGTAAGTACAGAACCTGAATAATTCTCTCTCAGCTGAGAATATCCAGCAGTAACATTAGAGAAACATTAAACTATCCAAAATGACATTTGGAGCAGTATGACTCCATCTTATACCAGAAATCAGTGGTAGCAGTAAAGCTGTTTCAAGAATATATGTTCCTGTCTTAAAACTGTGTTCTTCCTATAGCATTAAGTAACCTACAGTTAAAAACTTCTTCATTGTGTCTGTCACTTAGAGGGCTGATGGGTCATGAAAACTCTTTTGCTGTCTCATCTAAGATGAAACAGTCAATTGAGATAATTCTGGTAATTGTGGTATACTGCAATAATCACAGATGTGGGGTTTTTTCTGACAATCCTTCTGATGAGATGCTGAATTAGGGTTTTCACCTTCTCTCTTTACCTTCATGCCTATAGCAATACCCCTCTGGCTATCATCTTGTCATATAAGGCCAGTGAGAATCTGAGTAAGATACCTTTATATGAAATTCAGATACTGAAAAGTGTTTCTGATTGCTCAGTGGTTACTGCTCTCTAATCAGCACTGAATCAGTGCTAAAGTTACTCTGTGCTGTTTATCGCAGAATATTCTGAGTTGGGAGGGACCCACAAGAACACTGAGTCCAACTCTTTAATGAATGGCCTGTATGAGGATCAGATCCATGACCTGGGTGTTATTGGCACCACGCTCTCTACAACTGAGATACAAGAGCAAGCTTCTCAGCACCCAGGGCTGCTCAGCTCACATCAATATTTTCCATTAGTGCTATCAAAATGCATTTCATTTGAGAACGTATGTTATTCCCACTTCTGCTGCCTTCCTTCTCCTGTATTTTCTAAAAGCAATGATGTGATAGTTCCTACCTGGACCCTGCTGCGTTAACTTGGAGTTACTTTAGGATCTTTTTCATGAGATCCCCATTGTTCAGTGTCATAGTGTTACTTCTCGGGATTGAGAGCAAACCTGTGTCTTCTGCTCGTCTCATTCGTGTGTGGACAATACACGGTGGTGCAGACTGAATGAGCACGCAGAAGAGATCACATCCTCTTCTATCCGTGTATATTCTTAAAATCTTTATTCCTCTGGCAGTCTGACAAATGTCCTTCTCCACTGTTCTATTTTCTTAGCTTCTGATTTTGTAATTCTACTTTGTAACTGTGCATGTGACATCCACACACCCTGAGGAGGTGGGTTATGAAAAATTAAGCTCTGAATTGCAGAAATATTCACATGGAAAATGATGCCTTCTCTCTCATGAAAAGCAGTAAACAAATTAGCCTGTAATACCTCATAATTTTGTAATATTCCCACATCTGTAAAGACCATCAGCTGCACTAACATTGGCAATCTTTGCATTATTAGGTTTTCTTTATTAGCTTCCATTTTAATTGAGAAACAGTTTTCATAAACCCCCCTATTATTTCTCAAAGAGGATGGAAACAGAAATAGCAACCTGTGGAATATTCTCCCTTCTCCTCCACGGAGGGCAGTATGTACTATTGTTCATTTCAGTTTTCTATTAGCTTGACTTTTTACATGAAAAACATCCTCAAAGGCCTGCAGCTCAAAACCCTGCCCCAACCTGATAGCATCTTAATGTGCTCTTGTAATGGATTCTGGAACAGGTGGCTAATAAATTAACCAGAGCTATGCAATCTATTATTGACTGGCATCCTTCCAGCCACATAGCTCTCAAATGACAGCTTGTTTCGTGTAAATTTTATTGTATTGAAGGTTCCATTTGTTACCAAGAGATTTCCTTATAAATGGAAAGAAAATGCAAATACTACTTTCTACTTCACATAGAATAATCCTTAAAAAAAGCAAGCAAGCAGTATTTTCCTCTAGGCCTTTTATTTTCTAGGATGTTAAGTAGCAAACTAAATATGTTAAAAACACAGAAGCTGTGTTAACCGAACAGATAAAAATAATATATAAGAAGTTGCTTGGTGCTTTTTCACACCACTAAGCACAGCAACTCTGAAGCAGATTATGAAGCTCTGCACTAGCAGAGCTCTCAATACTGCAAATTTCTCTTAATTTTGCCATGTAATACTGTATAGATTATTGAGTACATTTTAATTTCCCTCTTATACTGAGCCAAATGGCCTCTCTTACAGATTTCTGATCTGTTATCACCCACTGATATCCATCCCTAAACAAGTAAAGCAGTGGCATCTCTGCTAAGTCTATGTTGCCCTTCTTCCTGGCTGGCTACTTATTTCCTGCTGGGTATGAAGCCATGAGAAGAATAACTTGGGGAAGTTATTCTGGGAAGAGAGATTCTTATTCATGAAAGACTGCCCAAATGTCTCCCTCCAATTCCTACAGCAGCTTGCAGGGTATTTTCTTGCAGAAATTCCCACAGGAAACACGAGCTATGCAAGTCAAAATCACACACAAGGACTGAACCCCACAGTTTGATACATAAAAGTTTAAAAGGACTTAGAAAACAGGCACTAAGAAAAGCTGTGAATTTTCATAAGCAACAGAAATTTGAGTCTTCCCTTGAAAGTGATAGTGATTTAATTTGGTCTGCAGAGAAAATGAATTAGAAATCGCTATTTCCAGCATGCATTGTATTACTTACAGATTGCTGGAATGGGTGGTTTTACATGCTATGATTGACATTTACATATGTCAATTTTCTAACTTTAAAGTCAAAGGAGACAAGAGGATTGACAGTTTTTCCTGTAATACAGCTGAATAAATACATTCTTCTGAATTTATGATTTCCTTTGTTAATCCTTTCTACCTAACAATCCTGTCCCAATAAATCTTAGGGGCAGTGCACTAAAACCAATTCAAATATTTCCACAGATAGACCTATCTTGTCTTTTACCCATTATTTTGCTATTTACTATTCTATGCTCTAATTCTGGATTTGGGGAAAAAAAATACTTCTGCTATGAATTGTAGTTATTGATTCTGTATTTTTCTGTCTTTACTCACTGTTGTTGATAAGCTGATCCACTAAGTCTTTTAAGAGCTATTTTCTCACCATAAATACAGCAGTTGAAGCACAATATTTAGTCATTTATAGAAATGGTAGTTGTTTATAGAGAAAACAAAACAGTTTGCTTCTTTCTTTTTTGTAATCACTTATAAGCATACATGGAGAAGAAATATATTGATATTTATGATATTTAAAAACTCTTTTGTAGGTATGGAACCTGGAAGGAAGTACCAATAAATTATGACTGAAGTTCCGGTGGCCTAAGGGAAGCCAACTATGGATATAAGAGAGAGAGAAACTCCATGTTAAATCAGGAATACACAGAGTGAAACACCTGCTTTCTAATTAGCATTCCAAAGTCTTGAACCATGTGTCAGTACATCCTTTTCTGTCCACATTTGGGATAATATCCCAGCAGACGTGGTGACAGCTACTTAGACTACACCACAGGACAGAGCATTTAAAACAAGAGCAACAAAACTGTCAGAAACTCATCTGTTCTTCCTCATCACAGTAATCACACTTGGGATCTACTGCTGTGGTCCTCACACCTTCTCCCCACAGCACAGAGCCCATTCCAGAGGAGCACAAGAAGTCCTGGGAAATCATACTTGGCCCAAGCCATCACCTATCTCTGAAGATCGGTCTCATTTCCTGTCTAACATAAAGTTTATCCTTTCTCAGGTTGATATTAATCATCTGATAGTGCCTGAGCAGGATCAGGGCACTGTCCTGCAAAGGAGTTTTCACAGGCAGGCAAGGCTCCTTTTAACCCTCATAAATTATGTAGAGAACACATCAGCCAAGCTTTCGTTTTCCTGACTTCCCTTGTACCTTTTTTATTCTTCTGAATTCAGTTATATTCTAATTACAGCTTTTTTTGCATTAAGATGAGATGCAGTGCATTCCCTATCATTGGTTTACCGGGTGGCAATAACAAGCCAGGTACTAGTAATTATCAACTAACTAATGAGATATTAATGCTGGCAGTTTCACTGATGTTTAGAAATTATTTTGATGTGTGAATTTAGGTTTATCCTGCAGAATTCCTGATGGTGTTACCTCACTTAGCAACCCTTTTTGTTTTACATAGATGAAATTAATATTAAAGCTTAAATTTCATTAAGGCATTTCATTTGAAATTTGTGGATTTAATTTCAGGTTAGGAGCTGCATCTTGTTTTGTGACTTTTAGCTCTGGCCATGTTTATAAAGTCTACTACGACAAGTGCTTTTGTCAGGAAGACACAATATCAAATATTTTCCAAAAATATTTTGAGGTAATGTGGTCATTACAGTTATTCAAACAGTATGGTTCACTAACCAATGTTTAATTAACTTGTAAGTTTTTTATCCCAAGGAAGTCGTCTTTATTTCATTCTCGTTCTTATATTCAGAAGACACAAAGGAAAGCTAAAATAGTTAGATGATCAGTTTGATTTAATTATTCTGCTGTTCTGTTCCATGTTTGTCCCTGTGTATTCTCTGTAGGAACTTTTATTCTTATTCTGAGTCACTGGGTGGTGACATGGTAGGAACAGATATTCACAACCAAAACCACTTGATAAATCTGTAAGAGAGTTGCTGCATTTATCAGGTTGACATTTAAATAGTCTTAGTCTGTTTCAGTACAATATGATGAGAAAATTTCTAACTGCAAACATCACAGGTGAAAATGCAAAAAACCAGCACAGAATCAATTTAAGAAATAGTTAAAATAACAGGATGAAGTAAAAATGTTTGCATTATTTTTACATGAGGGAAGAATTCCTTCTTCTGAAAACTATTCCGAAAAATCAAATAGTGATAGACTACTTGTCTTGTAACTTGACAAATCACTAATCAAATAAAGTAATTTTGAGGTTTTCCACTGTTTTTCTTGTCATTGCAAAGTACTCTCCCACCACGGGTATTTCTACTCCACTGTGACAAACTGGCATCTCGGGCAGCTGTGCTCCTTTTATTGTATAATATCAGCAGTCAAATTCTGCCTAGGCAAAACACTGGACAAAATGATCTCACAGCCTCATGGAGAATTTTGTGTTTCACTGTTATCATTCCTCAGCAGTTTTATTCCTTGTGCAGACACTCCTGTAACTGTGTGGGTTTGAGTCCTTCAAGACAAAAAGTAAGATATTCTTAGTCTCATATCTCCAATCCTGAAGTCACACACCCCTTCAGTCCCCAAAGGCCTGAGCTTTATGTCCAATTTTTATGACAGAGAGCACATTCCTGGCTAAGCCCCTGAGAATCATAAATGTTATAGCTTTTTTTTTTAAACTCTACTGCAAATAATGGAGGGCAATGTGAAGATCTTTGCAGAATAAAGGAATATGTATCTTTCTAGAAGGAAAGTCTGAAGTTTTGTTCCCACAGTGGTGAGGATTTTGTAGTGTTATCTGACAATAGTTACATGTCCACATTATCTCCACGAGCTTCCACAGGGATCTAAACTCCTCTGAAACGACTGAAATGTGAAATGCTTCCCAAACAGATCTAAAACTGACTGGATGTTGAGAGATAAACAACAAGAAGTTCTTTGGAAAGGATAAAATCTAACAAATACTGTGAAATACATGACAATTCACTTCAGATGGTGACCTTGTAACTGGTGATTAGTTCTCAAATTTTACTCTGAATTCTATGGTATTGATAACTGTCAGAAAAATTAATTAATGGCTTAGGTGGATAATTGCTCTGATCTGGTATAGCACATTTTCCATGCTAAATTGAAAAAAGGTACAGATTATAATTATTGTTATAAAAATAATTATTATCATTCTCTCCATTGCCAATCATAAAGGTCCTTGAGATAATGGAGTTCAGAACCTTCAGCAGAGCAATGATTACTTTATAAATAACATTATCTCTGTCCAGCATATTTACTGTCATGAGACATTTACTTTTGTTAATTATATAGACACAGTACATTTATCAGGAGAAATTTCCAGACGGAAATACAGGTTTCTTCATTTCTCAGTACGGGCAGGACAGAATGCCACAGTAAACTCTAAAACAAGAAATTCTAGGATCCAACTTCAAGGGAAGCAAAAGGCAAAAACCTCCCTGACTTCAGCAGTGACTGGAACCACAGAATTTCATTATATGCTGTCAGCTATTTTTTTTCTGTATTTCTAAAACCATTTCCAAAGTTACTCTTTGAGACTCAACCCATAATATCAAAAAGAAAAAAAACCACCCCAAACCAGCATAAATCAATCATCTTCTATATTTTGCTTAGTTAATGACTGACACTAAAAGATTTCATAATTGTTAAAAATGAGAACCCTTTATTAGGGAATGATGCAAAATCTCAGTAAACAATGAAAAAAACCATGACAGGGTGTAGCTACGGCTAACACTGCATTGGTTTCTTTGAACAGCAAATACATCTAGCAATTTATTTATCAGTCAGAATTCTGATAAATCCCTGTTATTGACATTTGACAGAATCGTGGCTATGGTATAGACAGCTTCTCAGGCCTGTCATTTCAACACCTTGCAATTTTAAATGGACCCTCCATCATGTCTAACACCTAATTATCTTGTCCAAGTGGTTTTGCCAGGCAAGAAAGATAAACAATTATCAAGAAGGGTGGTGAATTTACAAAGTTCAAAAATTGATTGCATTTGAAGAAAGAAGTTTTGACCCCTACCTGCATGCTTAAGTTAAACCTATGGTTTAGATTGATTTTTTTTAATACTCAATTACTATCATTTTTTTCAATATTCATTATGGCCAGTGAGATGAAAAATCAATTAGTCACACAGCTCTGCGCAGCAGACTTAAATGGTGAAGAGCTGGGAAATGATGAAAACCATGAAAATGCTGTAGTTTACACAGGCACAAATTCTGAAGACTTTCCATATTTACCTGAGCTGTGAGACACATTCTAAACTTGCATATCCTCTCAAAATGATGGGTTTATTTTTTTTAATTTAAAACTCGACTACTTTCCTTTTTCTATATTCTATTTCCTATAACTGGGCACTTCCAGAATCTTACGTGGTTTCAACTGCTTGAGTTTGCTGCCTTTCTCAGCCCACAACTCCCTGCTTGTTGTCCCTGCCCATGGCACAGAGGTTGGAACTGGATGATCTTTAAGGTCCCTTCCAACCCAAACCATTCCATGATTCTGTGATTATTTGTGCACGCTCAGGTCACAAAAGGAGCACTTAAGACAACACTACTGCATTTAGGGCAGCCTGAAAAGCTCATTTGATGGTCTAGAAGGTGTTCATGGAAAAAAATGACACCCCAAATACTGTTTGCCTCACTTCCAAACAGGAAGAGGTGCAGGAACTCCCTGCATGGACACAATGACCCCCAGCACCAGCAGATCACATTGATGGTTCAGCACCTCATTTAATCCCAGAGCTCTGAAGGTGTCCTTGAGAAGGTACAAAGAACTGCCAGTAAATGAGTGAAGTTCATATCATATATGAAAGTCATAACCAGGACTTCAGAACACAACTACTGCAAGCAAACTGACTTGTAAAAAAAATACAGCAGCTTTTCAGAAAACAATGCATGTTCAGTTTGCACAGCAGAAAGCAGTGAACTGCTGTGTAAATTTATATACAGTGTACAGCAGCTGGACAGTAAAACCAACAGGAAAGGCTGCTTCTCACAAGATTCTTGCCAGACATAATTGGGCGTGTTGTGAAAACCAAATAAAGTATTTCTAAAGAATTCTAAAGGCAGAAATTTGTACAGAATTATTTTTCTTATCCCAAATTGGTCTTTTTGCCCTTTTGTTGGTGAGGCAATTAAAATTTTAAATAAAAGTTGAATGAATGCTAGTGAGCATTAATGCAGAACATATGAAGATAGAAACTGCTAACAATCTGTTCTAGCAACCAAAATTATGTCTTCCAGGCAAGCAAAGGTCTCTTTCTGAAGTGACCTAGCCTGTAATCCTTCTGAAGTATATGGGGTGATACAAGTAATTAGCTCAGCCAAATAACTAAATAAATGCCTGTACAACACATTCTCAAACTAGGATTTAGCAACTGCAACAAAAATGTTTTTTAAACCTTGATTTGAAATGTAAATTGAGTTCCTTACCTGAACTGAAGAATTCCATAAAAAGTAAGGTTAGCATCTCATTAGTCTGATGGGAAAAGATACAACCCAACTAAGAATTCCTCTCTTTCCCTTTTACACTCAACACCTGACTCTTGATAGGGACCACAGGAGGATGGCAATACTTAAAATAACAGTAGCAGTGGCAGTAGCACCAATAGCAGGAGTAGAGATAATAATAACAAAGTAGGAATTGATTTGCTGCATTCTGATTACTGAGGATTTTGCTACTGAGCCATAATTTGAAGACCTTACTCACAACTAATCTGAACATCATGGGTCTACAAATCACCATGAAAATGTCAGAACTGTCACAACCTCCACTCTGTAGCATATGTGAAAAACAACATGTCTTAAGCTCTTTGCTGTTTGGGGTACTTCCATTTCTGCTCTGTGTTTCTGAGTACAAAGATGTGATCCAGTGTCTTCCCTGGCCACATCCATTCTCACAGCATTGTTGCCAGAGCTCTGAGTTGCCCAGCAAGTAACTCCTTTGTAATTTCAGAGTACACTTTGTTTGTCAGCTGATGACATGCATAAGAAAATATCTGTGTATAAGAGCAGAAACTGCTGCTGAGACCCTTTCTGAAAGAAAAATGTACGCTAAATCACGTACCCTAAAGCATAAATCACCTTTAAACAGAATTTTCTGAAAGTACAGCAAATATAATCACAGAATTACAGAATATGCTGAGCTGAAAGGGACTCACAAGGATCATCCAGCTGATCCTTGTGATCATCCAGGTCCTGCACAGGACACCCCAAGAATCACAGCACATGCCTGAGAGCATTGTCCAAATGCTTATTGAATTCTCTCAGGCTTGGTGCTGTGACCACTTTCCTGGGTACCCTGTTCCACTGCCCAACCACCCTCTGGGTGAAGAGCCTTTTTCTAATATCTAGCAGAAATTTTGACTCTTTTTTTTCATATTACAAATGACTTCTTTCAGCTGATTTTAAACCAATTCCTAATTAGCTAATTTCTAACTTAAGTTACTGCAAACCAAGTTTATTTATGCAGTGTCATGAATGAGTACCAGTAACTTGCTTGAAGGTTAGAATGAAGATGCCAGATGTTCTAGAAATGACCTTCTCCAATTTTTCAGGCCACTTCAGAGTAAAATAAAGTTGCTGCCCAGAGTACATCAGTGTGAGGCTTTGACTGATAAAGGTCAGAGGGCGTGAAGGAACTTTGACTTCCCAATCAATGCACAACCCTTTCCAGTACAGTGGCTGTGTGAGGGAGGGTCTGTCCCTCCCCATTCTCCCTGAGGTCTGACATGACGTGACAGATGTGTCACCTGCAGGCCTGTGAGGCGTGACAGCCAGCGCCTTTGCTGTGATGCTGCTGTAACAGTGATGGAAAAGCACAATTCCATTTGTAAAAGCTTTCACGATTCCTCCACACCCATCAAACACAGGGAAAAAAATCTATGTCAGAAGCTGTTCTGTCCCAGAAAGGAGTTGGAGCTGAGCTGGCACCAGGGCATGAGATGAGGAGAAAAGGCACTGCCATCAGCTGGCACCAGCAGCCACCCCAGCTCAGAGCCCCTTGGCCCCTTCACTCAGTTTTAGGCTCAAACTGCTCTTATTGTCTTGCTTTGGCTCTGGGACAGCTCAGGGAGAGCAGGGCTCACTGCTTATTTCCTGCTCCTGCTGTGCTGAGCTTGGCATGAGGAGATTCCACGTGCTAAAGCAAAGAGCTCATTCTCCAAATGGCAGAAATGTCTCTATTTCCCAAGCTGGACTTTAAAAATACCCAAGGTGCAGAGAGATGTGGAATGGCACAAGGCCACAGTGCAGAGAACAAAGTGTTGCCTGTAATAGCATGCAGAACGAGTCAAAAGTTGTCAAACTTTTTAACTTCTTTCTCTCTCTTTGCATAAATATGCATACAAGCATATATATTTATACCAATGTCCATATGTGTGTTTGTGCATAGAAAAACGCAGGCCTGACAAGCATGAAAAACTGTAATGAATTTATTCTTTGTCGCTGTCTCTCTTCAGCAAAGCACAAAAAAAAAAAAATTGGGTAAAATGAAATACTGCCTTTTAAAATGAAACAAAATTTCCCTCCTGCAAAAGCACTTTACAGGAGCATGCTGTTTGCCTATATTTGTGCTAGTTCTTCACAAACAACTTTGGAGCAAACTGGCAATTTTCAGACAAATTTAGAGAAGTCCAAGGGATCTATTTCTGTAACTTTCACGAGAATCAATATCTGTGTGAAGACAGGCCCAACAATAAACGTGGGACTGTAAACGAGTTGTGGCAATTTCTGCCCATATTCCAGCCAAATCAGTAGGAAATTGAGGGAACAGCCCCAAGCACAAATGGGAAGGAAATGAAGTTATACCAGTCCTGCTACTGACACTACAAATCATTTAGTCTTAAAAAATTATAAATAAATTAAGAATACTGTTAAGAAACTACAGAGACAACATATTAAAAAGAAGCAAAAGGCTGAAATTTGGTAGGCAAGACTTTGGATAAAGATTTTGTACGTGTCTTGATCTATTTATTTCCTATATTCAGACAGTGATACCACTGGATATGAGAAAGCGTAGTTTCTAAAACTTTCCACGAAAGAAAACCAGAACTTATTAAATTAGCAAAGTTTAAATTAAAGACCTGTATTTATGAAGGGATGGTACAAGGATAATTAAATTTCCAGGGATAAATTAAGTGGAACCAATTTTTTTAAGAAGCATCACGTTTTTTAGAACTGAGATGAGACTTCCATTACCAGAAAAAAAAAAAAAAGAAAATATTGTGATTTTGACATCAGTGTTAAGTCTTAAAAAAGACATGACACCAAGCTGATGTCTCACTTCTAAATGAATGCAGAGTACTGAAATCTCTTTGTTAGAAGGATGCTGGTAAACAGTTACAAGAGACCCTCACTGAAAATGCCACAGCAGAACCTGTGATAGCTTCAGAGTGTGTAAAAATAAACTATTCCTAAACCTTTTTCTTCCAAAAATTAGTGGTTTATATAGAACTACTCAGGCATATCATTTTTTTTTAATCTTTCAGTTCTTCTGTATCAGTTGGTCTGTCTTCACTATCCAATATCTTGCAACACTTGTTCTGCTCCAAGGGAAGTTTCAGTTGTGCAAGAAAAGGTTTCCAAATTAATAGGACCTCTTCTCTTGTCACCAGCCTAACACAATTATTTAAACAGTTCACTAAACTTCAGCTCTTGCTCCGAGGCTCTACAACGAAACTGTAACTTGGAAAAAAAAGTTTATGGTGGGATCTTCAAGTTTTGAAAGCATATAGGGCAGCAATATTGGAAAACCATTAACTAGATAAGCATAACCACAGAGCACAGTAACAAACTTTGATTAAAACTGTACATGTGGCAAACTTCCCACGACAACTGCCAATGTATGTGTGGATATATGTATGGATATATGGATTACAAGGCACTCCAAGGCAGAACAACACCCACAGACGAAGCCAGCCAACTTCACAGTGGGAAAACAAATCAAGCATGAGACCAGAAAGGAAGTGGAAGGGTGGGAAAGTGAGTACCAAGCAAGCTGCTCAGTTTAGTACTCTTATTTATGCTTTCACACTTGCAGTGAGAGCTCTATCCTAACTCATAATAAATGTTCAACTTCAAATACTTATGTCTTTGGTTTACGGGGTAGACTCACTTGCATTGATGCAGCATTTGTAGCTGTTTGGGGTTTTTTTTAAATACTTTTTCACCTGAGGCAAACAGATCAATATTTCAGCACTTTATGTACTATCAAGGGCCTTTCCATGCTACTAATAAAGAAGTAATACATTGCTAGAAAGAACAAACAACTGATTAGTTGTGGAATAGTCCCACTGATACTGAAACCAGCATGAAATCTGGAACTTTGGAAAAGGGAAGCTGTTGTCTAGCGAATCCCTCAATATTGTTGTGTCTGCTTTTACACCCACGCACGCTGGACAGAGAGTAAAATAAATGAGAGACCAGTTAAGATTTACAGCTCTGCTCGGTTTTTAAGGTCACACTCTTTTAATGAGCAATTGTTCATCCTGGCACTTGCTGCCACTAAGGCAGTTGATAGCAACTCTAATCCCCAGTCAGGAGTGATAGAGATGTATGTACCTACCCCCCAACAACCTACGGCTGACGTACAACAATGTCTCGTGCGTCTTTCCATTTTCTCTTCCATTTTTAAGCTGGCAAATTCCTTCTGAAGGAAAGTCACCTTCGCAAACACACAGCCGTTGCCACAGGTACACCCTTAACAAATGGCCATTTTTACAATCAGACTAATTTTTATTAGCATTTCTTTGTTGTTGATATGTCAGATGGCATTGCTGCAAAGAAAAAAACTTGGTTTATGAGGATTTTTCCAATCATTGTTTTTATTCCAAGTTAGCAATTAACTTCCTGCCTAATTTGTCACACTTCAGCATGTTTAGAGCGACAGTCATGGCATTTGTGTCCGGCTGAGGCAGTGGTCACCAGCAGTCTCAATTTATCACTTTTCATTTAAACTCCCATGCCAATGATTTTCATTCTTAAAGCTATGACTGGCATTTATGGATTTCAAAATCAAAGGGAAAATAAACTACAGCTAAGAATTCAACCACTCAGATCAATGGAAACTTCTTTTATAACCGAGAGTGCTCCACTTAAATCCCATCTGCCTGACAGAAAGAATTTAATGTTTCAAACAGTTCTTTTCCCACTTTAAACTGAGAATAACTTTTTATTGCAGCACTAAGCCACTACTTGCTGGACAGATGTGGACTATTGATGTTCTGTTCTCGGGAAATATTGTAAAGCAAGTAAAGGTGAGTGCATCAACCTAAAGAACCGTGCACTAATATCCAAATGTCGATCCCTGAGCTGTTTGATTGTTGCCACTGTTCTCTTTTAAGACAACTCATGTACTATTTCACTGCTGGAAGGTAACAGCAAAAGCCTAAGAGAAATTAGTAAATGGAAGAATATACTTCATATACATTTATTGTGAAAATAAATGTCAGTTATATTTCTGAACCCCTTTGAAGGTGAATAATCTGGATTATTTGGTCCCATATCTCCAAATTAGCAGTTAATTTGAATTAGAATTATTTTTCATCACTTTAACAAGTTAAGTAGTAAGGTATATTTTTTTTACTTTTATTACTTGCTAACATATGTACTAAAATAAAGAATTGTTTGAAGAAATAGACTGAATAGAGACATCCCTATATCTGTGTATTGCAGTGTCATAAAAACACTCACCCAGTCATGTCAGAAAAATAGAGAGTGAAGGAGAGAAACAGAAGTTCACATATTATTCCATACTACTCTATATTACACAATAAGAAACAAGCTACCAATCTTATTCTATGGAAACTGGGAAGTAATTGTTAAAAAAGTCTTCATTTGGATATTTGGATGGAATGCTTTGTTTTGGCTTGTTTTCCAAATAGCCTTTCCTTGACCATACTTTTCCATCCAGAAAGAGATTTTTTTAATCATTAATGTCATTATAATTAATAATCTTTTGGTGAATCAGTATTTTTTGGTTTGAGATCATAGGTGTCATCCAAACACCAAAGATTTTTCCACATTTTAACTATGAAATATCCAAAGATGATTTGAGGGCAATTCTCTCTCTCATTAGTCTCTCTGTAAATCCTTGAATTTACAGCATTATCTACCTCTACTCTACTACTCTGAGTTGGTTCCTTTCCCAATTTAAAATTCAGTAAAGTAGCCAAGAGGAGCCTGCTGCATTTTGGAATGAAATTTCCCATACAGGAAATAAGTTTCAAGAAAAAACCACATTTACCAATTAAAGGATTGATCATACCCATTTTGTTTTGCATAAAATGGCTGTGAAAGTCACCAGAAGTAAAATAATCTCTCTTATTAAAATCTGGAGTATTACTGCACACAAATCTGTGCTACTCTTGTTTCCTGTTGCAAATATTGTAATTTTTAGAAGGACTATCATATATTGCTGTAACTCAGAATAATGGAATATTTTTAAAGTCCAAAGAGTATGCTGTAATAACATTTACCCTTATTAAATCTTTTAATTATTGTTAAGGTACCTGAAAAACCCCAATAGAAAAGCTGGAATTTCTAAATTGAAAAAAAAAAGAACAAAAAAAATCCCAAAAAGTTCCATGGAAAAATGGTACCCAATTTCTTGTGGTTAAGGCCTTTTATTCTTTACAGCTTTTAAATGTCCCTCATATCACTACTGAATTCACAATACTCCACTGAGCAAATGGATTGGACATAAATCAGGTACTTAAAATGCCTGCCTGTCACTGCAAATACTTCAAAAGAAAGGAGGGAAGACAGTTTAAATATAAAGTAATATAGAAAGTAAGGAATGAAGTGCATAACTTTTTGAAAGTCTTGGACAGTTGCAATAAAAATGTAATTTTAGTGTTACATAGAAATGGAGCTCATGTATCAATCTGGTGACTATGAAAATACTAATATTTCAACAAAGTAAAATTAAATTTTGTTAGAGCAAACAGAAAGATGTTAATATATTAACCTGAATTTAGTATTAGTTAGACTAAGGAATCAGCTACAAACTAGTGTTTTCACACTATGTATACACATATTGAAAGACTTTTTTTATAATATATGGATGCATATAGAAACAAATCTATATATAGTATTACACATTTTTTATCCTTCAAATATCTTTAATTATAGAGAAAATTCCAGATTGATATTTTAATTAATTTTAATCTTCCATCAACTGAGACTAATAGTGACTTGCTCATAAAAACTGACACATATTCCACCCACTCAAATTTTTTTGAAGATGTTAGCAATATTCTCCCTAAAACTGCATGAGAAAGCCACATTTTAATGTCTGACAATATAACCACCATCTTAAAATAAAAACAGATTTTATTCACAGTGCTGCTTAAAAGAGCTTAGATTTATTATGAGAATGTAAAGATTATCTATAAAGTTTATTCAGAATGCTCTTATAGATATGAATATGGAAAAAGAATATCCTCATGGATTTTTCAAGCAGTAGCCATTCTTTTGGAATTGTTCACCACCCACGATTGTGGCTGTAACATTCCTGATGCTCACCTAGAAATGTCAGGCCATGTTTATGAACCAGCTTTGTCAGATATCAATGATTAACAGAAAAGGAAAAATTGCAAAAGGAGAAGATAATAAGTAAATGTGATTTTAGATAACCTGCTAAACAGATAAACAGATAAAAGCCCCTGGAATTCAGCCCCAAACCTGCACAGAACTGCACTGATACCCACTTTGGAATATGATGGAAAAACCTCCCAGTTCATGGTAATGCCTCAATGGTGTGTTTGGGGCACGGGTGGAGCTGTTGGGACACAACTTAACCTCCTTTTCCATCAGCTCCTATGGGTTGCAACACGAGAAACTATTTACAGTGAAATTTAACTTCAAAGAGCTCACAAGCATTCCTTTGTTTAGCTGAGATTAATCACATTTCCTGTATTACAGCGTGTTGTTGCACGCAGCAAAGGTTACCACTGACACTGGCACCACCGAACCTCATTGTTCCAGGAAAAGGTCAGGGAGATGAATGCAGATCAAACCATGCTCTCCTGCTAGAGATAATTTCCTGGCACCAAAATAATTTACTTCAGGGAACTAAGTTACTACAGCTCTGCAGTCACGTGTGTTCTCTGAAAAGGTACAGATTTTCATCTTCCCTGCTGTCAGCTTCCTTCTTTGACCATACAAAATTCACTTCCAATTACAAGCAAGCATTTTTAAAGGTAAATACTATTAAACACCACATTAGAAAAATGTGATTTTCTCTATTTCCTCTCTCTGAAGATTTCATATTCTAGTCAGAGTTGCATTATTTATAAACTGAAATCAATACTTTCTGTAAATTTGCATAGAGGGATGCTGGCGTATCAGTTGAAATATTTTCCCTTTTAGAATAAACAATATCTATGAATATAAGGCAACGAGATAGCAAAAATTCACCTCATGTCTAATTAGTAAATGATATTTCTAGCTTGACAGGAAAACCTATGAGTTGAAGGAAAAGACAGACTCATATTTTCTCTATTGTTGACAGACTGTAGCCCATCATCCTTGAACTGAATTTCCTTAATCCCAATACTCCCTTACCCTACTCTGTAATTCTTTTTTTTTTTCAGTCCTCATTGATCTTGAATTACAGGATAAAAGAAAGAATTGTTGGATAATTTTAGGAGAACAATGTATTTTTGAATAATGGAGCTTGGAGTTTAATATTATGTATATATGAACCAGTTACTGGAATCAGACAATTTGTTTTCCAGACAAATCTGAGCTAATATAATATAACGATAATTTATTTCTAAACTGTAAAACACAGTATTGGAAACTGGCTGAACAACCTGTCACCGGTTTAGAGGAACATACAACAGCTGCTGTTATAACAAGTTAGAATTTATAAGTTACTTAAAGAATGCTCATTAATCTCTAAAGACTTCCATAAAATTATTGATCAAGCCCATGATTTAGAAGCTGTTGCATGTATTAGTTAAAATAACACGGAAAATAAAAGTTTAAAAATATAACTTTATATTCAGACAGAATAAGCGCAAAGACAATTCTTGCAAATGTAAATTAATTCATAGAATGAGATCTAATTAACATTGCAGCAATTTATAAGGTTTGCCATTAACTTCAGCAGAAAAACTGTGACTAATTATCCAAGTACTGTGGATGAAGGCAAAAGAATCAAAATATGTGCTTTAAATATGTGCTTTAAAACTTCAGTTTTAAAATACTGGGTGGTTTAATGTACAAGACGACATTGTGATTTCAAGAAAAAATATGGTGATGAAATTAGCCTAATTTGCTGGATACATGTGTTTTAAAAATGTAATTATTTTTTTAGTTTATTTTTCACGTTATAAATTCTTTCTTTAACAAGGCTCTTTCTTTCCCTCAGATTTGCCATGGGAATGGTTCTGTGTGTCATCTTCCTTCTCCTTTTGGCTATCATGACTCTACATTTGGATCTGATGCAAAGTATGTGACTTTAGCAAGCAAAAACAACAGAGACAAAACACCCTGAACAGTCAGTCCTTCACAGAATTAGCTGCACTTGCTCCAGGTCAAAAAAGGATGAAAGCAATTTAAAATGGTTTTATTAAAAAGTCCCCTTTAGAACATCTAGCCATGTCTTGAATAGCTGACAATATTCCTGCTTAAGTGAAGGTTTTAAGGGAAGTCTTAAAAGAAGATAAATAAAGAAAAATATGCATATTTAATAAGTAAAAATCACTGGAAACCAGTGCACCACCCAATCCTGACACTGGTTGTCACCCCCTGTCTCATCTCTGTCAGACTTGGACTCAGGCTCAACTATGAAGTCTCACTTAAGACAGGTGGTGTTAAAAACAACATGCATTTCTAAATTAAATATTAAGTGTGCATACCCTGGCTACTATAAACTTTTCAGAGGAGCAGTCTTTGTTATTCATTCATAGGAGCAGAGTATAAATTTTGCCACAGTAGGAAAACATTTAAATATGTAACACAGATATGAAGACAGTAAACAGATGTCTCTCATTGTTAGTCTGGGCAGAAACAGGTAAAAGCACATTATGAGAAACATCTTCAAGCTAACAGAGCTGTAAAATAAACTTCTAAAGCTTAGGAAACTGTAAACTGGAGTCTGCTCTCATTCCAATGAGCACAACTTAATGCCACTATTGTGCATAAATTAAAACTATTTCCAAAATGGAAGCCTAAGGCAAATACACATGGAAGAGTCACAGAATGGGAAGGAGAAGAGCTGTTGAGTGTAACAAAGAAGCAAATGAATCAGGCAACCTGGTACCAACATTATTGCTCTATAGACCCCCTAGTAAACATTATCAGAATTGGTTTTCCATTTCCCACATCCTTCATTTTGAACACACTCCCTAAAGATTTGTGTGAAAATCATGATATCCACAAACACAATTTGTCTCAGAGTGACCATTTGTGGTGATTGTCTTCCTCTACTACACTTGACCAAAATAACCTTTTTACCAAGAAGGCAACAGAAATCTTCATTTCACTTGTCATATACTGAAAACACTAGAGTTGCCTTTGGTTTGTTGTTCTGTTGTTCTTTTCTACTTTGGTTGTTTGGCTTTTAACGAAATATCTTTCAGAAACGTTTAGGTAAACTTTGAAAACAGAAGGCTCTTGATGTAACTCTGAAAATTTTCCCAGGTTGGTCAATTAACATTTGTTGCAGAAGTTTCTAAATTCATCAATTTATATTTGAAATATCTTGTGCCCTACCCTGACTAGAATACTCAATAGTGATTCTTCTCACTATATATTATTAATTGTGAGAGGTTCCAGATAACTGCAATGTGCTTAATTACCCTAACGTGGTTCTTAGGCGAGTGGTGTGGAGAGAGCACCAAGGAGCTTATTTGACATTCCAGTTTAAAATCACCCAACTCGATGAACACACTTCTCATTCTGAGGGGGCTTAATCATGTGCTGAATGCCCTTCACAGCTACTGGCTACAACAAGAGCAAACAAAATCAAGGCTTATTTCTTATCTCAGTGCTGTGTGCCTGCCAGTTTCTTTGTAATGACTATTTTACATATTTCTCCACAAACACCCCTTTCACAAATTGAAATAAACTGTTATTATTAAATAGAAAATTGTTGCAGCACTTGGGTGTTGCATTTTAGCGACTACAACTTCAATCAGAATTTGCTGAAAATGCATGTCATGGACAAATTGCTAATGCTTATAAATAATGGTGTAGTCTGCAATGAAAGAAACTATTAGGAAAGCTGAAAGACCACACTGGTAAGCAAATAGCGGGAAAAATACAGTATTGATTAACCTTTCCCCTTCTCATTCAAACTAGAATTTAATTTTGTTCTCCTCATATTGTGCAAGTTAGAGAAACATATCTTAAAAGCTATGCACTGGCTGACTCACTCATGGTTAATTCTGGTGTATGAGAGAGGAAAGTAAACGTAACTAAGTTGACTTTTGCTGCACTAAAGAATTGACTGACCATCCATATTTTCCAGCAGAAAAATAACATATTTTTTAAAGAAAATTTAAGTGTTAAAAAAATATAAGACTGTGCCAAAAGCCACTTTTCTCCTATGAGTACTGTATAGTAACCAGACATATGTGTAAAGAAACATCAGCAACAAGTAGTGTAACTGTACAGAGGTGACAAGCAGATGAAAATCTGTGGATAATAACTACGTTGCACAAAGATCTTGGCTCAAAACTCTTAATTTTGGCAGACCTGAAGAGTGTTCAACACAATGTTACTGGAACAAGTCTGAGAACTGAGATGTAGAGTTTTTGCCCTGTGGTTTTCTTTCCAAGGGAAAATGCTTAATTGATATACACAGTGATATAAATATGCATACATATTCATATCATTAAACACACTGAATATTCATTGCATGATGCTGAATTCCTTTTCAAAATGTATTGCTTAAATGTTTTGTTCAGAAATGACTTAAAATAGAGAGCATGCATCTCAAGTCTTAAGTTAGCAATCCCTCTTTAGTCTCTTCACATCACATTCAGTACAGACAATTACAGACTGTCCCCAGCCAGTTACCAACAAGTTGATATTTCTCTTCAAATTTGTCACAGAAATAGCATCAGCAGTGCTGGTAACAGTGCAGTGTTTGGTGGAAATATCAATACAGGTGTAGATGTCAAATAAACAGATGCCATAATTTCATATTTATTGCCATCTATGAAAGTTTCATGTTCTTTCTTTCATGTGAGCTTGAGCCCTGGCAATGTCTGATGGAGGTTTTTGTTACTGTCTCCTAACGGGCTTTTATGTGATCTGCTACTCCAATAACCAGCCATTAGAAAGAGCTGTTCCTTTAGATTTATAAGCCATTAACATAAACAATTTGGAAGATGGTTCAAAGGGCTTCATCATGTCATGATGAAAAGAGAAGCCTTCTTGACTTTACAGTTAAAAATGACAATCTTGTCTGTAGAGATGTGAGACTCAGGGGGCAAAAAGGACAGTTGGCTTTCGATTAGGGTGAAAGTTTGATGCCACTCTGGGAATCAATTTAGGATGAGTGAAGGGGGAACTCCCCTGCCACCCCAGTGAGGATCCTGAAACTATCCTGCATCAGCCAGAAGGATTAATCCTGACAAACTGTCCTGCTGGTGTTACTGAGATGCAGAATGACAGTCAGATAAGGGTCTTCACCACGTACACATTTCCACTGTGATTATAATACTATGTGCCATTAATTCATGGTGATAAGGTCATGTTTACTCCTGGAAGAGACATTGAAATCCTTCCATGTATTCCTCAGTTCCCACAGCAATGAGAGAGTGATAAGAGGTTGCTCTTTCTACAGACTATCCCCACTGGATTACAAATATATGTGAGAAGCCACCTGTACTAGGAACAGACCTGAACTTATTTAGAAACAGGAATTAAGTGAAAGGCAAGCCCTTTCAAACACTGGTGAGATTTTACCATCAGATAGGAAACATCACCTAGGATGTACCTGCCAATGGCTCACATAAAATAAGATGTACTGGACAACAAAATCCTGACACATTTGCACTTTCAGAGCGTGACTGAAAATCTCAGCTGTGAACACAAGACAGACACAGAGAAACGAGACAGGTGTTTAATACAGTGGTAGGGTGTGTGCCCTCAGAGTGAAGTCTCTTGTGCCTCAGATTCTGTCAACTGCTAGCAGGTCTTTGATGTCACAGAGACCAGAATCACCCACAGACTGCAGAACTGAGAAAGGAGAAGACTTTGCAGGATGCAACAGCAGAAGGAGTATTTCTCTAGTGCAAACTTTCCACCGAGGCAGGAAAGGCACATGGAAGGAGTCCAGGAAGAGAATGATGCCTGTGAAGTGTCCAACAGCAGGACTGTGATGTTAGGGAAGGTCACTGCTGGGAGATGTGCAGGTGGAAGGGAAGCTGGGGGCTGCAGCACAAAGCCCCACAGGAGGGACGTGATGCAATGAAGATGAAGTGAAGGATAAAGAGGAAATTACTCAGTCAGGGAAACACTACAGCTACAGTCCTGCTCCTCAGTCCTGAAATGGGGACTGAAATGGAAGCCACTATCTGTGTGTGTGTTCACATACTCAGAGTTTCATGACTCTACTCCCACTCTTTGTAGTGTAATGGTAAAACCCCCTCTGTTCCAAAGGAACAGAATGTATGAATGCACACTGAGTGAATGCATATATGGGCTGTTATTTGGAAATAGGAACTATTGTTTTATGTTCTGTTTTGCTTAATTATTCATTATTTACTACTTTAATTATGCATGAAGAAAAAACTCAAGTACTTCTGAATTTTCTTTAGGCAATGCAGACACTATGGCATGCTACAAAAGTTATATAGTGAGATGTCCCTTCCATTACTCATGGGAGAAACATAAATTACAATTCAGCATATAATTCTCTGCTTCTTCACACAATGATTTAAAGTTGATTGAGCACAATTACTTTGTACTCAGCATATTTACTGCTGTATAAAACTTTCTCTCTCCCATAAAGAAAAGGCATCCAGGCACTTTTCTGAACAATAGCATTGTAAAATATTTTTTGATGAGGCTTTTTTCTGAAAACATGTTTTATCTTTCAGTTGTTTACAAATTAGCTGTGATTTGGGAAAGAGCTTAATATGTGCTAATGTTCCTCCTTGAGCAGGAGCTTTGCTTAAGTGCTTTTCTGAGCAGAATGGTTGTGTTTATCTGTCCATTTGTCTGAATTTAAAGTAGGGATTAGTTTGGTATCTCAAAACATTTTGAAACAAAGCTACTGAAGAGCAGCAAGTAGATCACCTCCCTCATCTCTCCATCTGCAACATCTGTGCTTCCTAATATATCTTGTCCCATCCTGGTTTGCCACACTGGCTGGGCAAGACACAGCACATGCTGTGACTGTACAAGACCATAAATATATATATTTTCTTTACTGACCAGGCAACAGACAGGCTGGGTGGTCAGTCAGGTGGTGCCTCTAGTCCACAAAGCAAGCCCCACGTAGCTGAACTTTGTTTTTTAACTTGCAGACCTAACCAAGGTCTTGGAGTCACCATCACTTGGTGACTCTCAGGGGTCATTTTTCACAATTTTGTTGAAATTTTTTCACTGTTATCAAACTCACGTTGGCTAATGGGTTCAGGTGTCTTTATGGCGCTTGACAGACAATGTGATCACAGAAATTTTGTCACCTTACGAAGGTGAGGGGAAAAAACCAAACCCATTGATGTCAAATTGATGAGGACTGGTATAAAATGAAAGAAAAAGGTCCTGAATATTACCAAGTGAATTTTACAAGACTTACTCATATTAATGTTAGTAATTATTTTTCAGTATTTGATCAGGTCTGGTAATGCTTTAGTCATCAAATTAGAGAGAGACTTGAGGGATGCAGTTTTCCAAGCCTTTTTTGAAGTGTTACTTTCCTTCAGTCTGCTCCCTGTCACTGTTAAAGCTGACTACTGTACTTAATCTTATTGATACTTGTGATTGCATGAGCAGGCAGTTATGACTTTAATATTAGTTGTGGTAGGGCTCTGTGCATAAAGATGAGCTTTAATCACTTTTGAATTAGTTCACTTCTCCTGTCAGCAAATATTCCCCCTCTTTGATGCTCTCAGACTACTCTATTATTCACTAATTTGGCAGAATACAATTCTTCAGTTTCTGTGGATGCCCAGAGAACTCTTCACTGATTTACTTTATTCAGCAAAATGCCAACAGCATCGTTCTCCAAAAAGAGAGAAAACCCCCTGAAGAACGAGCTAATAATTTAACATGTTTAAAAGGTGAATCTGTTAATTTTACACAAACCATCCAAAAGAAAAGGCCACTAGAGGGAAGTAAATCCAATATGCTCAAAGAAAATAAAATGCTAGCTACTCTACATGATCGTAGCTAACAGAATGGTCTGGATTTACAAGAGCTGAAGATTTTGGGCTATATTAGTAACAAAGATATGACAATTGAAGAAAACTATTTATATATTTATAAAGAGGTCTTGCACTTCAAGTAATGTGCATACCAAAACCCTTAAAACACTATGTAAGAAAAGATTATGTATAAAAAGTTAGTATGAATATGGGATAAATACGTTGTATAGGTGTAATTTATTATACACCTAGATCTTTCACATTAGACACACAGCAAATGCAAAAAAAAAAAAAGATTTAAACCAATATGTTTGGACTTCTGGTAATGTAGTTCTTATACAAATTAATATATTTTTGATTTGTAGTCATGTCATATGTTTAATCTTGGATCTTTGTTTTCTATGAGTATGTGCACAAAAATGCAGCATCATGCAGTAAGTACTGTCCATTTCAGGAGAATTAACATTATAAGGAAAGATTGCAACAGTGAGTTTACAAGAAAATCTCTGCAATGTTCCAAAGCTTTAGTTCTACAGCTAACTTTTCTGTGGTAAGATACCCTAGCTTTTTCCATATCCCTTATTTATGACTAAAAGTAACTCAGAAAAATGTTTATTGTTCTCTCAATAATTTCCATCAACAAAAAACTCCATTCATTTTCTTCCACATTTCATACAACACTGTGTTTTTTCTTGTACTCCTAAATATATAGTTTCATACAAGTACACAGTCTGTAAGCCTACAAAAATGGTTTTATCTTCATAACTACATTTTATAGATGACTCCATTTCATTTATTACAGTGCTTTCTCCTTCAGCTGTCTTTTCCTATCCAGATAAACTGACAGATATTTTGAAAATCTAGTCTTAAATTCTCTGAAACTCTTCCAATAGCATTTTTAGTAATGTAAGATTTATTAAAGGGAATGCAAATAGTCCAAACTCTAGAGCTGACTGTCAGTGTGTCAGAAATTATCAAAACATTGGTCTTTTCCCTGTTTTGAGTAAACTGCAGTGAAAATCTATATCCTTAAACCGGGGACAGACAACAGCAAAAGACATTATTTTTTAAAAGCTCACCACTTAAATACACATCACAAGCTGTGTTCACACAGCTGTTAGCCACTTTAAAAATAAACTTTATCTCTGGTGACCTCCGCCTGGCCATGCTTGGTGACTTGCATTCAATACCATGGAACAAAACATCTAAAAGTAAGTTTAGATGGCACCTCCCTTTTTTGCCTTTAGTGAGGAAGGAAAAGGGAGATGCAGGTTTCCACCATGATACATTGCATCACTGCTTGAGGCAATTCTCAGTGCAAGGCCTATACATCATTAGGCATCTTATATAATTAGCTCTTCTGTTACCATCATCACATGGACAGTGAGTGAGTAGGTTTTGTGCTTTTCCTAATCCATTTTCATGAATATTTTTAGTATTACCATCATTGTCATCATTATCATCATCATCCCAGCAAGCTGGTAATTTTTGTATGCCCAAAGGCAAACAAGTCATTACTTACTCATCAACAAAACTACTCGTCCCACATACACAGGTAAGCAGATTTTGGCTAGGCTGAGCAGTGAAAGAACCCAGGGCCTTCCTACAAGTAGAACATAACAGGATCCTCCCGAACATTAGCACTTTTACTAAATAGAAACATATTATCAAATGTGTTCTACTCAAAACTGTACTTCTGCCAGCTCAGTTCCTGTTCTACATTAAACACTTCAGCTGCACTTGCAATGTCACTGCACAGCAGGTGAAAAACATTTCTGGAACAAATGTCAGCAAGGGATAATTTTGAAATAACCTTCTTGTCTACAGTTATACAAGCCAGAAGAGAGCATTGCTATATGGATTGCATTGTTGGTAACCTATGATGCTGTTTTCTGGCACAGTAAGTATTTCTAAGGAAGAAAAAGTTGCAGAAATAAACAAAAAACACAGAGGTCTTTTAGTTTCTCATGTTTCTTACAAAGATTCACCTTGGACACGAGTTCAAACTGAAAGGAGGGGAAGAAAAAGCTCAAAACAATAATGCAAACTTCACAATTAAAGGAATAAAAAAAAAAAATCTATTAGGACATCTCACCTGAGGAAATGGCTCATACAGATGCAGAAGTATCTCACAGTGAGGCATGCTGTATTAGTACAATGGAACACAGATACCAAAGGAAGTAAGTTCACTTTGCCTTTGCCTTTGAATTGTGGAGTTGTAATGTATAACCTGTGGTGTTTCTTACTCTTGCAAAACTGAAATTGCAAAAGCACCAGACAGACTCCAGCCCTGACGAACCACTGACACAGCTGGTCTCAGATGGCCAAAGCTTGCACTTCATTTTAATCAGAAAGGTATGGGTTTGTGCCCTGTGTAATGGGGTCAAGGGCCAACCGCAGAAAGCATTTAACGCTCTCATCAGCACAAGCTGAAAGTCCTCACGGAAAGCACTTAAAAACATTTAGCAATCTGCAAAACACCCTAACTTGCTGACCCAAACTTCCAAAAAACCAAGGCTCCCCACAATAAGTGCCCAGGTGACGGGGACACAGCGACAGACACGCAGTGCTGGCACTTACCATCTTGGTCTGTGGCCACGGTGATGGCCGTGAACTGCTTGGGGGAGAAGCTGAGCTCGGAGACGCCGTTGGTGGCCTGGATCTCGAAGGTGTAGTTCACGTGCGACACGAAGTCGAGCACGGTGACGGAGGAGTTGATGAGCCCCGTGTGCCGGGGGATGAAGCGGATCCCTCCGCCGCAGATCTCGCACTGGCTGGCGTCCGAGCCGCACTTCTTGCAGATCACGCTGTAGGTGAGATCCTTTCTGCCTCCCGTGTCGCTCGGGGGGCTCCACTCCAGCATGAGAGCCGTTTCGTTGATGTTAAAAACCACGTTCCTCGGAGCAGAAGGTGGCCCTGCAGAGAAGGAAGGGAAAGCCTGTTAAGCCGCTGCTGTCTGCTTCGGAAAAAAAAAATAACATGAAAAAATGTATTGGTCTTAAGGCAATTATTTGCAAATAAAAGATACAAGAGTTCTGTTTCAGTAACAGATTCGATGTAAAAATTAAAAATTATCTAAAGACAATCCTTGAATCCTCAATTTATTATTCAGGAATAATAAATCAGTGAGATGATAAAAGCCGAATAATCTAAATAAATTAGAATTAATTCAGAAATAATTTAAGGCAACACAAAAATGACTTGATAACACAAATTTTCAATAAATGGCTCTTGATGCTGTGGGATACTGGGGTAGAGCTCTAACCACAAAATTTATATCCCTATTTTATGTCTAGTAATGCAGGCTTTCCTGAGACTTAAAATCTTTGACGTTTTATAAGAGACAAATTGAGTAATAAATAAGTAACAGCTTTAGAATAACTACAAGAGGTAAAATTGTTTGTATTAGTTCTGCAGTGCCAGATACTTCTTTCTCTCCTTCACTGCTTATCCCCAGGGATTTCGTAGCTGCTGTTCATTAACAGAGTTAGGTGGCAACAGGCCAAGACTATTAGACACAAGAGACAGTTTACAAGTTTTCTTTCTTTCCCACCTGCCATCTCATCAGCATCAGTATAACAGTGAAGACATCAGGCTTGCAACTTAAAGGTCTAAAAGGACGACCAAAAAGCAGGAGAAAAAGTAATTCTTTAAGGCTATGTGGAGGAATGCAGAGATAGTTGCAGCAGGCAGCTTACAGGGAGGCTGTCACCTAACAGGCAGGTGGCACAGCTGTCTGGACACTGTCAGGTGAACCACAAGTGACCCATTTGAATTTCCCACTCATCACACAACAGTCAAGATCTGTCCAACAAGTTTTAAGCTGTTTGCTGACTTATCATATGAAAATCATCTGAGGCTTTATATATATATAAAAATAAATATATATATAGTGAACTAGTGATTGTCCCTCTGTACTGGGCACTGGTGAGCCACTTTGAGTCCTGTGTCCAGTTCTGGGCCCCTCAGTTCAGGAAAGACATCGAGAGGCTGGAGGGAGTCCAGAGAAGGGAACAGAGCTAGGGAAGGATCTGGAGCACAAGTCTCATGAGAAGCGGCTGAGGGAGCTGGGGG